>JAUCMU010000033.1:1885518-1909534 GCA_032275025.1 Enteromius treurensis | reverse complement strand
TTGAGACTCACCAGTATGTTATGTCCATGTACTGAACTGTTATTATTCAACCATGCCAAGGTAAATTCAGTTTTCCATTCTATCGCACCTTTAATATATGTACAGGCTGCGTATGAAAAATATATAAAATTACACATTTAAAAATAAAACTTAAATTGGTTACACATTGGTCCAATTCTCACTAGTAAACTATTAATGATGACTTTTATACTATGGCCTTAAACTACTAATTTTGAATCTTAACCTGCAAACACATTGCACTGCAACAAATACAGAAAATAATATTCTTTTTAGCAACGTCATATAACCTCTTTGATAACAGGCATGCTAGCAAGCAATTACTTAATAGTGAGAATTGGTCCCTATACTAAGTTCCCACCGAAACTACACATTTAAAAATAAAAACCCAAAGTAATAAACTAAACAAATCAATTCAATTCACTAAAAAAATCTTAAATTAATATAGACCAAGCACCAAGTTCTTACTTTGTTGTTAACTTCTGTCATCATTTTCTATTTCAAATGAAAATGGCTTTTTCAAGCCAAAGCCTTGTAATGACTTTTAATAATAATAATAGCAATTGACTGAGTGCATTGATTCAATACAGTGACAAACAATATCACAATACGTCAATTTTCCCAGTAAGCTTCGTTTAAAAAAAAAAAAAGAGTGGTCTTTGTAGTCGTCGTTTTCTCCTTGACACTTGCACACACACACTCTCATCCTTTGAAAAATCATTGTACCTATTGTCTTGCTTGAATGGCATTAGTGTGGCTTTGGAGCCAATCTAATTTAAAAGTGGAAATATCAGTGTGGCAGTAATTAAAGCCGTTAAATAGCTGTGTGGTTTGAACACAATAAAAGCAGTCCCACCTCGATGATTTTGCGTGCCTCCTTGTAGCGGCCCGTTTGCAGGAACGCAAAGTAAAGGTCGTAAAGCATCATCATCTCGCCTCGCTCCTGACTCAAAAACTCCATGACTGTGAAACGAAAAAGAGAGAGAGAGAGAGACAGGAAGGTGAAGAAACAGGAACATTCGTGTACTCTGTGTACATGGTCTCTTTAAAAAAGACCAGGATTTTATTAAAGGGGTCATGATGCGATTTTAAGTTTTCCTTTCCTTTCTCTTTGGAGTGTCACAAGCTGTTAGTGCATAGACAGAGATCCCTAAAGCCTCATTTGTAATAGCTTTTTTTGTTTTTGTGTCATAGCGTCAGGATGTGGCATTACATTACGGTAAGGGGCGTAACATTTCCATCAGATGCTTGCGGTATCGCAGTGCGAATCACAATGGATAGCTTTATAAAAATAAACAGGTTTCAGGAAGGGGGAGGTTAGAGGAGCAACAAAAATGTACAGCAGGGTTTCTCAAATCTTACACTGGAGGTCCAATGCAGAGTTTAGCCCCAACCCTGATAAAACACACCTACCTGTGATTTCCTAATGATTAGACTAATGAAGACACTGATTAGCTTGCTCAGGTGTGTTCGATTAGGGTTAGAGCTAAACTCTGCAGTGCATCGGACCTCCAGTGTAAGATTTGAGAAACCCTGATCTATAGCATTTGTAAATAATGTTTTTTTTTACCTTAAACCTTTATTTGACTGTATTGCTCAAATGCTATCAGATTTAACAGATGCTTTGTGAAAACTGCCTCCATTGTCACTTAGTGGCAAACAGATCTGGACTCTTTGCTTGCCACTTCAGAACAGTCCAGAGAAGCCCCAGCAACACAAAGAGGTTGAACTCCTGCAGGTATATGTACGTTTATGTCTATCAATGAGTTTCATGTGGCACATGCAGAGTGCTGGGTCATCGGGGCCGTAAAGTGGCCCTCCATCGTAGAGGTCTCACTGCCTTAACACTTCAAATCCACTCACCCCCAACACACAGCGCACTTAACCCCTCCACTAACCCCGACAAAGACAGAGACCATTGAAACCACCATCATCTAGATAGTCCAACCTGCCCTTTAGTGGGTGGCACTCTTGAAAACACAGAACACACACTTTCTACATATGACCATCTCAACAGACAGCAGATCAGAACACACACACAGACAAACTACTCGTGACTAACAAGTGACACACAGAAATGTAATTAATGTGCTGTGCGTGGGTGCTACTCACCTTTCTGTAATAGCTCGGCATCTCCTTTTTCCACCAGGCCACAGATGAGGTCATGGATTTTGGGCATCTGGTTGTATTGTTTATGGACCTCCACAGTGGCATCGAATGCACCTTCATAGTTCCCACTGTAGAAAAAACCCATGACTTATTACACCAAAACAGCACTACACACTGTGCCACTATTGACTCTTCATCATGTAATGATTGCTGAAGTTATTATAGGGGTATTATCACAGTACTGTGTACAAAACAGGCTGAAAATTTGAAACTGTTGTTGTTCTTAAGTTTAGGTTACTTTTTAAAACACCAAACTAGAAAGTAACTCAAAAAAGAACCATGAACATTTTAAAATACATACATAAACATTTGAATAAATATACAATTAAAAAAAAAAGACAAAAAGAAATATACTTTCACTTAAGTTTTAGTTATTTTTTCCACACAATAAACATTTAAGAAAGTATATAATCTGAAAGATGGATATTAGAAAATATATTTTAAAATGGTCAATACGATTTTAAAAGCACAAATACTACAAAAAAAATAAACCTCACTGGTAAAAAACTACTTTTTAACCAAAAATATACATTTAAATACGAACAAAAAATGAAATATGTAAAAATACATGCAAAGTTAAATGTTCACAAACATTTAAAAGAAAAGGCACCAGCTAACCAACCAACTAGTTGTTCATAACAAGTTTTAGTTGGTTTAATTTAACACCAAATTGCCCTTTCAATAATAATTTAAAAAAAAACAGCAAAAAAACAATAAACTTTTAAATATGAAAATTAAAATAAATTTAAAACAAAAATTATATTGAAGAATAAAACTAAAAGATTAAATGGTCATGTCTTTAAAAGAGACAGCACTGTTCACGAACCACTTTTTAGTTGTGAATGTCAAGTTTTAAGTACTTTTTTTAAACGATAAAACTACTTTTAATATAAAAACCATGCATAACTCACAAACGTAAGTACATATAAATAAATATACAAAATAAATAGTATATATAGAGATTCCCCAAATAAACATTTCATGGGCATATCTAACAAAGGTCATTAGCTTCTTGCAACTTCCTGTGGCTTTCGCCTTCCTCTACAGCCCCCGGTGCCCTCACCCCCAACCGGGCCGCTTGGCAGAATATGGCAACAAAATTAGATCTTCTCTCTCCCCTCTCCCACATCTTCTTCCCTGTCTTCCTCCCTCTCTCTACCCCTTTCTAACAAAGAGCTCAGTGCCGGGGCTGACAGAGGCCTGACAGAGGAATAAAGCAAAGGAACAGACGAGAAAAACACCACTCCAATCACTCTATTGTGACTGCAGTGGCAGCCATCGAGTGATTGGGTAATTACCACGCCAATCACACAGAGGTCAAAGCAGATAGGGCACCAGCAGGAGGGGCGGGTCTGGAGGGAAAGTGAACCGGTGGGGTTTTAACAGGTGTAATTTCAGTAGTGTTTTCAACCCCTGGAGATTATACAGTCAGAGAAGGGATATGTGCTTTAGAGAGAGGTGACCTTGGAAGGTGGGCTGAATGGGAGGAGAGGAGGGGGGTGGGGCGAGAGAGAGATGGACAAAAAACAGGGCAGTGATTGAGCCGGAACGTGACGCCAGCTCTTAGGCAATCGCACTTAATTGGAATGAAGAGCGACAATATTATTCATCAAGCGGGAGTCAAGAGCCAATTCGAACACACACTGGATGATTGCGCAATGCACTTGAGTGAGAATTAAAAAAAAAAAACAGTCAAGTCTATAATTTTTTTATTTGTTTTGCCATTTTTGGCAAAACAAACTACTGATTGTGAACCAGTTGGTCTTATTCAATAAAGACAAGCTCCAAAAAATAACACTTCATGTATGAATTACACTGTATGAGAAAACAAACCAAGTGACATCTGTAACAAATCAAACTGTTTTGAACCAAAACTGACAATATCTCTAAAAACGTTGTGAAATGTTTTGCTACTAAAGTGTGATTGTGGTTTAAAAATAAATGACCCGTAATTTGCTATAAAATATAAAATCAATCATAAAGTGTTCAGTTTTTGTTGACACTGAATATTTGGGAATAATGTTTGTCCTCATGGCAAAATAATTATGAATGCAAAGCTAGTGTCTTTCAATACTTATTACTAGCTAACTGCACATTATCTTATCTACTACATTTGTAGAATTAAAAAATACATAAAATAAAATAAAATAAACTGTCGATAATACAGTGTGCAATTTTGTAGTTATTATAAAAATACAGTAGACTATAGAAAAAGTTTAACCAAGACATAATTTAAAAGTAATTAATAAAATCAAAGTTTTATTTATTTATTTGAGTTTATTAAAAAAAAAAAAAAAAAAAAAAAAAAAAAAAAAAAAAACATTTCCAGGATTTGACTATAAATGCTTGCTACTCCAAAGAAAACTTGATATGTACTTTATAAACATTATGATGATCCTTCAGAAATGCATTTATTACCAAGGTTGAAAACAGTTAAATATATTTTATTGTAAACCAAGATTCAAAGGAATTTGTAACAACGCAAAGGTTTTTACTTCAACATTTGATCTATTTAATGCATCCTAATGCATCTTTTTTTTTTTGACAACTCCAAACTTTTAGACTGTGATATGATCAGCAAACAAAAGGCATGAAATATTTGCCCTAATCTTCACACGACATTGGAATATTCTCAGATTATAACAAAAGAAGTCAGCGTTGAAAAAACCAAAAACTCAACAGAACTTTTAAAGCGAAGCGTTTACTGACTCAAAGGCCAAATGAAAGCAGAAATTCCTTGAACTTCATGCATCCAGAACGCCACATGAACACGATGTGACACAGATGTTACGCTTCCCAGCCCCCCAAAGCACAAGCAGCATAAAACCAGAAGACTTCTTCACAATTCCCATCAATATGAGATGAGTCGTCCACAACGGCAATTACCCCACCCCCTCCTTCAAAACCCAACCCCCCTTCTCCACCCTCGCCTAACTAAGCCCCCCAAAAAAAGAATTAACCATGTTGAAGGCTTCATAATTTCCCCGGATACAATTTAGCTGTCAGTGGCGCTCAGGCTTACTGCAACATGTTCCTCTTAATGTCACTAACTTTGCATGTCAAGCACTTTCCAGCCAATTAAGTTGAAGGAGAATAAAAAAATAAAAAAAAGCGAATGCGAGTGCTTTGCGCGAGGAACCTGAAGGATTAGACAAGAAAGCTAATTTCATCCACCCCTCTTCTGAACCTCCTCTTCTTGTGACTCTCCCTATATCCCTGACTCCCATTTCTTTTGTTACAGAGATTGGCACCCATGTTATCACCCTTTCCACTTTTAAAAGAGAACGACTGCGTTTTTTTAAATTTCTTTTTTCATTTACATTGAAGTGTGTGTGAGTACGTTGGTAGTTAGAGATGGTTATTGCTCAATGGTTTGACTAAGAATCAAATATATCTATCAAACACAAAAACTCTAGAACGGCAATGATTTTTGCAAACAGTCCTTATTTAATATTTCCAGAAACTGTTGTTCCTCACTATATATGCACGTTACGCAGTTTAGAACTAACATCTGACAGACCCCGACATCCCCTCCCTCTTTTTAGAGTTCCCGTCTCTCAAAAAAGCCCTTCCACAAAAAAGTTCTGGTAATTCCCTTTGTTAGGCTCATTAGAGACTGAGGATACGGATCGGGAGCGGCGGATGCTGTTGTCGTGGAGACGGCCTGACGGCTGTCAGAGTTAATCCCATAGAGAAGTGTTCATTAAGTCATTACAGTTGACACGCTGACAAGACACTGACACACACCGCTTTGTCCTCTTTAGCGCAGCTCAGACCAAAGAGGAGACAGAGACGAGTGTAGAGAGAGAGATGGATGAGGACAGAACGGAGAGAAGGCTGGAGAAGATAAAAGAGCAGGTGTGCCAAACACATTTTGGGTGGAAGTCCTTTTTATTGGGTTGATTTTTTGGTCACAAGTTCTGATTCAACTTCAAACCGCTTTGGGTGAACCAAACGAATTTTGTAGTAATATTCACCGATATCTTTTCTAAATTAAAAATTATTGAAAAAAAAAAAAAAAAAAACCTTACCTAAATGTAATAATTGCTTTAAAAACAACATTGCACTAGTACGGCTATTACTGTGTTATTGCTTATGGAATGTTTATCTGACAAGTGTTAACATAAATATAATGAATATAATCCATGTTACCGTTAAAAGTAAATTTTAGAAAAAAAAAAAAAAAAAAAAAAAACTTAAATAAAATTAGACATTTTGCCTAAATATGTATTAGTAAACTAAAATTAAACCTAAAATAAATGAATTAAACCTGAATAGACATTATTTTTAAACAAACCAAAAAATAAATAAAAATGACAAAAGCACATAAAATGACTAACACTGAAATGAAAACCGAAAATAAAAATAAAAGCCAATTTAAAATTAAGAAAATGCATGTAAACTGTATATTTGATCTATTTTCATTTTCACTAATCTTGCTTTCAGCTTGTTACACCATGTTTGCGTCCGTTTCTGTAGAATTCAACCACGTCCTGCTTTACAAGTATGAAAGGAATTAAATGAAACTTTCCCCTTTTTTATTAAAAAAATCTGAAAAAAAAAATGAAAAAAATTCGGGCATTGACCTTTCAACTCAGTCATCATCCTTTCTCCTTTCGGTCTTTGACTAATGTTTTGGTCTGTATATAAAAGTTCTCAAGATAATCTTAAATAGGTATGTTTTATTTATAGTAAATACGACTACAGTATATCATAGAAAAATCAGACAGGTACTACAGAGTATCCAAGCAGACCTGGTTGCTGTGAGCTGAGACGGCTCTCCTCCACTGGAATGTGTGGCTGCCAGTCACCGTGTGTGTGTGTGAGATGTAAACGTTCACAGTTTATCAGAGTTTCTACTGAGAGTCACTCTAATCTCTCCGTATCTGCTCCTTAATGAACCTGAGCTAAATTGGAAACCTTATCACACACAAGGCAGCAATTAAAGCGGGCACGTGCCAGCATGGTTGTGGCACTCGAGTGACAGAAAAACAAACAGTCTCGGTGGGGCACCCAGGAAGCCTGTATGTGTATGTGTGTTGACTCTAGCGCTATCAGTGAAGGTGTATTGCCAACCTCAATATCCCACAGCGGGGAGGGGGAAAGGCACTTACGCAGTGCACCGCATGGCCCAGGCAAATCCAGTAATTAGCACAGGGTGCATAATTAACATGCAAATTACTTGATCTGCTTAAAAGCCGCTCTTACAAATAGACCTGAATGGATGGGGGGAGCGGGAAAGAGGGGCCAAACTTGTGGAAGTTAATTCCTTTTCCCACCATGCTGCATTTTGCTATAAGGTAATGACAGATTATATGAAATGAACAGTGGAACGACAAGCTTAGGGGAGGAGTGGAGCTCTGCCCTTTACAATCCGACATTATTATTAATGTTTGTTTTCAGATTATATTCATGTTGCTTCCAAACTCACTACTTGTTGGGATCAACCATAATTTTGTATTTTGTCAAGGTTTCTAAATTGCCGCTGCCAATACATACACCCTTACGGTGCTGTGGGTATTGCAAAAGAACCTGTAGCAGATCTATACAGATGAAGCTGGAGGGTTTCAGGGTTACTCCAGGGAATGTTAACCAGCTATTTAAATGTAAAGCAGTAAAGCTCATTGGCTGCATATGCAACATGAACCAGTCGGCTTGAGCCAAGTTCGTTTGACGCTATAAATATCATCAGTTTGCATTAAAGACCCTTCAGCCCACACCATCTAGAGTGCCATGACAGAACTTGGCATTTATACTTTACACAATCACTTTCCATCCTCTGTCTGGCATTTTTTCTAGATTCCTTCTGTTTAAATGACCTCTTTGCATGAGAAATTAATTACAACACTTATTTGCAGGGTAATAATTAGTAGCGTAGCACCTTTTTTCCGATAAGAGACTCTGTAACAGAAGTCTGCTTTGCATTGTGACAGATTCAAATTCTGCATATACCTTTTACGTTTTGGTCAGCCTTTACCTGGTGAATCTTCATTTATGAAATTTCAATTTAAAACGTAATTGTGATTGCACCAATAGCCTAGTCTCGCGTAGCCAGACCTTTAGACTGACGGCTGAAGGTCTGGACTTCATAGCCGCTTTCTTTGGCAAGGCCTGCCCATAAGGCCGTTTGACTGACATGTCAAACAAACGCGGATGATATCCCCTTCTCAGTTAGGTACTTCACTTGGTCTTCCAAAATAGATAGGAGGGGACGGACAACTAGTAAAATTGGATTGCATACTTTTGAGAATCCAACGTTTAACTGATCTTAATAAATGCTTATTGTCAATCATGTAAACACGACAGGGTTTTTTTTCCGCAATTACACGTCTGAGCTTTGTTTCGCGGAGTACCGAAAATAAACGCGACACTCGCGCCCCCCGGAAATCCGCTCAAATGCAACCAATCAATTGATGACTTCGACACTGCTGAAGCGTTTCCAAAAAAGTGTACCATATGCATCAGACGTTCAGCCAACGCTCCGTGGGCGTGACGTCTGAGGTTGAGACTAGTGTTTCCTAAACAAATACATTTTTTTGACACCAAGAAACAGCAAATAGAATAATTCAAAGTTAATTAGCGCCCCTGAATGTAAACACTGTTGTGATGTGATCCACTTAATTGTAAATGGCATTTCATATTTGCATAAAAGTTGCCTCTCGTATTTTCTTCCCTTTTATTAAATTGTATTTTTTATACAAAGTTGAGGGCATGGAAATGATTCAAATTAAACAGATGTGACATGTTGCTGGAAAAAAAAGCATTTAGCGAAGCACTTAATGTGCTCTGACGCGGTGTCTTATGAATAAAGGATTTCATTTTGATTTTATAGAAAATTAAACTTCTAGCAAGTATGACGGCGTTTTTGTGAAGAATACCGATAGTAAAGTATTACCTTTCTACCCGAAGCGTGTTATCTGTTCTTTTGCGCGGGCTTTTATTTTGGTACTCAGTAATATCCCTCCATTTCTTTTTCCACCTCGAGACTTTTATTTTTTATAGTCTGGACCGGAAGGGAGCGGTGCACGAGCCGATAGAAAATATGGCGTTAGGAGATGCCTGGAAACAATTTTCTTGGTTTTATTACCAATATTTGCTCGTAACAGCTCTGTATATGTTGGAGCCTTGGGAGAGAACTATCTTCAGTATCCTTTTTTCGTGAAATACGGAGATTCATGTGTAAGAAACAATATTTGGGAAGAGTTCTTAACGTTAACATTACCTCCACGTAAGGTATCAGGCTAATTCCTTACGATGTAAGTGTGTCGTGTCTTACGATTCATAAAATATTGTTGCAATGTACTAAAAGTATGTCTTTACGTGAACGAATTCGTGTATTTTCGACCAACGTTGACTGAAGAAGTCTGGTGTTCCGATCGTGGGTCTGTTAACGTAAATCTATTAACGTTATCTTTAAGCAACAGCTGATTTACATCAGTTGCTTTTTAAAGTTATATTTGTATGAGTAATTATACGTAAATTCAGAAGAATTCATATCGTGAGAAGTTTTATACTGGACGGGTCACGTAACGAGCTTCTTGTGGGTGTGACGTTGAAGGTTTAAATAATTGACCTAACATGATCTGGTTTACAGGTGTCTTTAAGGAAGAAGATTGTGGGAACGTGTTTCACTAACTTCATTAACCCTTTCTGAGATGAGAAATACTATGTTTCACTGGCTAGTCAGCTGAGCTTGCACATATATATATATATATATATATATATATTTGTTTGTTTTTTTTAAATATATATTCTGATAAAATATAAAATTATAATAAATGTGTTTTGGCAATGTTTAACTATTGTTTGTAACCATAATATATAATAATAAGGGTAAATAATAAAGATGGCAAAAGCATACTGTTCATAGCTATATAATTAATCTTTTTTATGCAGCACATCAATAACAAAAATGATAAAATGCATTTAATTATGAGAATCTTACTGTGTTTTTAACACATTAGCAAAAACACAAAGTTTGGACACATAGCTGAATTATGCTTCTCATAAAGAATACACTTTAAATGCTTTAGGTTTTATAGACAGAATAAATTGTGTGTGTATTACTGTATTTTAGAAAGGCCAAAAAGTAGAAAAAGGCAGGCAAGATTTTATAATTATTTATAATTTAATTGCTTCATTTTCAAAAGCAATACTCCACTTTAATAGAAAATTGTGCTTAATGCCAAAAGGATTCACTAGGTGTCAGATATGGTTTTCATTTAGTGTTATTCCAGGAACATTGAGAGAGTATTATACGTTTTACTAAGCTGCTTAATTCTTATGTTTTAAAGCTTTGCTAATTTTGTGTTTTTTCTATGTGTCTCTAAAGTTCTATTTTAGTTTTATGTATTTTAGTACATCAAGGTAGTTTATTCTTTACACATTTTATTTCAAGTTGATTAACTGATTTACTTTTATGTTTGTTGTATACTATAATAACAAAATAATTTCCTTAATGAGACTCTGATTCTCTCCTGATCACGGTGGCAGCGATGGCCGTCTACACCGGTTATGTGTTCATGCCTCAGCACATAATGGCCATATTACACTATTTTGAAGTGGTGCAGTGACATCATCAGCCGGGATCATCAGGATGCTCGCGACCTGGTGGCCAGAAAAACCGAACTGCTCTTGAACTCTTCACCAAGATGTTTGTAAATTACTTAAAACGAGGACACCCATGTATGTTGAAGGGGACCAGCTTCGAGGAGTGTGATAGAGGCCTGTCTAATTGTGTAATTATTTATGAAGAACACAATCTGCAACTGCTGAAGTACACACTGCCCTTGTTAGGAATATGTCCTTTTTTTATATATATATATATATATAGTATGACTTCTTTTTTGTTTTTAAATAATGCTTCTCGTTTTGTTTCATGATAGTGGTTTATTCAGATAAGTATTTTTTGATATAAATGTGTATATTTAATTGTATACATATTTGTAAAGTTTTATAGAGATTTATTTTGGCTGACCTGAAATGTTTTGGTTTGCCGTAGTGGACTGATGATTTATTGATACTGTTTTTGTCACCAACCGGAAATCTATTTTTATCAGACCTTTGTGAGTCATGCGGTAAATAATTACCTGCGCTGATGTGCGATGTCATTGTTGATACTTGGTTGCTCAGGTCATGAACCGAAAAAAAAAAGAAAAGCTTAAATAAACACTTTCTTTAATCGACTTGACTTTTGGTGTTTGGTGTGACTTTGAGGCATTTATTCAGCAAATCTTCAGTAAACTTCTGTTCGGAGCTAAACATATTTTGATGTATTTGTTTTTTATTTGTTTGGGTGTTAATTTTTTTTCTTGTTCAAAGATTTGTTGCTTTTTTTTATGTAAGTTTGTATGTATTTTATCAGTAAGTAAATAATAACATGAATAACGAATGTTATTGTCTTGCCATTAGTTATGAAATATAAAGCTAGTTAAGAAGTAAAATGTATGCCTGAATTAAAAGATCTTGAAGATATATAATGAACACATTTAATCAATTCAAATTATAATTTGTTCTCTTTGTGTTTTAAATATAATCCTGATACAAAATGACAAAAACATGAAATATAACAAAGAATATTAAAAAAGCTAAAGCTACTATAAAATAGCATTTATACTATAATAATACTGAAAGGAAGCCATGGATGATATCTAATATGCAACTGTAAGTTTATTCATTAATATTAAATATTAATAGAAAATAAGTCTCAATGTAAATTGTAATTTTTTTGGTTCAATTACTGGCATGTATAAACATTTGTTATACCAAAAGATGGCTGTTAGATTACGACGATTACGTGTCTCAGCATGTATACAAACGACGTTTCAATAGGAGGATAATATTTATCAGTTGTTTACTGTGATTGTTTTGGTTAACAAAACATGTAGTTAGCCCACAATACACAGTGTGTTTCTGTGAAGCACTTTGTTTTCTTCAGTTGACCTATAAATATTGATCTTCGCCAAACAGGTGGAACTAAAGATATGGATGAATCTGTTTCGTTTATACTCAGCTTTGACACAGCAACCAATCATATCATGTCCAGCTCTCAGATTCATATCATTGGCATGAGCTCAAAATGAAAATAGCAGCTGGTTACTCTTTAAACTACAGGATGAGGGTTTTCTCACGTACACCATCGCAGGTCGTCTGGAGTTTGCACTCTAGATGTACAGCAATGTCCTGCCAGAGTTGCAGTTCTGAGAAGAAGCTCTGTTGGGCAAGGCGATGTTTCAGCTGTTTAGCTGTTGGTACATACACATCCACTTCAGCTTATATGGGACTTTCAACTCTTAAAGGAATAGTGTACTCAAAAATGACATTTACTCACTCTCAGGCCATCCTAGATTTTGGGGAAATTTATTATCACTCACCAACTGATTCTCAGCAGTGAATTGGAGAGTCCAAACGGCTGATTAGAACATCACAGTTATCCACAAGTAATCCACACTACAAACATATCCATCATTAAGATATTTTGCCTGAAATAGTCCACAGTACAAAATATTGCTTCCTCCAGTGAAAAAAATAAATCTTGTCTGGATCCGAAGAGAAATATTCCGCTTACAAGCGAAAACAGTTGAAAATCTTTCTTTAAAAAAATTATGTTGGTGGAATTTTGATTTGAGAGCGACAGGTTTGCCTTAATACATTTATTACAAACATGCAGCTTTTTACTTCACAAGATGTTAAAATAATGGACTGGAACTACATTTACAGCACAGGATTAATGTATGATGAAGGGGATATGATCCTAGATTTCCCCAAATCTGTTCTGATGAAGAAACACACTCATCTACATCAAATCTTGGAAGGCCTGTTCATCTATTCCTTAAAAGATAAACACAAGTCAGGATAGACACTGTTAGTCGGACCCAAACAGCAGCCAGGTGCAGGATTGATCTTAAATACAAAACAGCTCTATAACAGCATTTCATATAGTACTGATTTGACTTAACTTACCCATGAAAACTGGAGTTGAATTGGTGGATGTTGTAACATCTGAAATGGTAATTTACATCAAAACATCATATTATATTCCATTGTGCAACATGTGGGCTCCCTCTGACCTTTTTCTCTGAAGAAATCAAAGGCAACAGATAGCTGTCATTTGGGTCGATACAAATGTCACGTCTCTGATACGGCTTTAATTATTTCCGTGCTATTTTTAGCAAATCAACGTGCATTCTGTAGTGTCTCAAGCCATTTCGGAGCCACATCAGATTTAACCCCTTGTGCACAGTGTGAACCAGAAAAACAGAATGATTAACATTACCATAATAGAAAATGCAAAGAGACTCAGTTATAATAAACAAATGATTAAATACTGAGATTTGAAGATAATCTAATTCTGGCTAACTGTGTGTGCATTTGAACATAAATGACTGGCAAAGTTTCTGCGAACAAATCAGATTTTTTTCTGAAAATGTATTTATACAATATATTGCTTTTAATGATAATAGTAGTAGTGGTAATAAATACATGTAACAACATTTTAATGGCTCAGTGACATTTATGCATTATGAATGACTATTGCAACGTGACTATTAGTTATTAGAATTAACAAGAAAATTCAGATTCTTATTTCATAAATCTGGAAATGTATTTTTGTTTGTTAGGATAACTTAGGTTATGAAAAAAAAAAAAAACAACTAAAGAAGAAATATTTTGGATTCTGCACTATTTCAAGGTTCGTTTTTATGACTCAGCAGCACATGAGTCTTATTGTTATTGATGTTCACATTTATGCTTTTTATCCTCCAGGACACAAGAAGTAGTTATCTTTCATCAGAGAACATATTTTCTGGAAATTTGTTTTATGATTCCTCTAGCTCTCTCTTTCTTTTTTTCTTTTAAAGTTGTTCGAAAACAGTGATGATTAAAATAAAGAAGTAATATTAGATTCTATATGAAAGTTAAAAAAACTAAAGAAAAAGTCAGTCTGTTGCACTGATCGTGTGCACTTTGTACATATGGTCAGATTTTCCTAATAATAATAAATCATTAATAAAGTATTATTTGTATTATTATTACTACAGCATCTCAGTGACAAATATCGACACATCAAATAAATGACTAATGCATCATGACAAGGAGTTATGACTGTACTTGACATTGTCATCCATGCTTTTCTAAGAAGTAATTATTCTTCATCAGTGCAAATCTTCTCTGGCCAGGCTCGTGTAAGCTCTAAATTAGGCTTTGACACATGTGATGGTGTTCACGTACTTAGACTCTCCCCTTTCTTCTGACATCCAGCTCGCGTATTTCACTTGTGCTGCACTCGACTCGATGGCAGAATATCAGGAAAAGGCTGCTGACCGGACCTCCAAAGACCAAATCATCACAAATGACCCGCACAGGTGTCCAGATCAAACTAGTGGACGCATGGAGCTGCCCCGAGAACTCAAGATGCCCCGCAGTAACCGGGCAAAATCTAAAGAACACAAACGACTGAACACACACAAACTAGTCTTGCAATATATCGCCCCGTGCATGAACTCCTACGGCTTGTGTGTAGTTGACAATTTTCTAGGGGATAGAATCGGAGAGCGCGTTGTGCAGGAGGTGAAGCGCATTCATCAGAGTGCCAACATGCAGGATGGACAGTTAGTGAGCCAAAAACTAAACAAAAGCAAAGCCATTCGAGGGGACAAGATTGCATGGGTCGATGGCACCGAAAACGGCTGCCAAAACATCGGCTATCTGCTGACCCGAATGGACAAGCTCATCACGTGCGCAGACGGCAAACTGGACAAATTCAAAATCAAAGGAAGACATAAGGTGAGTGTCGGTCGTGCACTTTACCTCTTTGACTTCCTAAAGTTTCCCAAGCATTCATGACAAGCTTAAAACAATCTGTAGGCTATGGTGGAAATAGGCCTGCATGCAGTTGCATGCTTTAATTTGCATCGAAACTATTCTTCTTTATAAGCTATAAAAGTGTTGCGATGCAAAGTTTCCGAGCTGATCACAAGAGATGCACGTGTAACCTGTTGAAAATAGTCAAGGGTTTCGTTGCAATTATTTATTCGGTGAAGTCTATAAAGGGCATTAGAGCTGTGTTTGTAAACGCCCCTGCTCTTTCGAGAGTTTTGTGCGCGTACATGCGGCTCTTGGGCTCATCAATGGCGGTCGGGCACGACTATAAAATGAGCACATAAACCTTACAACGTCGCACACTAATTAAAAGACAAGCTCACAGAGATTAAAAAGCATCGATGATCTCATTTACAGTTTTTTTTTTCTTATATATTTTTCCTTAATCAGTGTTTTAGCATGCAAAGCGTGAATGAGAGCAGTCTCGAGTCTCTTGCCGGGGTCTGGCCCTCCTGGGCATTACGGATTGTAAATCGGCACAGTTGTGTTGAACTCGTAGAAATACAACATGACTGTGGAATGGCATGAATGCAGGAATCTGGGATCTTAAGTGGGTGGGGCGTATCAACCTGGAGGATGTCACGTACGATAGAGAAGAACAAAAATGCAGGGATAACACATAAATAAATGAAGAGTCAAAGCGACATATGTATTTAAGTATTCTAATCAAAGTTAAAATTGTGTATTTAGACAGTTTTTTTAAAACAATTTTTTCCCTTTAATAATTTATGCTATTAAATATAAAAACTATATAAATTTAATAGTTAAAATATATGTATACATAATTAAAATATTTGTAATTTATTTACATTTAAAATAAAATTCTGTATGTTTTTATTTGTTTCTGTTTTATTTTTTATCATTTATTTTTATAGTTTAAAATAGTGACTTTACCAAAAAATAAGTTGAGTTTGAACCAAAAATATTTAGATATATTTGTTTCTAAATTTTCTAAAATCTGCTTTATTTTTAATTACACCTTTTAAATAATTTACATTCACATTTAAAAAGTCGACTTAGCCTACAATAGACAAACATTAGTCATAAGTCACAGAGCCAAACAGTATTTGTTTTTATATGTTTCTGTTTGTTGCATGTTTTTATTTTTAATTCAGAATATTTTTTGTGGGCTACTTGCATTTTTTAGTGCTATACTATTATTTATCTTCTTTAAATAATTATTTAACATCTATTGTATTGTATCTATTATGTGTTTAATTTTTTTTTGTTTGTGTCGGAAACACCATATGAAAACACGACTGTAAAGAACAAACATTTATTCGTGCATCTTCATTGTTATAATGATCCCAGAGTTAGAAGTGTCACAAATATTTGATTCATATCGTAGTTTCGGTTGATTTGTGATATTTCTTACTAAATGCAGCCTATGTCATCATTACAATAAGGCTGACCAAAGTTTAAATACCAATGATTGGGAATACTTTTCTTAATAACATTGTCAAATCAAACATGTAATTTTAACTATGCATAATATTTTCGTGTATATTAATAATTTATGTGTATTTATTTTATGGCCTACTCACTGGTCAGTTTTTATAATAAATTAAACGAGCAATTATTAAATGTAAACCTATGAAAACACGACTAAAAAGCAATTCGTCACAGAACAAACATTTGTTCATGCATCTTCTTTATTATAATGAAGGCTGTCACATTACCCTTATTGGGTACTTTTTACACCTCCCCATGTATTTCCATTTCAATAGATAAAGTATGTCAGGGTCACTTGTCATATGTAAATGATTTTTGAGGCCTCTGCCGGAGCAGCACGTAGGCGTCTGTATCACGTGACTCCCGTTGTTTTTCTCAGCGTCGTCTATAATGGCTCAATCACTGTCGATTGTTATGATGAAGCGATCATTTCATAATTGCATAGCCATTTCAGAGGACATTTGCCGTTTGCATGTAAGTTCCCAATCAGAGAAATTGTCATTTTCAAAAAAATATACTTTAAAGTTTAAAAAGCGTCCAAAATATTTCCAAAGATTTGAATGCGACTGAATGGAGGACTCGCCTTTCTGAGCCGCCAATCGCCCCCTAAAGGTAGATAAAATGTGAGCCACAGGAAACAAGGTTTGTCCAGCCCCTCAGATGTTGAACTTAAACGCACTGAATGGGGTTTTCATATGAATATCCGCCCACTGGAGCGCGACACACATTCTGCACGTTCCACATGCGCCGCAGGTGCGCTCGCCCTCTGATCCTGTAGCGCTCATGGATGGACCCTCACACAGAGCGATTATAAAGCCCACCACAGCCCCCTGTCTGCTGCGCGTGCCATTCTCGATCGTCTTTTGAGGGACGAGCCCGTGGCATTAGATATCACTTTGTAAAACTTTCGTTAATTTTAATGCAAGAAGCTGAAGGCAAAATGCCATTTCTTCAGCACGCACTGGACTCGCAGTTGGAGAGTTTGGCTTCGGAGCAAGTGGTCCCGGCTCTACTGGACCAAGGCTTCTTTTACGTGGATCATTTTCTGGGGGACATCGCGGGCCACATGGTTCTGGGTCAGGTCAAACGCATGCATTACTGTGGGCTTCTCAACGACGGGCAGCTGGCCAGACGAAGCAATGGAGTTTGCAGGAGAAGCATCAGAGGAGATAAAATAACATGGGTTAACGGGACCGAGAGGGGCACGGAGGCTGTCAATTTCTTGTTAACACTCATAGACAAACTAATTTCTCTGTGTGTGGGTCAACTGGGCAAAAGTATTCGCGCAAGGTCAAAGGTAAGCTTTATTGCATTTCGAAGTGTTTACAAACTATAACCTGTTTATATAAGAATAAAACTTTTTAGAGTAACTTCATAGCGTACAGCTAGAAAAATATCATAACGTTAACTGTATTTTTAGTTAGAGGTGTCATGAAACTTTGATTCATATCGTCGTTTCTGTTGATTTGTGATATTTCTTACTAAATGCAGCCTACGTCATCATTACAATAAGGCTGACAAACATAGGGTAGGTGTAGTGTTTCCACACACTCACACTGCACTTTCAAAAGTTTAAATACCAATGATTGGGAATGCTTTTCTTAACAACATTGTCAAATCAAACATGTAATTTAACTATGCATAATATTTTTGTGTATATTAATAATTTATGTGTATTTATTTATTTATTAATATTGCCTACTCACTGGTCAGCCTTTATAATAATTTTTCCTTAAATTAAACAAGCAATTATTAAATGCAAAGATCACAAGTTAATCAAATAATTAAATTGTCATAAATAAATTGTACAATTTCTTTGGTCACACTTTATATTAGGTGGCTTTAACTACTATGTACATACAAATAAGTGCATTTTTGCAAGGTTAGGGACAGGTTTGGTGGTATGGGTAGGATAAAGTGTAAGGGATGGATCAACAGTGTTAATATAATATAAATGTAATTACAGAAATTAATTGCATATAGGTGGTTTTTTATAAATAAAAGTACTATGTAAAAACATGTATATACACAATAAGTGCATTGTACCAAATTATTCATTTAAATGTACGTACACAGTAGTTAAGGCCACCTAATATAAAGTGGGACCATTACTTATTATTATTATTATTATTTTATCATAATCTCTCTGCTATCACTCAGATGTTTGGGGTTATTGAGATTCTTTTTTTTTTTTTTGGGGAAAAACAAAAACAAAACTGTTTGTTAAATATGATTTATTGCTGTGATACTTGAATCCTCTAATCCCGATTTGCTGCTCAAGAAACATTATGATCGATACTTATTTATTTATTTGTAAAAGCAATTTTTTTCGAGATTCTGTAAAAGTTTAAAAGCATTTACTTGAAATAGTATTTTTTTGTAGCATTCTAAATGTTGTTACTGTCACTTTAAATCAATTGAAAGCTTCCAAGCTAAATAAAAGTTCTTTCCACAACACCACAATGAGCATTACATTACAAGTTTCTGATGATCATTTTTAGAGTTGTTTGTTTGTTCCTCTGGATGAATACAGGTTCTCACTCCATTAAGCATTAGTTTCTGTCTTTGTTTGGCTCTTTGTTTAGAGCAGTTACAGGAGAGTGATTTGGCACACACTGTCTTTACTGTGCCTGATGATGAATGGAAGAGATAGGCTTTCAGTTTCTGCTGTTGTGAACAGTACGTGACTCTTCTCACTGCGCTGCTGTACTCTGGGTTACAGGAGGCCCTGAGTGAAGCAACAGGATGTTGCCACTTTTACCACAGTTATATTACTTATATTACTTACTTATATAATATTCTTTAAAAAATTATATTTTATCATAAGGGGGCAATAAAAAAAGTTTTTTCAATATAAAGGTTCAAACATTGCCCAGAGGATAACAAGTAAAATAATTAATTAATTAATAAATAAATACATTTCTTTTCTGTCATCTGTTCCAAAACCTTACGGATGTCATAATATAATCACTAATAACAAAATGACAGCCTTAATGTTTAAAAAAAAACAACAAAAAAAAAACATTTCAAAATGAAATGCATTTAACGGAGATTAATAATAACATTTATTTTAGTGAAATGATTCTTCTTTAGTAATGGAATAAAGAGTATTAACATTTCATAACTCAGTGTTTTCAAATGGTTTCGTGTTGACTGCGCATGTGGGTGTAAAAGGTTTAAGTGTGCTGAATCAGAGCTCTGGATTGTGTACACTAGTTGGCCGTCACAGCTGAAGTCTGTGTGGTGCTGTAGACTCACGCTCAACACGTAGCACTGTCATTAAACCCTCAGCGCGCTGGCTGCTGGCCAACCTTGCTCTCTTTAGCCACGCACACACTTCCTTCTGCTTTTCTGTGCAGCTACGTTTACATTGCGCTATGACAGCAATCTTGCGTGTGCTCTCTTATTGTTGGAAAGGGATCATGATAAAGACTTGTCTGCAGAAATGTAAACATGGGCACCAGTGACTGTTACCCCTATTGTGTATATATATCTGAGGATTGGGAGGGGTTAACCCGGGATCTGCCGAGAAGAGAAATCAGAGGCTTTGTTTGTTTTAGTAGTATTTTTGTAGTAGTGAATTAGACGGTCTGCATTAATATGCATTCCAAGATGGAGCCGATGCTTTTAACCAAAAATTAAAATGTGCTCACCCTCAGGCGATCCGAGAAATTAAGTTTGGAGAAATTGAGCATTACTGTTATTCACTGCTGTCAGAATGAGCCAAAAAAGCTCAATAATCCACAAGTGATACACAAGATATCGGTCCATCGGTTAACAAAAGACTGAATGAACAGAATGTCCATAAAGAAAAAAGCACAATATGTTGTTTTATATTCTGGTAGAACACTTCTTTTTTTTTACTTTTGTAAACTTTAGAAACGTAATACTTGTTGCTCGTTCAAGGGGTGAAACGACAGGTGGCATGTTTATCAGGAAACAGATTTTATTCACAGTTTTGCATGTCTTCTTTTTCAGGCGATGGTGGCTTGTTTTCCAGGAAATGGAGCAGGATATGTGAAACATGTAGATAACCCTAATGCAGACGGCCGCTGTGTCACCTGTATTTACTATCTGAATAAAAACTGGAATGCAAAGGTAGACTTTTCACTAATACACTTAAAATGTAATATCTAAAATATTTATTGTACATTGTTAATTAATCAAATGTCACTCAATGTTTTATAGGAGCATGGCGGATTGCTAAGGATCTTTCCTGAAGGAAAGTCTTACGTAGCCGACGTCGAGCCTTTGTTTGATCGACTTCTGCTTTTCTGGTCAGATCGTAGAAACCCTCATGAAGTTCAACCTTCGTACGCTACAAGGTTAGTATTGGCATTCATATTACCGGGCTATATGTCAATGTGATTTTGTGGCCTCATGCTAAAGTGTCTGTTTTGTGTCGCAGGTATGCAATCACTGTGTGGTACTTTGATCTAGAGGAAAGGGCTGAAGCAAAAAGAAAATTCAGAGATCTGACAGGTTGGTTCAGCCAAAACCATCAGCATTAGCTCATATATATATATATATATATATATATATCCCTAAGTCTAGGGCTAATTCTAAATATCTAATTTGTTTAAACCTTTATTTTTCAGCCAACTCACAGGAAGGTTCGCCATCTTAACAGTAATACACCGGCCTGTCTCTTCCGAGAGGATCTCTTTTGTCTACTGTCTTATTTCTTTCCTTTTTTTCTATTTTTACATGGTTTGTTGCACTAAAGGTACCTCTCTTACCACTTTATATTTGTGATTTACTACATTTGAAACCGGTCCTTAAAATAAGTGAAGAGTCCTTTGAGTAACCCGCTGCTAACGTAAAGACAATTTTGTGAAAAAACACTAGTTATTGTATGTTTCAGATATTGTATATATTGTTTCAGAAATACATCATCAAGCATTATAAATATCTTCTTTTCATGCGTTTTGTTATTTGCTGTTTTGTATGTTTTGGCACAAATTTGCATGTTATTTGCGCAATTTGTGCACACTTCAGTAGAAAGGAAATTTGACACTTGTCAGTGGACTTGTTGTGTATAGATGCTTTATTATTTTTGATAGACAGTTTGAAGTTGAATGAGACTCTTTCACATAGAGATGTTTATAAAAGTCATAACATTGTGATCATAAACTTTTAAAAAGCACTTGGTCAGATGATATTGCTTTCTTTGTTCAGTTCCAGTGTGTGTTAGTTTGATGAGATAATTGAGTCAGCTTGCATGCAGGTCAGCAATGCTGCTCAACCACACCCTCGGATCAATATTATTTGACAGTTGTTTCACAAAATGTTGAGCTTTATGTTTCTTTCACAAAAGTTGTTCTGGAAAAAAGTCAAAATGTGTGAACAGGTTGGTTCATGTACTGTACACAAATTGAAATTTACAGCTATTTGAAATGGCCAAATTAAAGAATGTATTGAAATGTTTATTGTTTTGTTTCAGTAATAAAGTTTTTTTCCTTTGGCCGTAATGCAGCACTAGGTGTCGCTGTGTCATGTTTTATTTAGCGCATATGTATGCGTGCTATTGGACTTTCTAGAAAGGTATTAACAAGCCGTTTTAAACATACAAGTTAAACGCATACAGATAAAATAACTAAAGATTTATTTTTACATATGAATGTTACAGTTTTTCTATTCTTAACAGCTACTTTTTTCTCGCGCATGACAGATGGTGACGTAGAGTACGTGTTAAGTTCCGCCTGATTCACATTTGGAACAGACAGTTAATTAGCAAAACATGATCACACTTCTAAAAGTGATTTACCGACAACCCTGTCCACAAAACTGTCCCCCGTTACTGAGAACTGGAAGAAAACATGAAGGAGAGAAGGTAGGAGCAATAATAGTTCAGATTTCCACCGTAGTAACTAACGTACCTCATCAACTAACGTTACGGTTAGATCAAACGTGATTTGTATAAAACCAACCGCTCAATCAATCAATCAATCAATCAATCAATCAATAAAAACAAGTATGTCAAACACATTTATAAACTATAACTCCAAATGCAGCTTATAAACCTCGTTTAAAACTCTCACAAAGGGTGCCTTTGTAAAGTAATATTAAATATAGCCACCCTTATGGAAGTTAACCATGGTTTACTGCAAGTCAAACAAAACAACTGTAGTAGTTAACGTTAACTACAAATTAACCATGGTGTTGCTATAGAGTTTAATACGACAGCGTTTTAGTGCCACCACCACCAACAACAAAAAAATCTAAAACTACTAGAATAAAAGTCAAAATATTACGAGAATAAAAGTCAAAATATTACGAGATTTTTTTTTTTTCAAGAAAAAAATCTAAATATTACGGGAATAAAAGTCAAAATATTACAATAATTTTTTTTCAAGAATAAAAGTCAAAATATTACGAGAATTTTTTTTTCAAGAATAAAAGTTAAAATATTACGAGAATTTTTTTTTCAAGAATAAAAGTCAAAATATTACAAGAATTTTTTTTCAAGAATAAAAGTCAAAATATTACGAGAATTTTTTTTCAAGAATAAAAGTTAAAATATTACAAGAATTTTTTTTTAAAGAATAAAAGTCTAAATATTACGGGAATAAAAGTCAAAATATTACGCTAATTTTTTTTTACAAGAATAAAAGTCCAAATATTACGAGAATTTTTTTTACAAGGATAAAAGTCAAAATATTATGGGAATAAAAGTCAAAATATTACGGCAATAAAAGTCAAAATATTACGGGAATAAAAGTCAAAATATTACGGCAATAAAAAACAAAATATTATGCAATTTTTTTTTTTACAAGAATACAAGTAAATACATCACGAGAAATTTTTTTACAAGGATAAAAGTCAAAATATTATGGGAATAAAAGTCAAAATATTATGAGAAATTTTTTTCCAAGAATAAAAGTCAAAATATTACGCAATTTTTTTTTACAAGAATAAAAGTCAAAATATTATGGGAATAAAAGTCAAAATATGAGAATTTTTTTTACAAGGCTAAAAGTCAAAATATTACGGGAATAAAAGTCAAAATATTATGAGAATTTTTTTTCCAAGAATAAAACTCAAAATATTACGGGAATAAAAGTCAAAATATTACGGGAATAAAAGTCAAAATATTAAGAGAATTTTTTTTTCAAGAATAAAAGTCAAAATATTATGGGAATAAAAGTCACAATATTACGGCAATAAAAAACAAAATATTATGCAATTTTTTTTTACAACAATACAAGTAAAAACGTCACGAGAAATTTTTTTACAAGGATAAAAGTCAAAATATTATGGGAATAAAAGTCAAAATATTATGAGAATTTTTTTTCCAAGAATAAAAGTCAAAATATTACCCAATTTTTTTTTTACAAGAATAAAAGTCAAAATATTACGGGAATAAAAGTAAAAATATTATGGGAATAAAAGTCAAAATATGAGAATTTTTTTTACAAGGATAAAAGTCAAAATATTACGGGAATAAAAGTCAAAATATTATGAGAATTTTTTTTCCAAGAATAAAACTCAAAATATT
>JAUCMU010000033.1:1852312-1885418 GCA_032275025.1 Enteromius treurensis | reverse complement strand
ATATAAACAGCGGTCTGATCAGTAAAGAGCTTGAACCACACATTACTTTAAAACACTTTGTGTTTCGCTATAAAACCGAGACTTTGTTTTAAAAGTACTAAAGGGACAAATCTTATTGCTATTGGGTGGCGCACTATAACGAATCCTATGAAATATGAAGATGATTAAATATTTCCAAGCATATTGTCCCCACAAATATGATTTCTGTTAATCCCACATACATGCCTTTGTAGTGTATTAAAAAGGGTTAAATAAGAGAGCTACAGCGCCCTCCAAAGGAATGTCGACTGAGTGTGAGCTGATGTTAAGATAAAACCTGTTCAGTCTTTTGATAAATATCATATTCTTGATATTAAGCAGTTTCCACGAGTTCTTAGATCTCATTTCATTAGCGGCCGCTCGGACGCAACAATATTCAAATATGCCTAAATTCCGGTGGCCTTCTCTCAATCCGGGTCATTTGCAAGTGCACAATACTATATATCATATTTTGACTTTTATTCTCGTAATATTACGACTTTATTCTTGTAGTTTTAGATTTATTTATTTTTGGTGGCACTAAAACGCCATCGTAGTTAAACCACTGCATACAGTAAATGTGTATTTCTACAAATAGTAATCAGTAATAAAAAAGGCCAGGCTACTACATATTTACTACTGTGAGGGCAGTAAAGAGAAAATTATTCTGCCACACTTGCATTTAGTTCATGGATCAAAAAAAAAATTACGTTTATGACAATCTGAGACTTAAAAGAGATCCCGGCTTTCTCAAGAGGTCTCGGCTCCTTGTCTCAGAAGCATACTGTTAAACTAGAGCTCTACAGACGTTATTACTGATGGTAACCACAAGATGTCCCTCTTGTCACACTGGATTTCACAACCTAAAAGCTGATGTGGTTCTAAGATCTCACCAAATTAAAAATCTATCTCCAGCTTCCTCAAAAATATAAATCAAGTAGGCTAGTATCTAATATGTAAAGTGATCTTATACAAAAACCCGTGCCTCTCTAACATTCTTTTATCAACCTGTCTATTCGTACCTGTCATGTATATAAAACATGCCTGCCTCTGATCAAACGTAGAGCTAAGCAGTATGAATAGACCTCAGTAGATGTGAAAGTTCATCTCTCATATTCATATAGGTGCTGAAGGTACCTGTAGCTGCCCTAATGAGAGGCTTTTTGCTATATAAACACGCTCTGATTTCCAATAAGGACTGTATAGGGGAGATGGACAGCTCCTAATCATTAGGGAGGATTCAGGTTTGGGCTTTTTCACCTCCTCCTCCCCCTCTCTCTTTCTCTATCTCTCTCCTGTGATCTATCATTCATGGGCTTCATTTAAAATTGCGTAAAATATTTAAAGTTGGTTGGATTTCTTCAGTGGGCTTCAGCGGTGACCTCCCCCTCAGTGCCTGAAGTCAGTGGAGAAAGATATGCAGCAGGGAGAAGGGAGAGAAAAACAGGGCAAAGAGGAAAGGTGTAAGGGAGACAGTGAAGGGAAAAATGAAGAACAAGTTGCTTGGAATTGAACAAAATCTGTGTTTGGAGTGGAATTCTAGCTTATGAGACTGAACACTGCGTGGCATACACTATATACTCTCTACACTCCTTTTATTAAATGGTTTTATGATAGTCCACTGTAAATGTGCTGTCACATGACCTCATTATCTTTGAAACGGTCCACTTGTCTGTAAATCCGTTTTAACTATTGGTTCTCTGATCAAGTAATAAGTACAAAAATGGAAATAATTATTTGCCGTTGATTTAACGTAATGGGAGGTCAATTCTAGTAATATGTGTGCATTATTCTGACAGATATGGGTACAAATTCTCTGAGTCACCTGTTACATGAAGACAACACTATTGACTTTTATTAGTGTGTGTTTCTAATCTTATAGTGAAGAATTTATTGGAGCATGTTGGTCCAACCAAATAAGTGCCTTATAATCATTCATTAAAAGTAGAAGAAGAAAAAGGGAAATTTACTGAATCAACTTTACTTTGTTTTTATCTTATCTGGCCAAGCCTGTCCACTTTGCACTATCTAATCAATTCCCAACGGATTCAGTCAAATTCCTTCATTTCAACCATTCTTCTTCTGGAATATCCTTCTTGAAACTCCTCTGAGCAACGGTCCGTTTTCACAGAGCAAGACATTGTCGAAAAAGATCTAAAGTAAAACACTTTTAAAAGGAAGCATTTTTCCCCTTTTATTTAGCTTTGCCGTAGGAAGTTACAGTGAGATCAGTATAATAGAAGACACAGATTGAAATATTCCTGCTAATTGAAAACCTGGTGAGGGTAGTACCATGAGGTGGAAAAACATGTCAGAAATACCCGTGAGATTCTGTCCAACGTAAAAGAGATTCACTGTCGAAAAAGAAAGGCCCTGGTCCAAGTGCACTGGATTGCCATTCATTGTACGTGGAAGTAAAAGTCAGCAGGGCTACATGGGAATATGTTGATACTCCCTTACCTGAAACCTGTAGGTAACTTAAACAAAGGCTACATTAACCAAAACTAAAGACAACAATAGGAGGGAAAGAACAAACATAAAGAAGCAGGAAAATTGGAACGCAAAGAATAATCACTGATGTTCGGCATTCACTTATGATGAACAGAATGTAAAAGAAATGATGCCAGATAGTAACAAATCCAAGAAAAGTTTATTATGAATATGGCACCTGTAAGATGATAAAAAAACTGTGTTACAGAAAGACAACCATGTATGACATGTCGCTTTAACTGATGAAAACCTACAAAAGTATAAAATAACCCTGTTGTAAAATGAAGTATGTACATTTTTGAATTGCAGCATTATTCATGGTAAATGAACAAAAAATGTGTTTCCGAAAAAATAAGCCAGGCACTCAAAGTTAGCTTCAGTTAGTTGTTTTTTGTCTTTTTTTCCCTCTGAAAACAAAAAACAAAATCAAAAATGTACCATAGTTTTCTCTTTTTAATATTTTAATTTGTTTGTACTTAGAATTTATAACACTGTTAACACTGATACTAAGAGAATTCCCTTTCTCCCATATTCTTCTACTTGGCACCAAGTTCCTCATAAAAGAATCTGTATAATTGTACAAGAAATAGTTAAAAACACAGACACAGTCTTCACAGGTAATGAAGTGATTTCTCATATTGTAATTTTAAACACTATTTATCTGACAGCAGCTGAGATTAGTTTAAGATTAAATCACCAGCAATCATTTTGACACAACACAGATACATTGAGACAGCTCGCCCGGCTGTTCTGTTAGTAACATATGGGTGTATTTCCTGGTCCACAGTGTCTGTTTTTGGAGCTGCCCCCCAAACCCCGTCCCGACCGCTTCTGCTCTACGTACAAAATGCTAAAATCTAGGATCCCGTTAACCTGCAGCGGTGACGCCAAGCTCTCCTGCAACCGTTCCGACAGCGAGTCCCGTTATTGTCATTTTTAAAAACGTTCACATCACGACCTGGGTTTGAGTAACAACACGTCTTCACAGAAACCACAGACACAAGTTTCCTGATGTCGGGGGAAGCCTGATTCAGGTAAAACTTCCCTTTGCTGGACAGACTAAAAAACACTAAACATTGACAAAGCCGCTGGACCGAACAAAATCAAGTAAACCAAACAATCAACTTAGTAAACATGCATTTCCAAAACACCTATAAAAATAGATTTTATAGTGCGAAATATTTTTTTCATCTCTTTAGAAATCTTTAAAATTGTTTATTGTCCTGAAATACTACCGTCATCTTTTTTTTTTTTTCCTTTTTCTTTTTTTATTATTTCCTGTGAGTTGCAGGGTCCTTGAAGTCAACAGGTTTGGTGGAAACCAATGAAATACACCCAATGCACAAGAGAAGCACAAGGGACTCTGGGAATGTTTCACATCTGAGGCTTTTAAGGTTCCAGTCTGCTAAATGCTAATTCAGTTTTTTTTTTAATTCCTCATCACGTTTGAACTGGAAACCGCAATCCCAGAATTCCTCAGTGGCAAAAAAATGGCTCCTTAAACCTTTGAGCTAGTTTAGAGTCTTTTATCTCTGAGAAGAGAGAGAGGTCTGTAGACTACACGACAGCAAAGCAATAGCAGAAACAAAAAAAAGTAATACATACAAAAAGGAAGCAGCAAAAAAAGGTGACACTACATTGGAAGGCCACCACACAAAATCCACTAACCTCCACTGGTTCACTAAGACTGCAAGGGGGCTGGAAGGAGAACCAAAGTTTCCCCATCCGAGCCCGGACTAGCACAGAGAGGACAAAGGACAAAACAGCTACATTAGCTCAGTATATACTGCATATAGTAACACACACTTAAGTTGCTATGGAGACTGACAGCCAATGACACTTACACATTGTACAAGTTTACGGTTATCACGCTGCGTAATAGATGACTTGATGGATGGCTGCCAAAGGATGAAGTGACAGTTTTCTTCCGTTTTATTACTTTAGTTTTTTTTAAACATCAAATCACAGTGTTTTAACACCATACTGTGAGAGTAAAGTTTTTTTTTGTTTGTTTTTTTTTTGGCAACAGTGGATAAAAATTAGGAATGTGGATTTCCAAAACACATTTTTTTGATTGAAAATGCATGTCCTTATTACAATCTCCATTTGATATGTGATTCTTAGAGAGAGTTAAGGGGTAAGGGATGAAGGGGAACTGATTTCGGAAAGGACACCAGGCTTTAAGCTAAAGAGGGAGTGTAAACAATTGAGCCAAAAATTATAGATATAGAAAAAAAATCTCCAAAACAATTAAGAACAGCTTTGACCAAAGCCTGTTGGAGTCTAACATTCATTTTCAAGTTTATGATGCAAAATTAGTCTCAGTTATACTGAGATAAAAAAAAAGAAGAAAAAACTTTTCTGTATCCCCGTCCAGACTCAATCTGATTGAGTTAAAACACTCTGTTGGGTTCACGTGGAAGTGATGAACGTAACAAAATAAGGAATAAAAATAAATCTGTTGAAGGTTTGACTTTTCTGTGGAAAACCTCTGAAGCCGCCGTTTGTCTGGAGTTCCGGAACAGTACCTACATCAGCCAGCTGAGTGAGGGTAACTCAATGATAGCACCATGGATCTGCAAACAGAAGATGGAACTGGAAAAATCTCACACTGACCTGTTCCATGTCCTGGGATTTTATAGTAACATTCTATTCACAGGTCAATACCCGGCTAAAATTGCTTTTTTAAAATGCATGATTTGCAAGTTAAGTTGAGCTATAAAAAACGAAGAAAAAGCATTATTTCTAAAATACTATTCCCCCTTTAGAAAGAACCGTAAAACCCTTTGAACTACATCAAACAGGGTAACATCCTTTTGTCAGCATCAATCTCGATTATATCAAGATACCTTTAGAAACATGAACAGTTTCGTTTCGATTTTCTTTTTCTAATACCTTTAAGACATCCTAATGAGGATGTTACATACTCTGGACAAATATCTCACCACAGAGAAAACATCCGCTACAGTGCTATGAATTCCCTGTGGCTCAAAAGGAACGCTTTACAATAGAGATGAGTCTGTTTAGTCTGTTTAGAGAAACCGTCATCAAGAACTTGTGTAAGGAGGCGAGAAAGAAGAAAGTCGAAGAGATAGAAAGACACAGGAAGAGAAACCATTCATTTCAGTTACACAAGCTCAATTGCTCAAAATTCAAAGTGCTAGAACATCTCACTTTTCCCCAACTTTGATACACAGTCTTTTGCCTCAGAAGAGTCTTTTTAACACAGTTGAACACAGTAATATGGTCTCGATGTTTTGCTTCAATCCTCCTTGCGCTCCAGAGTCTGTGTGTTGTGGATGCCATTGCTGTAGACGGGAAACGGAAGCGTGGAGAAAAGTCCCTCGGCTGTGGTAAAGACATTAGCAGCTGGCATCTGCGTGAGTCCGGCTCCGCTGACCGCACCACCAAAGGGGGTGGACATGTTGAGCCGGTGCACGTGATGGTACAGCATCTCCATGGGCGTCTTGGGGTCTATGCCAAAGCCGGGCCCATCCACAAAGTTCACAGCGGTGTGGGCATTAGGCAGGAGGTTGCCCTGCATGGCCAGGCTGACGTCTGCCGGGGCATATCGGATCGTTCCAGTGGTGTAGACTCGCGGGGAAGCTGTGCTCGTGGCAGCAAGCGTGCCTGTGACTCTGTGCACCAATGGAAGTACCACGTTCCCCGCTTGTAACCTCTGCAGGGCTTCCAGGTCACTAGTGTAGAGCAGCGAACCGGAGGAGGTGGGTGTACCCTGCTGCTTGTCCCGTGGCGAGGCCGAGAGAGGTGGGGAGAGCGGGTCAGCAGTGGTGGAACTGGAAGGAGGAACCAAGCTGCCCGGAGTTGCGCTGGATACAGAGGTGGGGGCACTGTTATTATTGCCGCTGCTACTGTTGCCATTGAAGTTGGGCTTTCTGCTGCCACCACCACCCTCTGCACCAGGTGGAGTGAGGACAGAGTCTGGGATGGACACCTGCAGGCCGGCAGGCGGGGGAGAAGGGAAGGTGTCGTGAGGTTTTGTCATGCTGTACGGGGACTCATTTCTGGAGATCTCTCGGTTGGGTGGGTAGTTCCAGATGCTGCTGTCGTTGTCGAAGTTTATAGGTTCCGACATCTCAGTCTTGATCTTCAGCACAGAGGAACTGGTTGGGGAGGGTGGAAGCAGAAGGGGAGGCTGGTCTCCAAGGGTGGGGTCTAGACTACCAGGGCTGGGGGTAGCAGCGGCCGAGGGAGACAGACGGAGACGTTGCCGACTACCATCCCATTTCTGCTTTTTTCTCCTCTTCTTTCTCTTCTGGTGTTTACTCATTGCTGGCCCGCTCAGTTCTCCTCCACTGTTGCAGTCCTTTACAATATCTTCCACCTCATCCTCTTCTTCTTCCGAGGAGCAAGAGGAGGGCGAGTCCTGCAGTTCCTCCACTTCACCGTCACCATAGCGCTCCACCTTTATGTGCAAACCACCCAGACGGCCCTCCTTGTGGTCCGTTTCACAGTCAGAAGGTTCCAGACTATCATCACTGTCCTGACTTTCTGGATTGCTGGAACTGTCTCCTTCCTCCTGTCGTCTCATCTCTTGCTCTGGTGGCCGGCCCGTCGGTTTCTTACTGTCTGGTTCTGGATCTTCACTGTTCTCGGAAGACTGATTACCCTTCCCATCTGACTTGGAGTTTTCGTTGTCTTCTGGGAGAAAGAAAATGGTTTAGAGGACACGTCATAGTTGATTAGACAAAGTAAGGTTTCTTACAAAAGAAATGTAGTTCACTAAACGTTAACAGGAGTTTTATGTGAAGGGTATTCATTTAAAGTTTGGAAGTGTTCCAGGAGGATACGTACAGGACACAATAAGGACATAAACTGCTCTTTGATGTTCTAGTTTTGGCAAGAGAATTAGTCACCAGTGACTTATTTGTGACATTATGTGTAAATCATTTGTCATGTCTTGGTCCACTCAAATTCTTTTCAGAGCTAGTGACTTTGGTAGCTCAAGATGAGCTCAAACTATGCATCAGAAATCATTAATACATTAAAATTCTTTCTTTTTAAAGTGCATGAATTTAGAAGTGAGGGGGGAAACAAAACTGTGAGGCATACATCTCACAGGGATTTGGAAATTCTGGCCTTAGGAAAAACATGTCTGCATTGGAAGAGAAACACAGGGAGAGAAAAAGAGATAAAAAGACAGAAGGAGAAGGCGGGGTGTAGAGATAGGTAGGGAGTGTGAGAGGAGAAGAGGGCATGGTTTGGTCCAGCTGCAGCTGGCACAGTCTGTAACCTTTGTGATGAAGGCTGGCAAAAGGCTCGGCAGGCAGAGATGCCCAGGGGCCAATATGTTGGCACTTTCCCCAGACTGTCAACCGGCCTTGTTCACTCTCAGCCTCCACCATCTCTGGAATCTCACTTCATCTTCTTTTGGAATGTATAATTAATATCTCCAACTGGCTGTGGAGTTTTAATTGACTATTTACACCAGTTTTAGGGACATATCGAAAGCACCACATTTCCTTGTCCTACATAATTTCCAGTAATTATTGAAATGAAGATATTTTACACAGCAAGAGCCCTCAGATGAGACATTTGCATTTGGTTAAAAGAAAACTTTCAAGTGTGCTGTGTATAGTGTTATTTTGCAATACTACTAGTCTGTAAAGAATCTGACATGTAGAATCTAATGCCATCAGAAATGGTTCCATAAACAGGGATAAGAATCATGGCGCAAGAAGAATTGGCTTGAAGTGTCCTACTCAAGGGGCAGCTTGGGGCATGGCTTTGTGGGGATCAAACCAACAACCTTCCACTTTCCACTCTGTAATGTTCTGTGTTATGCTGCAATGTAATTACATGAGAAGTGCTACTGTACCAGAGTTCTCCTTGGAGTCGGATTCAGAATCGGATGTTTCTGAGGACTCTGACGCTTTCTCTGGCAGGTTAGGCAGCTGTGCGATATCCATGGGTGTGTCTTTGTACTCTGGATTACTGCCCATTTGAAAAGAAACCACAAAAAAGACACGTTTAGAAGAAACAAGTCATTCACTTAGCCAGCTGAGAATCATTCACAGCTGTGGGAAACATCCTTCACTCTCTCATTCTAGAATGTTCCAGGCATGCTGATTGATTCACTGCGGCCCAATCCACAGAGCATTCTAATGGTCTCTGAGCCTGTACACAGACCCAAAAGCAGTAAGAAATTACACTGCAGCTTGAGAGGATCAGAGTGTTTGGCCTTCACCATCTTACAGAAGAACTAACTCTCTCAAGTAAGAAAATGCTTTCATCTTGTTACAGTGCAGGACGGAACAAATCAAAATCTAAAGATATGCCATTTTCATCAAAGTAGAAGACTCATATACCTGAGTACATAGTTGACCCAGATGATGTTTTTCTCGTTGGCATTCTTGGCATTGATTGCAATAGTGGCACTGGACTGGATCCAGATATAACCTCCATTTTTCTGAATCCAGCGGTAATACTTTGTTACACACTGACCTTTATTCATCACTATGGAATAGAAAGAGGATGGTATAGCAGAAAGGAAAGGAGGTAGAAGAGAAAAACAAAAGACAAAGGAGACATAGTGAATATACATTGGGATATATTCACATTTTTACATGCACTACAACAACAGCAAATAAAATCAATCCTAATATTTGCATTCTGTGTGACCAGGTAAAGCAAAAACCTATCCAGTATATCCTATTACCATTCTGAACACTAATAATCTTAAAGACCCAGCAGAGGGCGCTGTGACTGTTTGCTAAAGGCTCTGTAATTGTGTCCTTGTCTAAGGCTACTCATGTGAAGACACCGTGGCAGTTGCCATAATTTTGGCTAAATTAAGCGCTAAATGGCGATCTCAAATAATATGAATTTGCATTAATCATTGTTGTGCAAAACAGAAACAGTCGGAATCCAAGCACGGTAGTAAATTCAGATTCTGGGTTTAATTACAGCTACAAATAGCCCTTTCCATAAAAAGAGTCCATTGAGAAGGATGATTTATATAAGTATAAGTCTAGTAATTAAAATCATTACAGACTAATAGCATTGTTTAAGAAGCCGTCCCAAAGGCTCCGATAATTGACTTTAGTTCACCGACTGCTTTCTGTACCAATAAATGTAAAACTAAGCTTTAACTTGAATTGAAACAAAAAGCCAAGAGTTGTTTATCTGACTTGCTCGCTGTGGCCAGTGGGCATACCCTTGACTCACCTTCACTCTCTTCAACAAAGTCTACATGCTACTGAGAGTCTATGGAGAGGTTCAGTTCATGTAATGTAAGCAAAAGTGCTGGACAAAAACAAACTTCACATCTGAAATGACAAAAGACTATGGACTATGGATAAAGATTCCATAAAAACAACTTATTTTAAAAAATGCTTTAAAATCTCACAGTGGCAGACAAATAAAATAGATATCCTGCACCATTTCCATTGCACACAGCTAAGTTGCAAATACTTTGGCAATCCAAAATCTAATTTGTTGTGCCAATGAAGCACATTAAATTAATACCGAATCAAAGTATTGAGTATATTAAATCTTGTCATACATACAGAGTGTCTACAAAATACGAGTCCGAGCGGTCCCTTTAAACCATCATTACTGTCTACAAGTTCTAGGACATTCCCCCCAGCCTTTAACCTAATGAGCTGATCTCATCTGCATTGCATTTGATGTGTTGGCCCCCTCGGCTCCGCCCGGCACCACGTCTGTACAGGTGAGGCTTATTTTTTAACCCCCTTTCAGTTACGCTGCCATTAAATCAATCAGGGGCTGCTTGAGTTATTGATTTAGTGGTAATGAAGCCACCCCTTTCTCTCTTCTCTCTCTCTCTCTCTCTCTTTCTGTATCTTTCTTTTTATTTTCCGGTGCAGGAGTCGTTGGCTGATTTCGGAGGCTTTAAAAGGAATACGGCCTCTTTAATCTGCCTGCCTTCTCCTGGAGCCTCGGGCAAGCCTGTAGGACGGTCTCTCACTCTCTCTGTCTCTCTCCCTCTCTACTTCCGTTCTTTCTCATTCTATCTCTCTTGCTCGCTCTCTCTCTCTGCGCCAGGGCCTCTGTCCTTCAGTTCTGTTAAATCACTTGGATCCCTTCCATAATAGCAGCTACCTTTCAGATACCCTTTACCCAGCGTGGCCTCACTTCCAGCAGGAGGGGTGGAGGGTGTCACTGTCATATAAAAGTAAGTAATTTACACCCGTGAAATTGCTTTATGGAAAAGTCCTTGCAGTCCACTGGGGTATTATTGTAAAGACAAGCCTTTTATGAATGAGAGAGCAGACATGCAGATCTGCAGCAGGGTTTGGCCAGAACAAGTGAATTGGAGGTTTTTAACTTGTGTTCTTTGGATCTAATGGTGAAACTTCGCCAGCGGAGGAAGTAAACGCTTTGGCCATTTAGAGAAGCCGCGACAAGTGAAATTACACCTGCAATCATTGTTTTCAATGCATCATCGCAGTTTCAAAGTGTTTTGGAATCATCTGCTGGTTTTACAGATGCCTCTGTGTTGAAAAATCCAGATCAGCTGGTCAAAGCTGGCTGTTTATGGGCACATGCTAATCCAAACTACTTATAAGATAGTTGTAAAACTAGTTGGCTAAACTGGTGCAGGCGGCTAAACACCTCAGCCAAATGACATGCAAATGAACCACTGCTGACATAAATGCAGCACATCCATGAATACAGACTAACAGAAACATCTATTTTATATTTACTCTGAATCCATTATGGAAGGAACCTGAAGAAACATTGTCAACGGTACATGCGATGGGTGTTAGAGCAGGTGTATTTTTCTGCAGCTGTGGAGTCTATCTTCAAGCACAATAAGGAGTGAAGGGAGTTTTTCATTAAAGTCAGTTTGAACTACTCTTCAGAGACCGGCTCTTGTAGTCTGCCTTCAGGCACAGAGCTTCAGTCTCCTGGGGTTTCTCCACACTTCTGTGAGCCATCGTTTCCCACCTCTGTCTCCCTCTCGCTCTCTTTCTCAGCTGGTAAAAGCACATACACACACACACACACCCGCGGAGCATTTATGCGGTGAGTATTATACGTAGTCTTGTAACACACTGTCTTTTATTAATTTAAGCCGTGTTGGTCCTGTTCGGAAGCTGACACAGGTGAGGTCAGAGCTGTCACAATGCATTTCTGCCCATATAAAACACCTGCTCTCAAATGCTTTATGAGCACCAACAGTCGACTAATTTTCCCTACAATAAACCAGAGCTATTTGTTTTTTACAGTTACAAAGCTCAAACGGAAAACAAATAGATGAGAATGACCGTTTTAGTATGTCCAAGTATAGTGATTTTATTGTAGTTTAAAATAAAAGGCAGCAACATGAATTAAATTACATTATGATTAATAAGCAATTCTTCCACCTATAAGCATTTTTAAACCATGTACTTTAAAAGCCAGAAACTGGTCGTTGTATAAAGGACCATAAACAACTCTTTAAGCAACCCCAGGTCAAGGTGCTCAATTTAAACAGATCCGCTTTAAATGCTTTTATCGGCCCCTTGAACACTTGAGCAGTGGCCTATGAACTCTACAGTATGCATCAGTAATATATCTTCCATCGCAACTCATAAAGAACTGCACTCAAGCCCAAGTCTTCACCACGCACACGTCACTGCATATGCAGCAGAGAGATTTGACCTGACTGACATCATCCCTCTTATCCCAGGCTCTAACCAATCTGATGGCCCTGTGTGATCTGATATCAGCGTCTGATTAGCAATCAGCAGGAGATCGGTGTGACTGCTCCTTAGTCACGCACGTCATGTTCATGCAGACACCTGAAGATCTGGCTTTGATCGAAGCCAAGACGACACTTGCGTCATTGTAATGCATTTCGCTGTGCTAGGATTTCTTAATAACTAACTAAAAGTATCAAGCAGTAGTGTGACGGAAGCAATAAATTAACACTTTCTTAAACTCTGCTATCTCATTCGAAGGAATTATTGAATCAATTGAACCCATTTATTTACAGTTTTATAAGTTCTAGGTGTAGTATCTGAATTGGTGAGCTAATGCAGTTCTTGACTATCCATGCACTAGATAAAACAGATCTTATATTTAAAAATGGTTATTTATTTGCATTGACACTGAGGGCAATAACGTGCATTCCAAAAAGAATCAAAATATGTTTTCCCTAAAAATAAAAATCTTCTGAACATATTTTGCATAAACTGTTTGACTTTTACCAGGTATAAGAAAATAGTTTCATGCATTTACGTGACCTTAATTGTTGGCAGGTTATACAGCATAATCAGTGTATGACTGTGCATGTACACTGCCTCATGAATAGATTCAAAGTCATTAGCTACTTTTTGTTAGTATCCTGCATTTTAGTTGAACCGTTTTTTAAAAAGCATCGCTTAACTTCACTTTAAGTTCTTTGATTTATGACTACAGCAACATTTTCAAACACTGTTTCAACCGGCTAATCACATTTTATCATACCGAGAATGAACGTGCAAAGTAAAATGCAGGAACAGAACCCCTTTATCCACTCTCTACTGTAGCCACACAGCCAGCCATTTGCAGTGCGGCTAGATTTATGTTGATTGCCGCCACGCTAATGTGTAATAGATGGTTAGAAAGCCAGGGGTAGCTGGGGATGTGCAGTCCTTTCTTTGTGTCTATCTCTCTCTCTCCTTTCACACCGTCTCTTTCTCTCTCTCCGCTATCAATGCAATCCAGGGCTTCGGTCCTCTCTCCTCTGCCTCCGCTGGGTTTCAAATCAAGGTCTAATGGACCCAATCTGGTGGCTTTTTAAGGCAAAGGGACAGTGCAATACAGTGGTAATTGCGCTCTAATTCAGTTGAACTCCCAATATCTAATCAGACAGCTCCAAATTCCCTCGCCAGCCCCAAGGACACCCGCCCTCCTCTGCAAACACCTAATAAAACGAGGGATTTATCCCCCTCCTCCTCCTCTTCCCGTGTCTCAACCCTCACTACTTAAATAATGGCAACCTGCCTGCTGTAGAGCAGCGCACACATTTACTGTATGAAACGCTACGCCGCTCTCAATGACGTTTTGAATTTCTGCCACCATGGTGGAGGGGAGCGGGAAAGGTGTGCTGCCAAAACACACTTAACAGATGATTTAGGATATTCAAAAAGCATGAACGTTCCTCCAGACGGTCAGTGGCCCTCCTGCCGAGCGCGATGAAAGCAGAGCGTGCGAAAGGTTGAGGATCCTTCAAAGGGCTCTGCAGAGGCGGATCGGCCCAAATGAATACTACATGACATCAAAATGTGGCGCCTGTACATTGAGAAGAGCAACTTAACCTGAAAAGAGGAGTGAAATGTGTAAGACTGTCAAACAACCCAGAGATTCTGTGCTTCGTGAGCGATACGGGGCTTGTTTGGAAGACGTGCGCTTGCCTAACCGTCTGGCAGAGGGAAGCGGTTCTTCATGGACCGTTATGAGAAGAAGCGCTAGCATGGATAATCTTGCCTGTCACACTGCTGTCCCATTACGCTGAAGTGCTGCAGTGAACACATTACACCAGCTTTGGCACGTAACACAGTGTGCTCTCAGGATGTCATTGACCAATGATCAATGAGTCCTGCTAAAGCATGTAAGGACACTGAATCTTGCTCTTTAACAACCATCCTCTAGTTTTTGGCACTGTTGGGTGGCTGCACAGATTGATTGGATGGATTTGGGAGCAGATACTCACGGTCTAAATGGCTTTGCCGAATGCCTTCCACGTCCTCTGCGTGAATGAATTGATAACATCTCTTCCCTACGATGTCGACAGGTGTCAGGTCCATGTAGTCGCTGATTCTAGAAAAGTATGATATCAGCACAAAATCTAAATTGACAACATTTTCCTCACTTTCTTTAAAACAATTTTTGTAGTTGAATGTTTACTTAACGACATCTATTTTGTGCATTGAAAATCTAGGAAGAAGGGTGGCGATTGGAGTTTCATGGTGACTTTGATGTAATTGTAATATTACAATTACATCAAGTAACACATTAAATTACATGTTAAAGTTGGAAGACTGAAATAGTAGTGTAAACCATAGTCCAATTAACTCAATTGTATAGTTTAAGGGCCATATCAATAAGGAGGTCATTAAAAAGAAACTAATCAGATCTTACTGTGGGTTATTATCTTTTTCCAGTCAATGATGGATTAAAATAGGACAAAGACCTGATTGGTTTCTAGTCAACCTCTGATAAGGAGATTCTGATTTCCCAGCTCTTCTGTAAGCTAAATATATATTGCACCAGATTTTATTCATTAAAAAAGTTTCAATTTGTGATGGCAAGCTGTGAGCCTGTTTTTTTTATTATAGACCTACTATTTTTCTGACCTACTGTAGCAACTGCTTGCTGAATCTAAAAGCAGTTATCACAGACGTATTGGAAATTTGATAAAAACAGGTGGTTAAAGCCATACGAGATGCCTTTAAGTCGAGCAAATACTATTAGCGGTGCATTTCGAGACATTATGCGACTCTAACCTCTGTGCAGTCCTTCTCTACACGGATCAGAGAACATGGCCAGTATAAAAAAAAGAAAAACGCCAACCGATCTCTACCCACCTTCATTTTAAAACAGGCTTTTGCTGTGATGATAACTCTGCTATAGACTTGGCCCGATTCCATTCTCTCATAAATATGTTAAGTGCAGGGGAGTGGTAAAAATTTTAGCAGACACTGGGATGACTTCAATCCCAGTGATATAAATAAAACTAATAAAACTAATATGATATTTCCTTTCAAGCCAGGCCAAATGAAGATGTTCTCATTTTATGGGGCAGCAGTGGAACCACAGATGTTTTGTAAGTACAAAAGAGGGTTTTTTTTTTGGCCGGCTTTTCAAACGAGCGATAGATGTTGAAACAAGGTCATTCTGGGATTGCGTTTAAGCAGAACTCATCACTATCAGCTCCATAATGAACTGCACATGAACATTACTGTGTGGCTGATTATCCACTCTTGCAAAACACATTTTCACCTGCTGATCCTTCAGTTCTACAATAATGTCACATTTTAACTCTAAGCAGGCGAAATTGAAATTCTTTTTCACCGTTTATCATTCTTTTGGGGAGATACAAAAAAATCTCTTAAATCAAACTGCACACGATACTAGGCTTATACTAACTAGTGCACATCAGCTTTGCAAACAGAGTGTAAAATTGTTGCCCTCTTAAAGATTGACATAAACCATATTTATATAATAATGTAGAATACAGTATAAAGAGTGTTACCTGTTTTCACAGTAGATAATGTTGAGATCCATGTTGACCCGTGTAACAAACATCTGGCAGTCGATCCGAACCTCATTGATGGTTGGTGGAGGAAGTGCGTGTGCCACCACAACCATGCCCATGATTTGATTGGGTACCGAACGACTGTGTGTTAATGCCATTCTTATCCGCAGCCTGCCAGTAATGTGGATAACCTTGAAGAGGACACAAAGCGTAAAATTAAAAACAGATCAGATGCAATTGTCTTCTGAATTACACTCATATCCTTCAGGAAAGTATCCAACCACAGTATGAATATAACCAGATGAAGTCGTCTAAGACGTCAGCTGAGCTCTTTGATAACTCAATATGTACTTTGCATACTAGTGGACACTTGACTAAGATCCAAACCAAGATTCCCATTATGTACAAGTTCATGAAATATTAAAAACACAAAAAGCACCATTTCCCTCTGAAATAATCGAGAGATAACAAAGGCAGAGGAACTAATTACTTTTTCGCTGGCTTTAAAGTTTGTAATGCTTTAAAGTCTTTTGTAGCCCGTTTTGCCCAGAGGATGCATTGACTAGATCGGCAACGATGTTCTTTTTTGGATCCATCCATTTTAATCACCCAGGGAAACCTGGAGGGGATTGTTTTTGTAGTGTTTTAAACTTCTGACACTATCCTTCACTGGTTCACCTCAGAGATCGGTGAGATGCTATTAGCATCATTCATATAGACAGTCTCGGCCCCGAAGTCACCGAGTGCTCAGGCCGGTGGGGCTCTTTGATGCTTTGTACATTTCCGCTGAGGGACAAGCAAATCCAAACCCCAGGAACGATGGACTGCCACAGTCACTAAAAAAGAGTGACTCTCCTGCTGTACAGTTGAGAGTTTGATCGAACTTTCACAGAATTCAAAAGCCATCTCAAATCAGGGACCAATAAAAGACGACTGGAAAGTTCAATGATGTCACATTCTGTCAGGAAATCCTTGTTTTTTAAGCAAACGAGTTTACTTTGGCCTTAAATTTCATGTTTTAACAAAAATATTTTGCCAGGTTTTTTTTTCTGTAATTAGCATGCTTGATATTTTCTTTAGAGTAGCTGATATAAATATATACCATTTTCCTGAATCTCGAGTCGCCAACAATACATTGTATAGGTCAAAATGATTCATTATTCCTTCATGCCAAAAATCATTAGCATATTAAAGATCATGTTCCATGTAGATATTTTGTAAATTTCCGACAGTAAATCTATTAAAGTCATTTTTGATTTGTAATATACATTGCTGAGGACTTCATTTGGACAACTTGAAAGGCAATTTTCTCAGTATTTTAATTTGTTTTGCATCCTCAGTTTCCAGATTTTCAAGTAGTTGTGTCTCAGCCAAATATTGTCCTATTTTAACAAACCACACATCAATGAAAATCTTATGTATTCAGCTTTCAGATGATTTTAAGCTTCTTAAATTGTCTGAATGAATGAATTTTCAAAGCACAAACATTTCATGTAGTCTTTCAATTAACATCAGGCCATTGCCTTTCTGAATAGGTTTTCTTGGAGATATGAGACAGCGGTGGCAAAATTTATATTTCTGGTCTTCGATCAGTTCGATCACGGCATGAGTGTGCATCAGACAGACACACTGTCAGTCGAGAACGCACGTAGCTGTTGCCAAAGCTTCAGTAAGACATCACAGCATGCCGCGATCAGAAGGTGATGTCCAATTACGGCCGATATCAAACCCACACACGAATTCTCACAAACAGATCGGCACACCAGAGAGCAGCAACGCACATCTATCTCTACATACGTACAACACTGGGTCTTTCAATAAATAAACACTGAGCCGCATTAAAAGCATACAAAATGGAAATAGCTCTACTGAAGCCCAAAGCAAGGGGCATCAAAAAGTTAGTTGGAAAATGCAACTTTTGAAGTAATTGCCACAAAGAGAGACTCGCCAGTGAATTGCTGCAGGAATGCTCTTGGCAAGAACATCATAAGCTCTGGCAAAACATTAAATATGCTCAGGCTGCTAAATGCAAACTGACATGGCAAGGGTTCACCGCGGCCGCAGCGAGAGGCAGCCGCATAGCATATCTCAATTTAATACAAGCCAACATAACAAAGGGATCAATTTTTATAATTCATGGTTCAGCACACAATGCTCTCTCTCTCTCTCTCTCTCCGCCCTGCCCGTCACCGCGTCGGTGAATATAGAATAGGTATACATAAGAAATAAGATTCATCTGTTCCTAGGGATTCTCTGGAGTGCTTTTGAAATGCGATACGGCACAAGTAATGATAGAGAGCTTTTACATGAGTGCATTAACTGAGCCGGAGGCCGAGACGCCTTGGCAAAAAAAAAAAAAAGACTGGTTTAAGCAGGAGAAGAATTCACTTTGATTTGACCTCTAGAGTGAAGATGAGATATAAACAGCCATGATGCGTGCCGCGCTTCGCTTCCCGCCGCCTCGCACCTATCGCCTAATGACGCGCGTCGTATGCAAAATTCATACTTTTGTATTACGTAACAACACAAATATTGACTTAATTTGGAGTAAATGCAATAAGAAGTGTCCTTGTCTGGCCGGTAATGTATGCGAATGTGCATGCGTGAATATTTATGCTATGGGTTAGTGCGCTCCCCGACTTCATGCTTATTTGCATCAAATCTGCGTCCAGATGGATGCAGCAGGGGGTTTGGATCGTTCACTCAAAGACACATCCAAACAATCATCCACTTCTCTTGTTTACAATCCGATTTATACTAAATGTACAGCATTCGGTGATCTGCTGTATCAGTGGTATAGTCTATGATTGCACGAAGTGAAAAAAGCGCACAGCACGTCAGTATAAATTGTGAAAGAATACGTTACAGTATAAAATTTGGGGTTTGTAATGTCTTTGGAATATCAAGTCACTAATGCTCACCAAAGCATTCAATTCAAGTCAAATAATACAGTAAAAATATTAATCTTTGTGAAATGTTATTACAATTTAAAAACTGTTTGTATTTATTGAGTACATTTTGAAATGTAATTTATTTTCTGTGATGCAAAACTGAATTTTCAGCATCATTACTTAAGTGTCAAATGATCATTCTAACATGCTGACTTGTTGCTCGAGAATAATTTCTTGTCATTATCAATGCTTTTAAATTTTCCAGAATTTTTTGATGAATAGAAAGTTTAGAAGAAATGCATTTATTTGAAATGGATTTTTCTGTAAAATTATGTATTTATTATTACTTTTATTTAATTTAATGTATCACTGTTGAAAAAAATATGGAAGCCCATTTCTCCCACTGAATAAAGAATAAAAAAAGGTTATTGGGACTTTTCTATAAACTCTCAATTCTAACTTTGTAACTTGAAATTGTGAGTTTATGTCTCAATTCTGATAACAAAAGTCAGAATTGTGAAATAAAAAGTAGCAATAACCAAAGTTTTACGGGCTTCCATAAAAAAAGTCAAATTTCAGTTTACTTAAAATCTATTTCGTTTAAAAAATGTAAAGTTAAATAAAATTCACAACTTTTTTTTTAAACAATCAAAAAGAACTTTAATCTAAATAAGTTTCTGCATTGACACAAAAGCAGCCCACACTTCTGTTAATCAGTTAAGTGTGCACAGTTTGTGCTTGATTGTGATGTCTGAAAACACCAAATATCGGCCAATTATTTGGCATGGCTGAGACACATGCATAATTAACTATGATAGATGACAGAAGTGAGATTTAATTTCTTTTAGAACATGCCAACGTCCCACCTTGTAACCAGAGGACTTGATGTGGACGCCTCTCTTGGTGAGCGTGGATTTCATCCGGATGAAGAAGGAACGTTCTAGAGTGTTATCCGGCGAGAGAAGACTAGGGCTGTTCGACTCCACTGCAGAAACAAACAAACAAACAAACATCTTATTACAACGAAAAAAACAATACACAGAAACGCAGAGAGACAGCAAGATATCAGCCTGCTTTAGTGAGTACGGTGTGTAATATCTCCTCATTGAGTTTCTATCATCTCCTGGTAGACAGTTAATGAAACAGCACAACCTGATAAGGGGGAAGGCGCTAATCAAACTTTGACAATGTTTTAATTGTATTTACTAATAGCATGAAGCGGAGCCTCTGCAAACATGATAATTGCTTTAAACTCGACATGGCAAATGAATAAACCTCACCAGGCTGCTGTTAGATGTACTTGCCTCTGTAGGAAATGGGAAAATTAAGCAGAGTGTAATTTAACAAACTTGCTACTTACTTTTGCTACAGAAAAATGTAAATATAATTACAATATATCATTTTTGATGACAGTGAACAAAAGAATGTATTTTGTGTACCAGATGGGAATGGAAAAAAGCCTTGATCTTAACACAAGGACACCTGACGAACAAAGAAGGTTCTGCTAATTTGCTTTAACACGCTTGATTAGAGCCAAATTAACTGCACATTTGAACTAGTCTTGACATTCAACATGTTACAAACAGCCTTCAGAGGCGGTTTAGTGTAAGAACAGGACAGTATGAGAGCCAAAACTGCTAACAAACCGTTTGTAAATGGTGACTGTGCGAGTATTGCATATCTTTATTATGGATCAAATTGCTGGCAGTGATGGAAAATATGCCACTAATTTAGTCATATTTTGTGATTAAAATCATTATTGGCTTAACTTGTCTTAACTTAACTGCCATGCATATATTTATTTAACTAATACGAGTAAATTTAACTCTTTAAAGGTAAAGATTGAAGTCGGTATCAGTAAAAGCTGTATAATACAGTTAAAAAGTGACAAAAATAAATGAAGGTGCCAAAAAAACAAAACAAAAAAAACTTAAGTGGACATTATATAACAAGACAAAAATAATCCGTTTTTATAAAATCAACCCCTGGGACATTAAAGTATAGTTGAATAGACGCTGTCGTATGGTTGTGGGTTTGGACTGCTGTATTTCCCCGTTTCTCTCTCTCTCTTGCCCTTTTTTTCTCCTCCCTCTTTCTTTCTGAGAACATGAATTAAATGTCATTTAAAATCTAACTAGTCCTTTATCACTCTAGGGAAAAGGCAGAGCCATGTAATATTTAGTCATTTCATTTCTTCTGATTAAATATGAATTACTATGAAATTTTTCTCATCATCTAACACACAAGAATATGCCAACAGCTTTTTAATACACTGTATAAGCACAAACTTCAGCTCTAAGAGTTTAATTCGCCACTCTAATCCAATCACATCAACCTTATTTCTCTTATCAGAGATTCCCATTTTGAATTAAATGAGCTCATTAGTTTTAATCAAAGGCAGAGAGATCAAAACTTGCACTTAAATGCTTTAGATCAGAGCTGTCAGTCAAGCGTAGAGTTCTATTTGACTAAAACACAAGATCAGAGGCCCTTTGCAACTCGCCGTTTTCATTAAGAACGAGACGGGCTTAAAGATACGCTGTCCTTTTATGACACGTGCGGTGCTCGGACAGAGAGAGGTCATTTACCACGTGCCCTCCATGACCTCGCTTCGCTGTTAATGACAGGAATATGAATTATACACTCGCGCTCCTGCCTGAACAATACACTGAATTTCAGGATTTCCCTCGTGCTACTGAACAATAATCACTATCCCTACAAGTACGAGAAGACAAAGTCCAGAATACAGTCAAACATTTATGTTACAGCAGTAGCCACATAAACTAACTCTACTCACACTCCTGTAAAAAAGATGATAATTAAATATATATTGTAACCAGTTCTGTTTTAAAATAACCCAGTGGACATACGTTGCTTACATGTCTATGAATGAGTGCATAATTTGGAAATAATTATGTATTATTTTAAACATCTGACAAACTTTATAAGGGAGAAACAGAAGAAAAATATCTATTGGATGTGGTTTTATATAAGAAAAAAGAGAATATGATCCAAAAACACTATTTCTGTAAAACATTATTCTCAGTGGCATAGTTTCTGATGTACTGTCTAGCAAAGTTAATGGCATTTTTTCATTTCATATAACGCAGAAATATAAGCACCTCCGATCTACTCCAATCACATCAACATTATTTCTCTTAACAGAGACTCCCATTTTGAATAAAAAGACAAATGTATTGTAAATATTGTAATGTCTCTTAGAGAAAACAATGAAACACTCCAACAATGTAAATGTACATATCAAATACAAATTTTGACAATACTGTTCGGGTAAAACTTAATTTCAGGACCATTGTGTCTGACCAGAGTAACGTAAACACAAAAAAATATGTTTTTAATATACTATAGAAGTACAAACTCTGAGAGTATAATTTGCTTCCCTAATCCAATCACATCAAGCTTACTTCTCTTAACATAGATTCCTATTCTGAATGGTAAAAAAAATGTCTTAATGTTCTTGTAATATCTAAATTAGAGAACACACATAAATGTATAGAGCAAATACCAAAAATTGACATCAGTCTCCTAGTGTCTAATACATCATCTAGCAGTGTCAAATGTTGCCTGTGTGAATGAAACGTGTGCGAAGAAGTGCTGTTTTTATTCATATCAAAAACCCTGTTGTTTTGCACATATGAGCTTCCAGCACTTCCATGTTTGCAGTCCAGCAGGAAGCCCTGCGGCTGTAGAAATGAGAGCAGATCTGCTAAATCATCAATATCAGCCAATCCATGAGATTAAGGGAATCTGCTGCGCGTGTCGAGAGAGCCTTATATGTTCGACTTAAACCAACATCCCCACAATGCACCTGTGTTCCAGCAGCACACCACTCCACGCGCTTCATCTTTTGTTTTTGTGTTGTGCATACGAACTCCCTTGCAATCCAAGTGAGACAAGAACACAGAAAAGCATCCAAATCTAGAAAATTCCTCCGACATCTTCCTCGTGGAAGAGAGTACTTTTGTGGAGTTTAAAAATAAAACCATCTATGACGCTTTAAAAACCGGCTCCTCGCATAAAACTGACAATATCAGACATGACTTTTTAAAAGGAAAATATTATTTATGTGGAACGGAGGTGAATTTATGATCTGGAAGGCCTTGGGATTAATTTTCTTGATGAAACCTTTGAGAATGAATGTGTCTGGGAGTAAATGATGAGATTTTAAAAGTATTACACTCCTCGCCGAGAGTGTGTTGACCATCAATAACCACCTGGCAGGTCTGGAGGTCCTCATTTGCCCAGGACTGCCTGACGGTACACAGTTTACACGTACACGACACGCTCAGCGTATGACTTATAGGCCTGTAAGAAAGCTTGACTACTCTGGCTAATATTCCTCAATTTACATTTATATAAATATTAGTATCAATTCAGGACGTCAGCCGTTTACTGTACAAATAACTCAGGATTAAGCATGCTGGTCTCTCGGGCCTTACCACCATTTTAACACAGGCGTGAGGAACAGCCTTGTCCTGGTATAGGTGTATAATTCAAACAGCTTGCTCCATCGAATGACATGGCTGGTGGTTTTTAATGCCACCCCTAAGGCAATGCGTACAGGAGAAGTCCTATCTGAATCACGGAAAGTCATTTGTATCACCTTTTAACAGTTTATTAATTATGAAGCAAGTAAATATTAATACAGGATTAACTGTGATTAAATTGCTTAATTAATTAGCATATCATGTAATTCATTTAAGGCATAGTTGACACAAAAAATGACAAAATCTCTCATCATTTTATCATGTCGTCACCTTTGGAACAAGAATGTTGCTAACCAAACGGCTGGCCAACATTAAAAGGAATAGTTCAGGAAAAAATGAAAGTATTTACTCTCTCCTAGGCTGTCCAAGATGTGCAGGTCTTTCTTTCTTCATCCGTACAGAAATTAAGGCTGAACAATAAACTGAAACAAAGTGATTTTTTTTTAACACAAAAACAACCTTTTAAAAACTGGACAGTGCTAATTTTTCACACCTATTCCACACATGACCTTTCTAATATGCATACTTCACAAACTGAGCTGGATCAAGGTGGTTTTCCTCCAGTACCTTCACTTCTCTTGGGCTGAAGAATGAAAAACCTATACATCTTAGACCGAGCGTGAGAAAATAATCAGGAAATTTTCATTTTTGGGTGAGCTATTCCAAGTCCTAATGATAATCTAGCAGTTGTTTAACTGCAGAGTGATTTTTCAAATCGGTTGTGAAGTAAATCATTTCAGGTTTCTGCGATGCATTCCTTCGAGACAGCGCTCACAATGCATTATACACAAGCCGCTGTTACAGACACTTAAATCTGTGATCAATATTTAATCCCGCAATAATGAAAAAGGATTCTCCGGCAAGAAAAGCTCGGACGCAGGTCTAAGATGTCACCACGCTGAACCGTGAAACAAATGACACTAACGCTAAAGTAAACGCAAGCTAATCTCTGCAGAAAACACTGAAATATGTTAGGGGAAAAACAGCCTAAACAATCCAGACCAGGGTGCATTTTAAATCTAATCTTGAGGGAAAATCACGCTAAAAAATAAATAAATGAAGAAAGAAAACAATTATACGCACACAAAGAAACCACAATAATGAAACAGAGGCCATATGTGCTCTACAGCAGGAAAAGGAAATGCATAAGGAAGCATACGGACGCAGAACTGCCCTTGTGATAAATGGGGTGCAGTAAAACTTTACATTGTACTATTTGTCTTTTGAATAATCCATGCCAGAGACGGTCCTAGACTTCAGTGAATAAGAGCTTGTTTCTTCTTTGTTTCGTCCGCAAATAAACTTCAAACACACTGTGGGTTCCTACAGTAAGTCAGGTGTGAAGGTTTGTCGGCACTCGCATTGCCTTGTCTGTTTTCTGATTGCTTTATGAGGAATCAGATGCATGTTGGGACGCTACAGCTGTATATCGCCACTGCAATTTCTCTTTAGAGGCAGATTAAAAACCAGAGGCTCCAGACGTGGATCACTGGATCATGAAAAGCACCTGTGACAACAATAAAAACAGCCGCTTCTCAAGCTGTGCTAAGCAGTTCTGTTTGGGATGTTTTACATGGCTCGATATGGACGGCTGAAGATTAAAACTAGATTTCTGAGTGGTGCTTGTTTGAAGGCTCAGGTGGTAAAAAGAGCTCATCCCTGAGTCTCTGTGATATTCTGATCTCCTGATGCGGCTCGAGTCCCTCCTTCAGTGCAAGTCTATGAGATTTGTTTTGTTGGATGAACATTTTACGTTTCATATTTCAAAACGTCCATAGAATAAACAGTGCGGGAGTTGTGTTAAATACCTTTTTAGATCACAGGATTATTATTGTACCCTAAAACAAAAGAATCATTTAAACATACTTTTTGATTTGAAAAACAAAAACTATTTAAGTTTTTCCTCACGTTTGTTTACTAATCTTTAAATCAAAGATCTTGCTTTTATTTAAACAATTAATATTCATAAATCTCAATTAATTCTTAAACAGTGATCCGAAGCTAAAAATTAAACTAGAAATGTGTCTGTGAAACAACCTAGCATAATACTTTAAACAAATAAACAAATCTCAATTAATATGTTTTTAAATATTTCTTTTTTAAAACAAACAGAAAACACAGCTGAATTATAATAACCTTGAAATAAAATGAGCTGAAATGATATTAATGCATTCCAGAGACACTCTATTTGATCTGATTCCCTGAAAGAGAAAAACAAGTAACAAGCTGTAGAGGGGAGAACAGGTGAAGACCAGCGCGTCTGGACTCCTGGAAGACGAGAGGAAAGGTCATGGAGTGAAAGATAGTCTCAACAATGAACACAGCCCATTCCAGCAGGCACATATGGAAGGAGTTTGGGAGAAGATCGCAAAAAAAAAAAAAAAAATTGCATGGAGGAAATCACCAGAATACAGATGAACTGGACTGGTCACGGAGCAACATCAAGTAAACGAACAAACAGATTGAGGAGATGTGGCAGACCTGCCAATAGAATGACACAAGGAGAAGTGGTCTGTTTAAACAGAAGGAAATGAAGCTCCTGCCAGATGTCCCGGCACCTATTAGCAGCTAAAGGTGCAGGTGTCAGTGGCCTATGGCTCCGTGAAGCCCATCAGCCTGACCCCTGCGCTCTACACACCAAGAAAGCAAGTACACAGGTGTCCAGAGAGAGCAGACAGTCTGACAGCTGAACGTCACCTGACCGACTCTGACTAAACAGATCAGGTGCTAAGTTTGCTAAGATACTCAAAGAGAAGCTGATTGCAGGAAGTCTTCAAGAGTTGAAGAGTTTTTCAACCTTTTCTGAAGAAAAACCTACATCCGCAGGTCTAGGCTTTTGTTTGTGGTTGCTAGGCCGTTACTATGGTTTTCTGATAGCTTTAAGAATTTAAAGGTGCTCCGAGTGTTTGTAGCACATTGCTATGGTATTCCACTTCTTTTAGTATGTTTCCATGGTGTTGCTAATATGGTGCTTCCTAGTGTTTTAAGCACATTGCTGTGGTGTTCTAAATTAGTATGTTGTTATGGTGTTATGTGTTTCTAAATTTTTGTAGCATATTTCTATGATGTTCTGAGAGTTTTAGTATGTCGTTAAGGTGTTGCTATGGTGTTCTGAGTATTTGTAGCACATTGCTGTGGTGTTCTGATTCTTTTAGTATGTTGCCATGGTGTTGATGTGGTGCTCCGCGTGTTTTGTAGCACATTGCTATGGTATCCCACTTCTTTTAGTACAGTATGTTGCCATGGTGTTGCTATGGTGTTTAGAGTGTTTTAAGCACATTGCTGTGGTGTTCTGAGTTAGTATGTTGTTATGGTGTTATGTGTTTCTAAATTTTTGAAGCATATCGCTATGATGTTCTGAGTGTTTTAATATGTTGTTGCTATGGTGTTCTGAGAGTGTGTTGCACATTGCTGTGGTGTTCTAATTCTTTAGTATGTTGCCATGGTATTGCTATGGTGCTCCGAGTGTTTGTAGCACATTTCTATGGTATTCTGATTCTTTTAGTACGTTGCCATGGTGTTGCTGTGGTGCTCAGAGTGTTTGTAGCACATTGCTATGGTATCCCACTTCTTTTAGTACAGTATGTTGCAATGGTGTTGCTATGGTGTTTAGAGTGTTTTAAGCACATTGCTGTGGTGTTCTAAATTAGTATGGTGTTATGTGTTTCTAATTTTTTGTAGCATATTGCTATGATGCTCTGAGTGTTTTAATATGTTGTTATGGTGTTGCTATGGTGTTCCAAGTGTTTGTAGCACATTGCTATGCTATTCTGATTCTTTTAGTATGTTGCCATGGTGTTGATGTGGTGTTCTGAGTGTTTAAGCGCACTGCTCTGCAGTGGTTTCTTCAATCCATTCCGAAGTACTTAGTGGTTTGTTTAAATTCAAATTATATGGTTTATAAATATTCACAAAACGATATTTACTGATACTGATTAAAATGACAAGTTTACTTTGAAGCATACATATAGACCTTCACAACCACTGAGCAGGACATGAAATAAGTCAGAAATTGATTTCTGCTATGTGTATTTATGTGATGTGCTTCAATGCAATAAAAGATTATTTTTCAATTATAAATCTGGAGCTATGGCTGAAACAAACCGTTTTCTGTGACACTGCAGAAGACAGTTCAAACCGAAGCTGTAAAAGGTTTGTTTGCAGACGCTGAAGGACCACTGCCTCAAATTTCAAGTTTTATCGATTCGACACAGTTGTGCTCTCCTCTGAAGTCATCCGAGAGTCGTATTCTTCAACCCTCTTTTTTCCCTGCTATACATCAATAACAGATTTACTCACAAACAGCGTTAAAAATTAATGTATGTAGCTTGAAAGACTGAAAATATAAGCTATTTGTTTGTTTAAAAACACATCAGAGAAGAAATGCTAATACATACACACAAACAAACGTTTCGGGTGGCGACCCGTTTGGTCTGTAAACATCTTTCGGGAGTCGTATCCTCAGCAGACCTTCAGGATATACCTCTATAGCCACCGTGGCGTAGATATGTTTGTAATGTCCTTGTTTCCATAGCAACCCCATTCTGACATTCACTATAATATGTAGCTGACATCCATTCACACAATGCAACAATATATCTCTGCTAAAGAGGCAAAGCAACAGCAAAACCTGAACCTTTAAAAGCTACACCATATGAATGTATGAAATGCATAAAATAGAGTTTATGCGGGATATGACAATCCTCGTCCTACACATCATATATTTCCCTTTTTTCCTAACAGTAAATATCAAAACATAGTTTTTTTTTAATGCTAATGAATTTTTATTTATAATGAATGCTTATTTATTTGATATAATAATATTTTCACATTCTTTGCAAATGAAAATATTTTATCTATTATAATACTTATCTATTAATTTAATCTTTATAGTACTATTTTAACTTGATTCTATGTAAGCTGGACCATGATGCTAAACAGCTTCATATGTAACAATTTGGGGTAATGCAACTCAAAACAGTTAAACATTATAACTACAACATTAGAATATATTATATATTTGTAATGGTAGAGCAGAATCCCTACTGATTTCTACACCACCCAGTCCTACAACACTGTGTCAAAATAAAGAATCAGCTTAAACAAGATGCTAAAATATGCAATACAACTAAGCTAATGCCAAACGCAACAGAACAACTTTTCTGCAAAAAGCAGTAAATATCTCGTCAGGACAGGCCCTGTGTGTCAAGCACGCAGAGGTTTAATTGCAGCCTTGATGAAGTTGTGCATTTATCACTCAATGACGACATGACACCGCAGTGATAACCATAAACATAGGATCTCAATTAGCGGCTGTTAACACTGTTTTAATTATTCCTTCATCTGAAAAAGTCAGGCAATAATCAAATTTGGGCTTGTAAATGAATTTCAAAGTGCTGTAATTGAAGCACTCTTTTCCCCTCAAATGAACGTACACATGTAGGCGTAGTTGTTCGTTTTAAAGAGCAAATCAAAAATGGATGTAGGGTCGTGTTTACCTGTGGTAATGGATTGTGAGAATCTTCACCACCACAAATTATGAGAGAACACAACAATTTTAGGATTATTCTATTAACCGAAAAGTGCAATGTGAATTTAAAACACTTTCAAATGGGGTCACATAATGCATTTTATTTTGTTTATTTATTTATTTTCCTCCCACCTCGAGGTCCACTTACAATGGTAATAAAGTTTTTACACCACAGATGCATAGTAATTAATTTTTTCTTAACCACCCGTGTCTGACCTTAAATATAGAAATCCTGTGTCTTTAAGAAACACTCCTTCACACACACATTTTTTGTCCCAGATATATGTAATTTTTTAACAAACCAGCTTCTTTGTGAAGCTGCATCATTGGCATGTTAATAAAAACTATATTTACTTAAATTTGAAATGTGCATCTGACTGAAATGATTAAAGTATTTCAAAAAAAGAAAACTTACATCATGACGTACATGTTATTGTGAAACACATATTTTGAAGAATGTCTAACTTTTGTCCATACAATGGAAGTCATTGAGCTACAAAACAATATGACGCTATAAGAAAAAAAATCATGTCAAATCATGATGATGCGTATTGTGAATTACTATGCGATATATAATTAGCATTTATGTTGCTTGTAAATTTTGTAGTGTTTATCAACTGCAGCCATGCCAACCACACAAACCTTGACCTTCTTTGTGTGACACATAAATATTGAAACGCAAGCTGCCAAATATTATGCTGGATGACGTGAAAAGTGTGTACGCAGCACTTTCCACAGTGTCCGGTGGCATTACAGTATGATTTTATGATGACAGCTGGAGGGAAGATGAATTCTGTGTTTGCAGACACTATCACGGACACCAAAGTGTAGCTGGCACAGGATCAAATGCAAACATCTCTCATTATTTAAAGCTATGTATTACATATTTTCACATATAAAAGCAGCTGCATTTATTAGACTTGTGACCAATTCAATGTTATGAAGTTTGGTCTTCTTTCAAGGTGCCTTGTGGGATTTTACCACCCTAAGATGATTTTATTGTCCATTCTGTGTTTGTCACCACATGTGTTTGGATCTTCTCGTTGCAGGACAGGAGAAGCGGTCAGATAACCTCTGCCCTCCGCTACAGCTTCATCCACCGGGTCTCTGCAGGGAATGCTGGGATACTGCACTCATCTATTATTAAAATGGTAATGAGGGTGAACCGGTGACAAGCCGGGCAGTTTTTATCAGTCTTGGGGTCGGATCAGTCCCTGTGTTCTGGAAGAAATCCGCTCACCCACCCCGAGAGTGCAGTCAAATCCAGAGAAACACGAACGCACTACAAAACCCATGCTCTCAACCACTGGAAGTCTTTTAATTCTCCACGCGGACGCTGCTTTTCAAATCACAACATAGCGTAGCCACGGATGAAACCATGTGAGAGAGAGAGCGAGGAGTTGAACACGGTAAGTGTCGTCTGGAGTGAAGGGTTCTGCGGTGAACAGGTGTTGCAGTAATAATACTTGTCACAAAGACAATTTCAGTCAAAACTAATGAGTTGTGAACCCAGGGGATTGTTCACATCAGAGCAGCACATGGCAGTGCGTTCAACCTACAACGGCCTCTAAAACCAGATTGAATCCTTGCTGCTTGTGTTCGAAAAGAATTTAGACTGTCAGTTTAAAGCCAAAAATATTTATTTATTTATATATAGATCAATAAGTCAGTCAATATATGAAAATTTTAGCTTTCTCATGTCACTTCCAAAATCTATAGACAAAATCAAAAATGGATCATTTCTGGGAAAATATGCTACTGTCCAAAAAATTGGGCTCAGTAAGTTTTTTTCTAAAAAAAACGAGTACTTTTATTCAGCAAGGATGCATTGAATTGTTTAAAAGTGACAGGAAAGAAATGTATAAAGTTACAAATAAATGCTATTTTAAACTTTCTAATCCTCAAAGAATCCTGAAAGAATCTTGATCACAAAATATTAAGCAGCCAAAACATTTTTATTTATAACTATTTTTTAGCACTGATAACAGTAAGAAATGTGTTTTGAGCAGCAAATCAGCATATTAGAATTATTTCTGAAGGATCGTGTGACACTGGCTGAAAATTCAGTGCAGCATCACAGGAATAAAACTTTTATTTTAAAACATATTAAAATAGAAAATGTTTTTAATAAAGTGTAATAATATTTCACAATATTATCATTTATTGATCACATAATTGCAGACTTGGCAAGAATCTTCTTTGAAAGACATTAAAAGTCTTGCTAAGAATTCAAAAATAAATGTAGAAATCTCATTCAATGGTATCTGCAATATATCAAGTATTAATTCAGTGCCGCCATCAGCAACTGAAAAGCAAATTTTTATTGACCACTAATCATATGTCTCATCAAAGTTTTGAAGAAATCTAATTCACACTTCCATTCCTGCTTACTTTATTATTGCACTGTATTTGTGTTTCCACTTGAGATGAATAAACTCAGACAAATGAGAAAAGGCCCGCAACCCATCAGTATCAGGACATACTATTAGACTCACGCTCAAAATATTAATGAATGTAAAACGCTTCACTTATTGACCGAGGCAGGCAAAACTACAGGCGCAAAAGGTCACGCAGCTACATGAGAGAGAAAAAAACCCCTCACACACACACACATAGAAGAGAAACATGAAAATGCACTTTATAAATCAAAAGCCTCTAATGGCATTCTAATTTAGGAGAGAGCCCTCAATGGAAGTTGATAGAATTTGGCATGTCATTTTAGCCCCAGCCGCACTTTTCCTTTAATCAAGTAGCACGAAACGGAGAGATGGAGGCGGGGGGGACAAGGGATAGAAAGAGAAGGAAAGATTGAGTGATTGAGTATGCGATGCAGTTTGCGTGCGCCTGTACGAGGAAGAGAGAGAGAGAGAGAGAGAGAGACAGAGGGGTTGCAGCTGGCTGCTTTACGCCCGCGACGTTCAAGCATGACTGACCTATTTCATCAGGTCTGTCAAAACCTTGCACTGATACATGTTGACAACATTTAATCTTAAAAATTGAAAGAAATGAATTAATATGCAAATTCCACCAGCTTTGTAATAAAAATGTCCTTGAAAAAAACAGAGAACACCACCCCAGAGGAACGGTGCGAATTATCCGGGCTCCGTTGTTCCTCAAGTTAGTCGGAGGTACACAAGTCCACCAGGAAATCAGCGCGGATCTGACTTGGAAATAATTATGATGGAGAAACAAAGCCCTAGCAGGTTGAATAAATGGAACGGCGTGGGGGAAAAAAAAGAGGCAGGCTGCTTTGTTATTCACTTTGAATTAATAGGATTACTTTGAGATCCATATACACCTAAAATCAACACCTCGCTATCAATGCGCACAGAACGAGAGAGAGGGGGGGCGCAGGGCTTCCCGCATTACCAATTCAAGCAACAGTGGGACACTACGGGGGAAAACAGCGGCGTTTCCTTATTCTTCACGAGACGGAACAATTCTATGGGGACGGAATCTTACAAGACAAAGATTAGCCGTCCAAAAGGAGCAGGTGGCTAGCACGAGCTCTCCTGTGGAATTAACTGAACTATGGGGCCTAATTATCTGTGGAGAGAGCGCGGCGAGGAGAGAAACTTCACTGTTTGAAGGACAAATGATTAATTAAAAAGAACAGCTCACCTCCGCTCTGATCTTTGGACAAAACAGCGTGCTGGAAGCCCCCATCTGAATAAAAGCTTAAACCAGAGATCCGCAGATGACCAACAGCCAAAGACTCCTGGGCTAAAGAAAACACAAACTGCTGATACAGCATTGATTTTAATGTTTCTATATACCGTATGTTTCCTCACTCACACGTACACTCTGCTTTTGTTTGTTCTTTCTTGTTTACATTACAGCAAACACACTAAAATGATATTTAGATCAAAAAAATAAAGAAACTGAAATGTTGTATTTAAGTTTGGAATTTGTTTAAAACATGTTCAACCATTCAAAAGTTTAAGGGACAGTAACACTTTGAATACTTGAATTCAGATTGGATTAGAAGCGACAGTAGAAAACATTTCTATTTTCTTGTTGTTTCTCTGGAACTTTCTATTCATCAAAGAATGCTGAAAAGAAAAGTGCAGCTCAACTGTTTTCAACAATGATAATAAGAAATGTTTCTTGAGCAGAAAATCAGTATATTACTATGATCTCTGGAGGGTCATGTGACACTGAAGTAGCGAAGCTGAAAAATCATCTTTGCATCACATGAAGAAATTATATTTTAAAATATATGCAAATAGAAAATCATCCTTTAAGTAAGGGATAATGTACAGGCAGCCGGTAGTTATCGCAAAATAAGCCCCTTCAGCGTGATACAAGACCCTCAAGATCACACTGTCAGGGCTTATTTCTGCGATAACTACTGGCTGCCTGTATATTATCCCGCTTATTTAACGGCTACTTGCCACATAAGAAAAAAAAACTGAACATGAATATGAATTTGAAACATTTTATTGGCATATTTGTTTTA
>JAUCMU010000033.1:1808924-1833229 GCA_032275025.1 Enteromius treurensis | reverse complement strand
GGTCACTAAATAACAGCCCCCCCCCCCCCCCCCCTTATTAAGACTGACTGGCACGCATTAATGAAATCACCTGATTTTACAAACATGAAGAGAGAGAGGAAATGGAGAAGAAAAGAAAAATAAACTGACATTGGCTTGAGTTTAAGAAGGAAGCCCTTAATTAGCAAGGTTTCAGAAATGTCAGCTGTCACCTATTAACTGTTCTGCTCTATCAAAGCTATAATACACAGATGTCAAATTTCATCAAATGTTGGGGCGGTTTCTTTCTGCTACTTCGTGTGGGCGGGACTAAAGGCGGAGTCAAAGGTCCACACACCCCATGCATGTTTTGTTGTGTTGTGACTGTTTAGGAAATGGTGTAAAAACTGTTCAGTTTTATTAGACACTTTTTCATTACAAACCTATGCTAATATCCTTGCATACAAATATAAAACAAATAATTATATATTTTTTATAAAGTAGAAAAATATAATACTTTAATAATGTTTACAACTTTTCAATAAATATAAATAACTGCATTTTTATTTACTTTTAAGGCAATAATTTTCATAGTATATTTCATTAAATATGATTCTTTGAAAGTTCTAAAAAAAAAAAAAAAAAAAAAAAAAATATATATATATATATATATAATATTATTTTTTTTAAATTGTAATTTTCAAAATTCCAGTAAAACATAAATAACTGCATTTTACTTTATTTTTTATTTAATATATAATATTTGATTTTATTTTCAATGTATTTTTAAGTTCATAAAATATTTTAAAAATTTGAAATTAAAATTCCAAGCATAAAACATTTTATTTTACTGTAGTTATAAATTAATAAATATTATATTTTATATCATACACTGATTTTATTTAAGAATTCCAAATAAATCTATTATATTTTACTTTAGTTGCAAGTTAATAGAAATACTATTTTATTACATAAAACATTATTTCAAAATTCCATATAAACTAAACAAAATAAAAGTTTGTAATGCTTTCTCAAAGTGTTTGAAAAGAAACTATTAAGTATGAGGTCTTAACTTTTTAACACGGAGTCATACTGATAAATGAGGTTCATTTGACTCCACTTTGCACATTTCGCCCCTTTAAAAAAAAAATCATCTCAGTTTAACGATTGAGCGGCTCTGGAGGCACTGACCCCTCCCCCTTCACCCCGCCCCCTTCCTCCCTTCACTCCGCCCCCTTTCTCATTCCTGTGTCTCTGCATAAAAGCCAGAATTAGCTCTTTCTATTCACTCCAGCGCTCTCTCTTGCCCTGCTCTGTGAAGCTGAAGAGGCATGTCAAGTGTCACTGAACCCCTCCAAACGGCAATAGGAAGCTGCCAGCTCTCGTCTCTCACATTATGACACAATTACTCGCTGGCATCAAACACGCGCCGCCACGGCTCTCACCTCACGCTCTCTGCCAGTTAACCTGTTTGGAGTCCAGGAACATTTTGGCCCCGTCCATGCATGCAAATCCACAATCATGACTCACTGCTAAGATAAAACGGCTGTTGCGAGTGCTGATGTGAGATAGCAAAGATCTGATGCTTGAAATGACCCCTAGCTTTTTAGCTTTGGCTCTCGAATCGCTTCTGTAAATTGCTTCTGATTTTTAAAACACTTGTATGCACACACTGCCAAGTTAATTTTTAGTGCAACTTAAAGAATTAACAAAAACAATTTGTAATAAATATGGTAAAAAAAAAAATATATATATATATATATATATATATATATATATATATATTCTAAATTCTAAAAAAATATTCAATTTAAAAAATATATATATATATTTTACAAATTACTATTAAACAATATAGTAAAATCATGAAAAGTACAGTAAATAAAGAAATGTAAAAATCTTTAGCTTGTATTTAATCATCATTTTAGTGTTTTCTTTGTGATTAAAGTAGAGCAACTATTAAAAACCTAAACATGGAAAAGACACAATTCTCAGGGACAGAAAAGCACATTAAACACATTTGAGGGGAGGGAGAAATTCCTTTAAGTTCCTTAAAATGTCAGTGTCTTTAAAAAAAGTATTAATCAAATAAACTGATGTTGGCTAGAGGGTTCAGAATTAATTAACGCATTTAACGCAAATGTGCTAAATGGAACATTATACGTTTCATAGCATGTAATTACTCTTTTAATAAATGATTCATGTTATATTCCCGTCAAATGATAACGCTTGTGAATCATAAAGCCATTCAGCGAGAGCTTGTCTGGACCCTGAGATAGAGCGAGCGGGGTTCAAATTATTGGTCCTTCTGTTTTTGTTCCAGCTGGGAACTAACAGTACCAATTAAATTATGCAAACCCTGCTGCACGGATAGCCAAGAGCTAGAACCAAAAAAAAAAACCTGTTTGGTTGTACGTACAGCAGAGCTGAATAAGAGAAACACTCAACTAGAAGAAAACTTTTGTTATATAATATTACCAGTCTTTCATGAGAGAAAGTTTTCAGTTAAATACTAGCTTTTTAGTAAAATACTAGTGAAAAATGTGATTAAAAATTGAATATATAATATATAATGTTTGCTACACATATTTGCTATAAAATCGAATATTAAAAAAATGTAATAAAATGTTAAACATCTATATACACACACACACATATATATAGTAATTTTTTTTAAATATAAATTATTATTATAATCATTATTTATGTTTGCATATGTTTCGAAAATATTTCCATGTATTTGCATGTATACATTATTTATATTATATATAAATATAAATACAACACATTTTTCTTAAATATATACATGCATGAGTGTGTATTTATATATACATAATAAATATACACAGCACACAACCATATATAATGCTAACAAAAACTTAATTGTTTGAATGCACTGTGTAAGACACATGTACATTTCAACAAACTTTGAATATCTCTTACTGTTTCTCATACTATTCATACACATACAGCTTTCTAAATATCAGCAGCAGCCATGAAAAAGCTGTATCGCTGGACCACAAGCACAGACTTCACCTTAAACCGTGATTGACACGACTATGATTAACCTCTGCTTTTCACGCGGTCTCATCCATTAGGGTTCCCGGTAAATCATCTGATTACCGAGCCTATAAAATAATAATAGGGCTCCTCGAAAAGCGCCGCCATTGTTGTAGTGGACAAGAGAGAGGAGAGATATCCCAGGAAAAACAAAAGCTGGCAGTGGCTTAAAGGAAGGACATAATTAAGGGCCAATCGGAGCTGTCTTGTGTGAGCAGAGACCCAGGGGAGCACCTCTCTACCTGTCTGACCTTGGAAAATGGGAGTCCTTGGCTGCGCCGGTGACCCCGTGATCTCCTCTCACATCCAATCTCCCTCACCGGCACGAGAGGCGACCTGCCTCATGCAAATCCCATCTCCCCCGTGAGCCGCGAATAAACTGCAGCCTAATTAAATATTTTTTAACGATGTGAGTAATTTTTGCCAAGGGGTGGATTCGGGGCTAAAATTTAATATGAGATCACAAAAGATGTTCCCAGCGTTGATTCTGTAAATTAATGACTATCTGCCTTATAATAAAAGCATACTGCCAAGAATATGAATAAAGACAGCTTACTTCACCCGAACAAACGCTTGCAGGAAAAGGCTTCTGGGAAGTTACAAATTTCGATTCCAGTTGGGTTGGGGCATTTGATATTTATTTGACATTGATATTATACAAATGTAGATGTGTACATACATATATGTATGTATATGTGTATGTAAAAACAAATAAATACATACATATATATATATATATATATATATATATACTGACATATCTCAGTATTCAGACCCTTTGCTGTGACACTCATATATTTAACTCAGGTGCTGTCCATTTCTTCTGATCATCCTGGAGATGGTTCTACACCTTCATATGAGTCCAGCTGTGTTTGATTATACTGATTGGACTTGGTTAGGAAAGCCACACACCTGTCTATATAAGACCTTCCAGCTCACAATGCATGTCAGAGCAAATGAGAATCACGAGGTCAAAGGAACTGCCTGAAGAGATCAGAGACAGAATTGTGGCAAGGCACAGATCTGGCCAAGGTTACAAAATCATTTCTGCTGCACTTAAGGTTCCTAAGAGCAAAGTGGCCTCAATAATACTTAAACGGAAGACGTCCCGACCAGAATCCTTCCTTTTTAAAAAATAAAAAAGAAACATGCATACATGCATATGTATACACGTGCATTTGAATAAAAAAAATATTTATTGCAACTAACTAATCTATTTTTTACATGATAATTTTAGCCAAGGAGTGGATTTAGGGCTAAATATTTAATATTTAATTTAATAGGAGATCACAAAAGATGTTCCCAAGGTTTATTCTATACATTAATGTCTATCTGCCTTATAATAAAAGCCAACAATATGCATGAAGACACCTTACTGACCGAATGAAAAGGCTTCTGGAAAGTTTCCACTTCTGATACTAGCTGAGCTCGGGGCGGCCAAGTAATATTTGTAGCCAAACAACGAGGTCGTCTAATTTCACAAATCAAACAGACACACTGCATGTTTGTGAGATGGTGTCCCTCAGCGTGGCTCTGGTCTCTTCAGATGAGGCGGAGGGTTAAGCCATCGTCCTGCGCTATTAACTGCGGGAGCTTTCTTAGGTCCACTCGAGTGTTACACGGCTCAGATTACAGTAACCTTTAACTGCTGGCTGACAGACAGACGGAGGACGAGCAGTCCATCTCTCACTTTCTCTTTCTATCCACCTTTAATACCAATCGCGCCACTTCCACACAAAACCGTAATCTTCCTCCTCCCGACACAAGCCTGTCACTTCAGGAAAAATGGAGGGCATCAGTAGCCGTGGGCCGTGTGTACTCCCCGCGCTGATACATGGCACTTTACCTCAGGCTATGCATATGAGCCATTACAGGCGGCTCTCAGCGGCCCATCCGTCAATATTCCAATCGGTCTTTGGATCAGAAGCAATTAATAGAGGCAGCATCAAACCGACGAGCTCTTTCCATCAAAACAAGCACACATGAAATAGTAATATGGATCCCATTGATAAAAAGGACGGTGTTTGATTAATTCCTGGATGGTTACAGATAAAAGCTAATGCACACAAAAAAGTAAACACCAAAAATGTTTATAAATTCACTGAATTATATATTGCATATTTAATGCATATATTTAGAACAGCGCAGCAACAGGAATTGTATAAAACTTTTCTCATTGTAAAAAAAAAAAGGATGCAATATTTGCGCATAGTCATATTAAGAAACAAAACATGCATCATGCATGCACTAAAATGCATTATACACATTTAATGTTAAAATGCATTGGAAATATTGCAGTATAACTGTGGCCACATTTATTTATGAAATGTTTAGGGTTAGGGGAATAAATACTTAACAAGCTTTATAGAAAGTGTTAGCAAAAGAAATTGCTAAATATATTGTTATTGTCAATAACAGATAAACAAATTGTGGTTAAAATGTAGTGCACCTGTACCAACATGCAATTGGTTTGTGTGCACCAGGGCTTGTCTACATTATTATGAGCAAATCATCAAAAATGGCTTAAAATGACCTTCTTGTGGCTTTTAGTTCCTATCTGCCAGCACTGAGGCCATCTAAATGCTATTATACTCTAGAGAATATGGATTCATTCTGCTCTAAACAGATTTTAAATGCTGTCCAATTAACTGTTATCTTGAATGATGATGCCCCGCCTCCTCCTATGCTGTAGTAGCAAATCATGGTCATGCTAGTAATGTAAACTAAAGCTTGCTTGTTATTTATAAAATAAAGGACAAGTCTTTTGATATGCATTCATCAAAAGAAAAAAATGCATGAAAGATTGATTAAGGGTTTGGTTTAGAGTTCACAAGCTCAGTGTAAAAACAACAGACGTCAATAGAAAGTGCCCATCAATTCAACAATATATGTGCATGTGTGTGTTGTTTGTGTTTCTGAGCAGTGATATGAAATTCACAGGCAACATGTCTCTCGTTCCAGGCAGAGCAGAACATCGCTGCAGAGAGACAATAACTTTAACAATTAACTTGGAAGGACAAAAAGGGTAAAAATCTCCCTGCGCTCTTTTCTCTGGCGTTCCTGATTTTTATCGAGCTCACAAAGCTCCCTTAGATCATCTTAATCCACTGTGGCAAAGTAGCTGAATATGAGATTCAGATTGTCTTAGAAATTCTGTGCAGCCAATCAGCTTCCTGACATTGCTTTTCCCTTCAACCTTCAGAACTTGTGACAGCAAAGACCAAAAGCCAAATCACAAAGGAGTGCAAAATCGGCAAACCCAGCGAGCCGACCGCTAAAGCCCACGAACAAAGATCGCATTTGACACTTCAGAGCAACTTCACATCCAAATATTTGATCAATCACAAAATGATATATATATTTATAGATAAAACATATATAGCCTGCTATATAAATACAATGCAACATCAATACTGCAGACAGAGAGATAGACAGACGGTGAGAGTATAAGTTCAGTTTTGCAAAGCAAAATAGCAATGCTTTGAAACGGACTTTTAAAAATGACTTTCACTGGTGTAACCTAAGATAGGTTGATTAATATTAAATAATACCTGTCGATGACCAAAAAAAATATGTACATAATATAGCTGTTTTTGCTGGGGATAGATAGGCTTTTCTGGACTTGAAAACACGATTATGAGTGAAAATTAAATGCTTCACAAATGAAAACCTTTTTTTTTTCATTTTTAGTCGAGCTGTGATATCCTGAAAAGTAATCTATGAACAAAATAAAACCCTTACACATTTCATATATATATATATATATATATATATATATATATATATATAATGACTTTCATCTAAACAAACATTGGTCGTAATAAATAATTACATTTTTAAATTACTTTAAAATTAATTAAAATGTTTACATTACATAACATTGTTTTTTATTTTTTAATTAAAATTTACATACATTTTATATCACAATGTAGCTATTTTTTCTGAATATTCAATGGGAAAACTGGTTAATATATGAAACGATGTGGCAATGCCAATTTTGAAAGTTCAGTGAATAAAATACATTATATATGAAAAAATACTTAATATTTTTTTTCCCATTTTAAATCAGCTGGAAAAGCCAGGTTTTTGCTAAATATATGACTATATATTAGATGTATATTAGATATTAGTGGTAATGCACATTTTATTTGCCTATTTTTATTTCTGTTATTATACATCTATTTAATTTAGTAAAATAAAAGTACTTTTGTTTAATAAGCTTACACATCTTGAAAAGCCATCTTGGGGGAAGAAAAAAAAAATCTAGCAAATAACAAATTCTCATGAATGATGACAGATGAACAGAACAGTGCCTACTACACACAACCTCAATGTAAAGGGGATCAAGTATTTGCTGACAAGAGCGAAAGAAAGAGAGAAAGATGGAACAATGACTCCCATTCCAGTCTCCGGCTAACCTCTGTCCATTTCGCCTTCCTCGGCCCGCCGTAGAGGCCCGTTACAGATCACTGGCCACTTTGAAAATCAAGAAAATGAAAATCAACTCAGGGGAGAAATCTGCAGAGGCAATAACCCCTCGGTCCCCCCGGTCACATCCCAGCGCCTCTCCATAAAGGGGAAGTGTCATAGCTGTAGGTGGCAATCTAAGACCTTAGCCCTCTTTTCTGTCTGTCCTCAAGACGGGCATTACCATTGCGATTGTCTGTACTGCCGCCCAAGCCAAATTAAATCACCCGCTAAATAAAACACAGAAATCGTCCCTATTAGTCTCTCTGTAAGAGAGATTAAATATGGCCGTGTCAATGCTGCGCTCTACCCTATTCTCCAGCTCTCCCTTCTTTTATCGGAATCACTTATCCGTCAGTGGCCGGTGCATCTGAATAGAGCTCGAAACATTGGCGCAAATCAATAAACTCTCATTTTCTTGTAACAGTTTCATATTAATCGGGAGCAGGGCGGGGGTCCGGCCGGCTCTGGATCAGTCAGATGAAGATGGGAAACACCAGGGGGCTGCCGTGATCCCTTAATGAAAACCTCCCTCCGAACCCTCTCTCCCTCCATCCGCCCGGTTCTGATGAGTTTTCATGCTGATCAGATACAAGCAGAAACGGCCTTTTGTAGCTCTGGTCAATTTTCCCTCCGTGGTCCTGATAAATCCAGACATTGCACAATCACAAGCCATAAATCTGTGTCTGTTCCCCGCTGCGCTGAATGGATGAATTATTGAACAGGAGCGAGAGAGAAAGACGTACGTACATACACACAAACACGTCGGCAGGTACATTCACGCATAGGATTCGTACAATCCTGCTCCTCAGGTCTGATCATCTGATGAGCTTGAGGGTGATGTCTGGATTCGATGTGGACAGCTGAAAGCGTTTGATGCCTGCTGCTGTATCAGGCTTTGAATAACGCCGTTCGACTTCCTTAAGAGTGTAAACAATGTTTGAGTTGAGGGGTCAGGGTTTGGTTGTTTATGGGGTTGGACTGTTAGGCCCTGTCGGTAGAGTCTCTGCATCATATGAAGTCACGCTGTTCTCTACCTTTTTTTTTGTTTGTAGCTAAGGGCTAATGAAAGCCTCATATTTTGGTTTTGAGAGTTAACAGGTTGACATGCATGCAAGATCAAAAAACACTTATAACATGCATTTATTTTTACCTTATTTGTCCAAAGTCTCTTAAATGATTCGCTCAACAACCCTTCCAGTGATTAGTCAATTTTATTTCAAGACTGGGCAGTCCAAAATCCAGCCAATCAGGTGCAGTGTTTGGCAATAGTCTATTTGATCCTTGTTAGCCAGTAATGAAGTCTAATTAGCTAAGGCAACAGTGACCTCTCAACATCTATTTGGTTAAAGGGTGTGAATCTACAGTGAAATTTCCTGCTGTTCGGACAACAGTCATTAGCAAAGCCTGCATGCCGCCACACATTTATAATCTGTCTGTCCCATGCAAACACACAGATCGTGCCTCCAGCGACTGAGCCGTACTGCAAGACCAAACTATCTCATTTGAGCTGGGATGCCCACGGGCTGCCCATGGAGTATAAAATACATTTTTCAAACAAAACCAGCAAGAGCTTTTCGGAGCAGAAATCTGATTGGCTGACTGATTGCCCCAACAGACATCAGAAAGCTGTTGTTTCTCATCTTAGCGGGACTGAAGAGTGTAATTGTTGAGCCAGATCTATGAAAGGTTTATATTTTGGTTTTGACAAGCATGCAATGTCACAAAACACTCATTTCATTCACTTTGAGCTGTTTTACATGCCCCATTGAAAGCTCACTTTCAAAAATACATAGTACAGTAGGGGCACTTTAAGACTTCATAACTCTTAAGTTTTACAATTGTAAATTTTTTTTAGAAATTTAACAGCCTTTAAGTTGAATATTATGGCCAGAATAAGCCTGTCCTTCGGTTTCTGATTCTCTGTTCTCAGTTGGCTGTGCTACGAGGGCCGGTGTAGATGCTGGCTGTAAGAGTATTCTGATTTATGCTCCGTCTCTCTCTCCAGGCAACAGGACACCTTGAGGGGAAATACAAACATCTGACTTACAAGGGCCATCGTGCAGCAGACGACACAGTGACTGAACTTCCCAGCACATATTCAGCTGCCTGTGATCATGGTTCAAAAGCTCACCACCGCTTAAAGGTTAACGCTTGCGTTTGCTTTCCAGAACATGTCAGGACATCGACACACATCTCTAGTCATCTCAAAAGTGCCTCTTTCCCAACAGAACACTATTTCAGAAGCACAACTGATGTCAACATTGATGATAAAAAAAATGTTTCAATAAATCAAATTTTACACAGCTATTTACTGTTTTGACTGTATTTTTAATCAAATAAATGAAGCTTTGGTGAGCATAAGACACTTCTTTCAACAACATTAAAAATCGTAAACTATATATATAAACACACGCACACACACACACACATATATATATATATATATAAATATATATATATATACAGTAAACATACACACACTTAAAGGAAAAGCAAAACAATAAAATGTGGCTATTTAAAATGGCATTCAAGGATATACAGTAAGCAGCCATTCAAAAGGTAATAAGCAAGTATGTTCCAAATATGTGAAGAATATATACAACTGAAAGACAGAATTTAGTGGTCCTTGAGAAAAACATCAGTGGTAGTAAGAGATCTTCTTTTGTTTTGCAGCGTTTCCACATCTCAGGATGTCAGACAGCTTCATCCATGAGTAGAGAAGACCAGAGCAGAAACGGACACAAACACCCTTGGGCTGTGGGCGAACGGGTCTCTCTCTCTCTCAACCCCACTGGTTCTCTTGAGATGGTATCGATCTGTCTGTCCATCCACCCATACACTTTCCTCTGCTCTGTGCTCATGTGGGAGGGAGAGATCGCTGATCTCCATACTGTTCATTAAGCTCATCTTTCTCAGCTGAGAGAAGGCTTGTTAACTCTTCCTTATGACTTTAAATAGCTTGGACACAGGGGTGTGTGGAAGACAGGACCTCACACGTTCAAACACACCCCCACCAAACCAGCCGTGCTGTCAATAGTTGTGACAGTGGGAAGGCTGAATGCCGGTGGGAGTCCGTCTTAGGGCTGGACAAAACATTGAAAATCTATGATAAATTTGTGATAAATTTGCTGCTAATGTTAAATTATCCTTACTGTAATAACTGTAACCACAGAAATGCTTTATATGGTCATTAAGCTTCATAAAGATAGAGATTTTGCAATTTATATATATATTTCATTTGCAAAAACAGAATTTTAACAATTTCCCAAATCATGTTTTTTTTTTTTTTTATTTACCATTCAAATTAATCTCAATTAAACTGCAACTGGGTTATTTTGATTGGGTTTAGAAATAATAATAAAAAAAGCTAATCAACACAATAAAAAAAATGATAACAATAAAGACTTTTATTATGTATATATGAATACACACAGATACATGATATATTAAAAATAAATCCATGTATTTTATATTAATATATATACAATTTTATATACATTTTAAATAAATTTCTTAAATATATACATATAAATAAATATATTTCCTTATAATATATACATGAATGTGTGTGTATTTCAAAGAAATATATACATATCTATCTATATCTATATCTATATCTATATCTATATATATATATGTACACACACATAATAAATATACACTGTGCACACACATATATATCATGTAAAAAAAAATACTTATTTTGGATGCAATTAATCACAATCTAATACACACACACACACAAACACATTTGTTTTTCATTTAAATGAAAATAATGGAAATAATGAAAACAACCCCCACAATATATACAGAAATGAAAACAAATATATGCATATAGGCTATTAAAATATATTATAAAAAAGCCGAAACGAATTAAGATCAAACTTCTATATTAGCCAGCCCCAGTGTGTTCAGGAGACTAGACCAGGTTTAAACAAGGCTGAACACCATTCCTGAACGGTTGATAAGCGCCTTTGGGTGTTGAATTGAGTCGGGCCCCTGGACGCCGCTTCACTGTGCTGTATTCTAATGCTCTATCTTTGTTCTGTCTCTTTGTCTCAGTTTGAGATTTCTGAAGGGGAAAGCGGTCACACACAATACACCCTGTGAATGGCTTTGTTTAAAAGCAGTGATCACGGGCTGTTCCTCCAAGTAAGCACAAACCACACACAACATATCTTCAAGCGATTCTGAGACCATCTTGGACAATGACCTTGACAACTGACAAAAAGAGTTTTCACTTATAACTGAGCATTAAAGCAACAAGCCATGAGACGCAAACTAAAACAGCAATTACAGTAATATGATAAAAGACACCAATGTTCAAGAAATAATTACACTTTTTAATAATAATGATGTCAATAATTCTCCTGTCAGGTAATATAGTTAATTAGCCTAGCTACAGACATAAACGCCGACTATAAATGGTACGACTTCATAATGATCAGTATGACTGGTAATATTAATCAACCAAATTGTTAAAATTAATGTAATCTTAACACAACATTTATATTATCTTTAATATGCATCTTTAACTTTAAATGCATCCAATGAATTATCAGCTTAATAAATAACTAGCAGGTTATTTGACTATAAATACATCAAATATTAATTTAATTTATTATTGTATTATGTGAAAATGAAGTAAGCACAAAATGATACGAGAAACGAGATTCTAGAGAGCATAATAAAAAAAATAAATATAAATATATTATTATTGCCATTTATTTACTTATGTGTCTAAAATATTTCACAATAAATAACGTATATCCACATTACAATTCTAAGAAGATCTTGATCATATTTTTTTCCTTGCCATATAATTTGAATTCTTTTTATGCACAGCAGCATAATCAAGAACGTACAGCAACACCGCTCTGATAATAATTGACAAAATCCTGAGGCACCTTTTCCTGGAGAGCGGCGTTTGATAAGTAAGCCTGAGCGCTGGAACACACGGCATACGTGATAAATCAAACGAGCCGCACTAGAGAAGGAGAGCAGTGGATTTCTGTCAGGAAGAGAGATCATTCCTTTTCTACTTGAGAAAAGCACAATCAATCCATTATGAGTGCGCGCTCTCTTGTAAATCTGGGATTTATGCTAGCACGTCTCGACTCGACTGCGCTCCAAAGTAGCGTCTGATTTACTGAGTCGCATCATCAAAATAAAGGGCGTAAACACTGCGAGAGAGAGAGGCGATTGAGATGGCTAATAGATATGTTTTGTAACAGACACTTTGCATAAATCAGCTCAAACAGACGCCGTTTTGTCAGGCCTAGCGTAGGCCGCTTCAGTTAGCTAGCTTGCTCGTTAGGACATCAGTTAGTGGCTGGAGACCTGGCGGACTCCCAACAACTCATTAGGACACTACAGAGGTCGAGGAAGAAGAGCTTGAGCTCTTCTTTGCCGCCCGTGACGGATACCGACAGCCGCATTCCCTCTGATCAATTAATAGGAAGCGCTTATTCATCATTCGAGACTACGGAAAGCTGTCTGGGAGAGCGCGATTTCCGCCGCGTCGACGCCAGCGGATTCCTGTGCATTAACGTGAGCCTATGGGATTGGCAGACCTTTCCGAAGCCGTCATAAATCAGGCCGGAAAACAAGTGTAGCGGCGAGCGATAAGCTCTGTGCAGACAGCTTTACCGCGCGCCAGAAATGGATGAGACGTACACCTGGATCAATGTCCGGTTGGAGGAGCGGGAAAAAAAAGCCAACGTTTCTAGATGTCCATTGGTTCAAATTCACCAGCGGCAAAATCCCCCGCACCAGATGCCCAATTGGTATTCTTGGGATAACTCCGGGGTTACAGTGTTTGGCTTTGGTGCTTTAGGAAGGAAGAAAGTCAAAGTAAGACCAAAGTAACCCTCTTTCCACAGCTTTACTTATGGGAGAGGCTGCGTATCTCGCTTGGCTTGTTGAAATGTTAAAACGCTTCAAAAATAAACTGGAGAACCTCAAGTTTTATTTTTTTTAAGGTGGGAATGTTTAGACGGTATCTTCCTGGAACAGCCGTTCAATAAAATGACATGCCAAACCTATCAGATTACAACGATAGAATCTGCAAATGCAATGAATAGGAAAAGTAGATCAGATACAAAGGCAACATGCTCCCTAAATTTATTACAGAAGTGTCTCTCCGAGATGCAGACTTCCTCTAAAAATGCATTGGCTCATGGTCCCTGCTTCCTCTTTAAACAGGAAATAAACACAGGTGAGCAGCAAGCAACTATCAATAGATAACTGTCAACACACACACACACACACACACAATCGAGCAGTCAGAACCAATATGGAGTCTTGTTTTTTGGTACCAAAACCATGTAATTTAGTTTCTGATGACATTTTTAAATCTTGATAACTTTAAAGGAGTTTTTGAATCATTTATGACGGATTCATTCAAATAGTTTGTTTGAAAACATGATTCGAGAACAAAATAAAAGTCTTTATAAAGCAGGCAATCAATTCAAATACATTTACTGTATACTGTCGCACAACAAAATGTTGTACCTAGAATATAAGTAAACCTAATCGCATCAAAACATTAACCGGACCAAGGAAAATTCTGCTTTCCATGATTTGTCTGTTTTTAAGCATCTAGAACGGAATAAATCTCATAAGAACAAAGCTGAGAGAGGTGTTCTACAAAGACACACACACACAGTCGTTCAGTGGAAGAGTTTGTCAGATTGAGGTTCGGCTGACATTTCATTCCTCTTCTGTAAGCACAATTTACAGCTCTCCTGCAAACAGGGCTTATGGGCCCGACACTGAGGGGCTCAAAGCATGTAAGACCTGCAGCCCTGCAAAGACCGGCCCAACCTTGGAGCAAAGCTCAGGCCAAGACTTTGCTCCTTGTGTCAGACTGCTTCATTTTTAATGTCTAGAGAGAAACTGTAGGAAGATATGTTCAAAACAGAAGTGTACAGTTGAAGAAAATGTAGAACTACTGATCTAACTACAATATGCGTTCAATGCCAGGATACTGTCAGCTGTCAATGCTTCGCTTTATTATTTTTATGAAATTTACCATTAAATTTTGAAAAGCTCACATCGGCAAAAACCAATGGCTGAATGTGGAACTGACAGACCCACTGAAGGAATATGAACACTGATCTTCTGCACTGACACATGACTGAATGAAAGCTGATTACATCTCTGACTGAGGTAGAACTTACTGTACTTACAGATGCTGCTGCACACAGAATCTCTATGAAATTATCCTTTGAGTAGAACTTTGAAGTATAGAATGTTTCTACAAACGGAATTTCTGAGTAGAGTATAGAATGTTTTGAAAAATATTTCCATGTACATATTTCTAGTTATGGAATGTTTTTATGCATGTAATTTCTATACTAAGAAGTTTGGACTCTTTATATGCATTTGTACGCACATTTTCTCTATTCACCAAAACATTTCTATGTATAGAACATCTTAATTTCAAAATGATGGGCTTGGTAAGGTATTAAAAATAATGTGACATCAAAGCTGAATTTTAGCATCAGTACTGCAGTCTTCGGTGTCACATGATCCTTCAGAAATTATCCTAAAATGCAGATTTGATTCTTAAGAAACATTTATTTTTTTACTATTATGAATGAAAGTTAACATTTTTGTGGAAACTAATACTTTTAATTCAAGATATTTTTTAATAAATAGAATTTTTTATTTATTTATTTTTTTTAACACAATAAATTCTTTTTTTATGTTTAGATTTCATAGAAGCCTATGTATATAATTCTTTTAACAATATAACATGTAACATTTACAATATTTCTTTGCACATTTCGATGTACAGAATGCTAAAATGATTCCATAGGTTTTCTATGTTCAGTGTAGGATGTTTCTACAGGCGATTCTATAGACAGAATATTTCAACACACAGAACTTCTATGTAGGGAATGTTTCTACTCACATTCTAAAGCACTGTAGTTGCCTTTTTGCATCCCTGAAAACTCCAGGAAAGGTGTCGGCCCCACGGGTGCAGTGTGCCAGAAGTGTTCCGAGTATTTTACATTCCAAAAAGTGACACGTTTGCCTCTGGGCCTGTGCTTCCCCAGAAGCCTAAATGTGTTTCAGAAACCCAACGGTCTTTCATGTCTAATACCATGATATTACCCTCAAAGGAAAGCTAAACTTTCCCAGCACAGCGTCTAATCCAGGCTTCATTGGGGAGTAGTGGGGCCTTTGACAAGTGTCTTTCAATGTGTTTGTACAGAGTTAACTTTTCCGACAGAAATTTACCGTCACCAGTTAACCCTGGTGTTGTGCTGAAAACCCATTACCTAACTTGGTGTTCATGGTCAAAAATTGCAGGCCTTTAAAAATGGCTTGTAAATATCTCATTATACCATGCCTTTATCAAATATTGAGTTCAAATTTTTTGTCAATTTGTTTTCTTCCAGTTAATGCTGGTTTTCAATTGCTTGTCAAATCTCATTGGCCTTACGTCCCTTAGTTTTGAGTGAAAAATCATTACTTGTGAATAATTTTGGCAATGTTCCACTCAAAAAGTGAGGTGCAGAAGCTTAGATCAACCAATCAGCTTTCATGGTTGGAAAAATCCTAAAAAAGTACAATAATTATCCCATTTCTTGGGAAGTGGTTCTACCCTGCGCTGTAAAAATGACAGTAAATGCTACAGTAAAAACCTGTTGAATGGTTAATGGTACAACATGTATTGGACTTAACATGTAATTTTACAGTAGTTTACAGTTTTTGGAAGTGAATAACCGTAAACAGACTTTTCAATTTAACATTACAGTTGTGTGTTACATCTAATGTTAAACTGTTTATTGCATTATTTAAGTTTCTTGGTGTGTAGTGTTTGTGTAAATGACACTGTGCACTGTCTATATATGTTAATATTTAAAAAGCTTCTTGTGATGGGCTTTGGATCATGCTTTTGTTTGTTTTCAGTGTACTACAAAGGTACGAAACAGATTTCAGTACTTCAAAAGGTTGGTATACTAACATTATATCAGTTAATGATGAAATTGCGGTATTTAACTGTAAATTTAAGTTAACACCATAAAACCTTAAATGTTGCTAACATATTTTTTTACGGTGAAATTCTGGAAACCACAGCTGCCATTTTTTTTACTGTAAACTTTACAGATTTTTTTTTTTACAGTGTGCATGAGCAAAGTCAGTAATTTTTAGTCCAATATAATAAAAATGTTTGCAAAAAGAAAATCCTCTCCAAGTCAAAATGACCAGAGCACAACATGAGGGTTAAACCACAATTAAGGGGTGCATTAAAGTAAAAAATAAAACTCAAAAAAGCTGACAAAACAACCTTGATGGCATGTTAAACCTCACAGAGCGTTCAAGCCTAACGCATCTGCAACACCAAGGACAACAGGCCAGCTCAATTTACTGCATGTAAGACCAATAACAGGCCTCTAATTCTACACGTGACTGATTTAATTTGATGCACTTCCTAATAGCAGACCTCTAGGTATGATCCCAAACTCTCATTTATCATTTTCCATTCGCTACGAGGGTCCCGACGCCGTCCTGAGGGAGGCCCGCGTCTGAGAAGGTGCTAGATTGATAAAAAGCTTCCCGAAGATAATATCATCGGCACAGCTGGCTAAATCTGACAAGAAATTCCTCACCCACCGCCGCCGCCAAAACCGTGCTATTCCCTTCCCTCCATTTTTTGGAAGGAGGTGACAGAAGATTTGCACAGGACAAACTAGCTTGTCACCAAAGGACAAGCCAGCCAGCTGTTAAGGTGTTGGGAACATGACATATCACTATGTTTTACCTCAGATTAATTCACTTATTAGAGCCAGACCCAAATCACCTGTCACTGTCAAATCACATGTCACGGCTGGAAAATGTGTCAGGTACGTCTGCGTTTCACACACACACACACACACACACACACACACACACACACACACACACACACACACACACACACACACACACACACACCTTCCCTATTACCTCTCAGAACTGCTGTCAATACAATAAATGTAAATCTTCCCGACAGACGCAGAGGGCTGCCGCAGTCGAGCTAACAGGAGCCTCGCACGAGAAAGAGAGAGACTCCAACAGCCTCGGGCACACGGCGCACCTGTTTATTGACACTATGCACTGTGATTGCTTGTATATGCGCTATAAAAAAAAACTCGGAAATAAAAGCTGTTTATTTGTACTGTACTTGTCAGAAAACGGATTTGTCGTTATTCTGCAGTGCCTTCGCTGTGGATAGGCCGAGCGTTATTAGACGGATGTGTACAGTAGCAGAAGGAGGGTGGAGGGCTAGATATGTGTCTCTCAGGCAGAGGAAAGCATGAAAATCAGCCATAATGTGTGACTGCTGTGGATGAACAGCTGCCTGACTGCTTGATTACTGAACAGACTTGAAAGATCAAAACACTCACACACACACAAAAACACACTCCCGCACACTCTCTCCTGCAATTACAAAAAAGGAGGTGAATTTGACAATAAATGTCATATTTTTACATCAAAGTCAAAGGACGCTCTCTTTTCATGACAGTTATGACCCTCATAGCACAAAAAATCTCATTCTCATTATTGTGAAAAAATATAAAGTACATCAGTAAAGTACAAATGGCAAACTGACATCTTGCTACAGTAGTATTTGCTGTACTTAAATCTATCAATTAAGGACTCCTGAAAAAATGTATTGTGGTTTGTACAATTATTACAGCTGTTTTTTGAAAATAATAGGAGATAATTCTTAAGCAGCAATTCAGCAAATTAGAATGCTTTTTGAAGATCATGTGACACGGAAGACTTGAGTAATAATGCTGAAAAATCAGCTTTGCATCACAGAAATAAATTAAATATTAGGAGATAACTGAATAGAAAACAAATAATTAGTATAAAATACTTAAAAAATTAAATACACTTTTAATATATAATATATTAGTATAAAACAAACAAAATAAATGACCCTAAACCTTTTGAATGGTATTTTGGACACTACTATCATGGTAATAGCAATCATTGAGTACCATGGTAAATCTCAAGTGATCACTTTACCATGGTAACACCACAGTACTTTAACCAGAGTAAATGGAATAAATGTCCAAAAAGGCTTTTGCTTCTTTATTAGTAAAGTTCAATGAAGTTCATGATAATCAAGGATGCTTTGGTCCAACAACTAGATTATTAACAGGATATGCCACCATCAACGGCTCGTCGTGCGAGGGCAGATTAGAATTGCACAAGCCACATTTTGACAAGTTTGCTCTTGAATTGTCTGCGGTGCATGTCAGTGCCAGACTCATGTTTATAAGCTCACCTCCTAACATAAAACTTCACTCCACGGCCAATCAGACGCTTCTGCCTGTCACCCAACTGTCAGACAGGGCATGCAGACAGATTTGCGTAGGGCTGAAATGAGTCAAGACGACACAGACAGAGAGCGCGAGTAAGAGAGAGGGAGAGAGAGAGAGAGATGCGCTCGCCCCGGTGGCAGACGCCAGCAGCCCCTCCAAACTACACAGTAATACAAATCTTTATTTGGTCGTGAGATGTTGACAGGTCAATTGAACAGAATGAGTCTAGTTTATGATACAGTTGTCAGAGGCGGTTAGGCCCGGAGTCTGTTTATCTGACTACTCGAGATATTCCCACAATCTCTCTCTCAAACCCCAGCACCTCGAGGTTAATTACTTCACCAATTTGAGTAAATGGCATGCCATAGTCCCATCTGTCTCCATTAGTTCCCCACTATTTCTCAATTTACGAGGATGGGGGTCAAGGCGCCGGGTGCAGGAGGGATGTAATAAAGCATGCGATTTTATGTTTACACAAATGCGAGAGCTGGGGCATAAATAACAGAAATGTATCTCTCAAATGGTGAGAGCATTCATAATAATGCTGCTCTTTAAAAAGCCGTTTTTGAGCCATTCTCCACCGGCCATAGAGAATGAAAAACATGCCGCACTAAAAACTAACAAGCCAGTGAACAGTGGTAATAAATATATGGGCCGCGGCAGCACTCTAACAGGGTGGAGGGGCCATTACGGCTTCGGCGGTCTGTATTCTAGTGGCCGGGTATCAATGTGCTGCGAACTGGTCAGTGTGACCTGGACAGTCGTTAGGATGTGCATTAAGCTGTTTTTATTAAAAGCTTGGAATGGTTATTTAATATATTTGCAAAATAATATAAAAGGCATCCAATGCAAAAATCCGTATAGGGGCTTAATAAGAAAACATTTTTCCCATTATAAAAAATAATAATAATCATTTCTTCCTTTTTCAAGTAAATTATATATGTATTTTCAATATTTTTTTGTGAGATTTACCTAATAACCTTGCACCTTGCAATATACCTTTTTTTTTGCAAAGTTATTAAATATTTCAGCAAAATAAAAAAAACACTTTATTTCGATAGTCCATTTTAGACATACATACTAACAGTAGGTAACTTTGCAGCTACATGTCAACTAGCAGTACTGCTTAAATGTCTGCTTAATAACTTCTAACACTTTATTTTGATGGGTCCACAGCAAATAACTTACTATGAGAAACTTTACTGTATATGTCAACTTATTCTACTAACCCTAAACCTACCCCTAACTGTCTCTGAGAACTAGTTGACATATAGTTACAAAGTTACTTTTAGTAAAGTGGACTATCAGAATAAAATGTAACCAAAATCTTTGGTAACAATTGTATTAAATATCCAACACAAAAACCCAGTACAGAAGGGGGTGACTTAATTGAACTAAACTGTTTTTAAACCACTGATTTACCATGAAGGCAGTAGACCTAAAAAAATGACTCTTTTTCTTAACATCCACCACAATAATTAAAAAATTAAACTTGCTTGGCTAAACGAATCTGTTTTATGCACTTCCTTAAAGCTGTACTTTAATCTAATGATATAATGTAAACCCTAAAACATGTAAATCCAAAACTCTCTGAAAAGCCCCGCCCACAGTGAAATCTCATTGGTCCTCACAGTTGTACAGTAAACTTCTGAAATGTTCTGATAGGTTGTAACTGTCACATTGATCCGAATTTTCACATTCTCTGTGAACAATCTAGCTCTCACTTGTTGCAGCTCTTCAAATATTGATCATTTGTTAAGAGTAACAGTAATGTATGATTTTTTGTGCTTGCTCCAAAGAAAATGAGGGGATCTAGGACATACAGTACAGTACATTATGATAAATCTAATGGAAAGATATTAAGAAAGGTACACAGCAGCAGAGAAGAGCTATCACTTTACTACACATGGCATGGCAGAAGCGTCCTTCATCTTCCTCCTTGTGTGTGTATGCGTGTACTGTGTTATAGGGAGCCAGTGCTCGGGCAATTAATTTCATCGCAAGGTAAATCCAGTCTCCAGATTTCCCCTTCTCTCTTTCACACACATACACACGTTATTAGTCTGGCTGTGTCTGCCTCTGCCTGCGTCCCAAAGGATCCATACATTCAGCTGTTAAAGATGACCTTGCCAAGAACACTAAACCGCTAACTTTCCCGCTCCCTCGGTCTCTCTCATTCCAGGCGCTTCAAAACGACGCCGTAACAAAAGAGAGGCTTTTAAAAGCGAATTTTATTTGTTCTGAAAAATACTACCAAGGAAGAAAAAAAAAAAAAGAGAGAAAGAGAACGCTCTCCTCCACCCACGTCCAAAACCACTCGCACTTCACTCTGTCCCAGATTTTTTGGAGGTTGCCAGAGTTTCTCTCACTCTCTCCGGCTCTAATCTTTTTCCGTGTGCGTGGGAGAACTGAAAGTCGCTGGATGGGGCCTCCATGTGTAAACAACAAAGTGACTGTCATTTAATCAGGGGCCCTTTAAAGAGCGACGCCGGAGTGGGACTCCACTCGGTTTTCCCTTTTCAAGGACAATTGTTCTTTTCGCCCTCCGCTGGCGTGCGACTTCACATTCGCGTAAACAACCCGTCACCGACGAAAACGCTCCTCAGCTGTCTGCCGTCACTTTGCTTTCGCCGCTTTTGTTTGTGAATTATAAATCTAAATCTATGCGGAAGGTTAAGCATTTCCTTACAGTGTGTCTATTCTTCACATTCATTTGACGTGTTTTTAGCTTGAAAGCACCTGCCGAAGACACATCCTCGGCGTGGGAATACGATACGCAAAAGGTAAATGCCAAAAAAGTGAGTGTGGGAAATTACTATTTGTTTTCAATTTCAGATCAAGCAGATTTCTCTACGGGGGACGAGAGAGTATTAATGTCGACGAGGCCGCGGCGTTTCCTCCACGGCCCCGACAGGCCATTAGTCTCTTCTGACAAGCCCGCAACCTGCCACACACTGCAAAGTAATGAATTGGGGGGAAAGATAAGGAAATAAAATCATCCTTAATTTCTCTGCCTGCCTTTGTGTAAACTAATATTTTTCCACCCCAACGCGTTTGATATGTTTGGTGCTGCGCTTGCCAAGCTCGGCATCTTTGAAGGATGATGCTGGGACACTCTGGGAATGAAAAGAGGTAAAATATGGGAGTGGTGCTCGATGACTTTCTGTATTTTGTTTTTAATATGACACACAATGAGAGATGGACAGGAGGGTCAGTATGTATAAATATATACAGTGGGTACGGAAAGTATTCAGACCCCCATTCAATTTTTCATTCTTTGTTATATTGCAGCCATTTGCTAAAATCATTTAGGTTCATTTTTTTTCTTCATTAATGTACACACAGCACCCCATATTGACAGAAAAACACAGAATTGTTGACATCTTATTTCTCACCATCTTGGAGTCCTTAAGGTGTTTTTTTTAGCAAACTCCATGCGGGCTTTCATGTGTCTTGCATTGAGGAGAGGCTTCCGTCGGGCCACTCTGCCATAAAGCCCCGACTGGTGGAGAGCTGCAGTGATAGTTGACTTTCTGCAACTTTCTCCCATCTCCCGACTGCATCACTGGAGCTCAGCCACAGTGATCTTTGGTTTCTTCCTTACCTCTCTCACCAAGGCTCTTCCCCCCCGATAGCTCAGTTTGGCCGGACGTCCAGCTCTAGGAAGGGTTCTGGTCGTCCCAAACATCTTCCATTTAGGGATTATGGAGGCCACTGTGCTCTTAGGAACCTTAAGTGCAGCAGAAATGTTTTTTTGTAACCTTGGCTAGATCTGTGCCTTTGACCTCATGATTCTCATTTGCTCTGACATGCATTGTGAGCTGTAAGGTCTTATATAGACAGGTGTGTGGCTTTCCTAATCAAGACCGATCAGTATAATCAAACACTGCTGGATTAAAATGAAGGTGTAGAACCATCACAAGGATCATCAGCACCTCAGTTTAATATATGAATGCCACAGCAAAGGGTCTGAATACTTAGGACCATGTGATATTTCAGTTCTTGTCTTTTTAATAAATCTGCAAAAATGTCAACAATTCTGTGTTTTTCTGTATGAGGTGCTGTGTTTACATTAATGAGGAAAAAAACATAAACTTAAATTATTTTAGAAAATGGCTGCAATATAACAAAGAGGGGTTTGAATACTTTCCGTATCCATTGTATACATATCACACACAAAATGAATCACAAAATAAATATTTATAATATGTATATGTCTAAGTAAAATTTCAAACTGATATACAATCTAAAACTGTATACTCACTTATTTTAGATTTTTATTATTATTATTTTTTATATAGCATAATTAAAAAATAAGTAATGTACAAAGTAACTAGTGACCAATTAACATCAAACACCAGAAATATCCACTTTATGTGTGTTTCTGTCAGTTTCAGCAGGTTTTTGGTCACAGCCATAATGAGGACCTTCTTTGAAGCTAGGTTGTGATATTTGTCTCTCTTTATTGTAGTGCCCTGCAGTGGAGCAGCAACAGGCTCCTCGGGCTGTTTGTTTACTCTGTATTTTGGACTCCACAGGTGGCTAATGTGGCCTTAACAGCAGCTTTTCTGCTCCCAGAGAGACAGACTTATCTCTCAAACACCAGGGGCCTATCGCAGATTCCCACACAATTACTTCCCCCACTCCTCGCGCTCTTGAAAAGCCTCTCTAACGCGTGCACACACACTCGATGTCCTGCGTAACTTATAGAGCGCGTCGCGCTTAAATGTCAAGGGAAGAACTCGACGCAAATCATCCCTGTCGGGATTCTTCGCAGCAGGAACAAAACGGCAGAACATGGAAATCCACGTTGTTTTCCAATCAAATAGTTCCCAAGCATACACAGACAAAAAGCCATTAGGGGATTTTAACCCCGTTTGCAGTATATATATTGAATGTATAAGATTGGCGAGTTGTAATTAATATTGTTTTTAAGTCATGTTGGGAAACATTGTACTTACGAACAAGAACGGCACCACAAAGTCAAAATTACAAGGGGGGAACTTCGGATTTTCTTTAAAGCCAAGAGTTTCTAGTTATTATTTTATATTTTCCTTTAATAAAACTAGCTAAGTTGATGTGCAGGAATAAAGTTTTATAGTTAAACATTCATGAAGGCCACCACAATGTTTTAATAAGTGGAAAAGTCTAGATTTTCTTTTAGCCACGAGTTTCCAAGCTGGGGGGCTGTTATTGAAAATATAGTAAAAAAAATGACATTTGTGATGATTACACATTTGTGAAAAGTTTTGAATGAAGTTTGTATATATATATATATATATATATAAATATACACACACTCACCAAAAGGATTATTAGGAACACCTTTTCAATTTCTCATTAATGCAATTATCTAATCAACCAATCACATGGCAGTTGCTTCATATCAGTATGGAAAGAAAGGTGATTTAACCAATTTTGAGCATGGCATGGTTGTTGGTGCCAGACGGGCCGGTCTGAGTATTTCACAATCTGCTCAGTTACTGTGAT
>JAUCMU010000033.1:1766751-1808824 GCA_032275025.1 Enteromius treurensis | reverse complement strand
CAAGTCCAATCAGTATAATCAAACACAGCTGGACTCAAATGAAGGTGTAGAACCATCTCAAGGATGATCAGAAGAAAAGGACAGCACCTGAGTTAAATATATGAGTGTCACAGCAAAGGGTCTGAATACTTAGGACCATGAGATATGTCAGTTTTTCATTTTTAAATAAATCTGCAAAAATGTCAACAATTCTGTGTTTTTCTGTCAATATGGGGTGCAGTGTGTACATCAATGAGAAAAAAAAATAACTTAAACGTTTTTAGGAAATGGCTGCAATATAACAAAGAGTGAAACATTTAAGGTGGACTGAATACTTTCCCACTGTATATAATGAGAGGTTTCACCACTTACAAAATCAAATTCCACACACACACACACGCACACGCACACGCACACACACACACACACACACACAGTCAGCGTAAACTCTATAATCTAAACCCCTAGACCTGTTAAAATATATAATTTGAATGTCTGTGTAAACATCTGCCAAATGTGTAATAGCAGAATTTGTAGCAGAAAACTACATTACCCATAATGCCATACAGAAATTTCCACCAATTAAAGAGCTACAGCAACTACTTTTGAAGTGCCCCTATTAGGCCATTTCCAATATTGCCTTTCATGCAGTGTGTAATGTAGCTGTATGAATGTAAGTAATATTTAAAGATGTAAATTTGAAAGTGTATAATAAATAAAGGTATTGTTTCCCTTGACCCCGCCCACTAACACATAATTTTACTGATGAATGCTGTAGGCGGTAGAGCAATCCCAAGAGACTGAACCATCTGACCAATCAGAGCAGTGTAGGCTCACGAAATTGACACTGAATCTGAAAAAAAAACTTTTTTTTCCTTGTATGCATGTACAGTAAACCTATTGTAGGAGACTCCCAAAACAATATTAGGAGACTTAAAAATGGCAAAATTGTGCATCACTGATAATGCAGCAAAGTACAAGTCAATGAAGTGACCAAACTCATGCAGTAACTGTTACGATAAATCTTATAAACATATACGTTTATGTATATGTAAACTGACATGCTTCACCTTTAACATGTTCTACACATACAGTCTATGGACAGCAACACTGCAGTACAAAGCAACCAAAGCCCATTAATAAACAATCATGTGGCAAAGGAGAAAACACAAGCGTGCCCTAATTTGAAAACAACTTAAGCGAGCAGACAGGGAATTGGTGTTTTGGTACTGAAAAATCATATAGTTGTAGGTAATGGACTGTTTGCATTCAGGGGCAGGAAGGCAATTACTTAGAGACTCATTAAGGTGGCAAATTTGTTAATGCACTGCTAAACGCACACTAACCAACCGCCGATTTATGTTAATCTATGTACAGCTGTTTCACTAGCAGGGGAGAAGTGTTTGTCTGTAGCTAAGCAGGATTTCAGACCCTGAGAACAGAGCAGATCATGAATTCTCTTCAGATAACAGGTTTACAGACATCATCCAGAGAATTTTAGAATGAAAATATAAATATGGTGTGAGTGTTCGTTTCTGCAAAAACTAGTTGTGCTTATACTCTGTTTGTCAACTTCAAGTTTATAACTTTTAACACTCTAAAAGTTAAGTGCATGACGTATTTATATCATAGCAGTTATCATCTGATATTTTGGTAACCCAAAAATAACTCTTTACAAAAATGTGTTAACAATGGACTAACATGAACTAACAAAGATGAATATGTTTTATTCAATATACAACTTCTGTTTAAAATGTATTAGTACTTTGTGCAGTCTGTATCATTCATCAATTTCCATCTACAACTAAAATGCATTTACAGCCTGATTCAGGAAGGACCTCTTTGTTTTTAGTCTTCTTCTTATATATATATATATATATATATATATATATATATATATACTACTGTTCAAAAGTTTTAGAACAGTAAGATATTTAATGGTTTTTAAAGATGTTTCTTCTGCTCAAGGCTGCATTTATTAAATTAAAAATCCAGAAAAAACTATAATATTGTGAAATATTATTTCAAATTAAAACAACTGTTTTCTATGTAAATATATTTTAAAATGTAATTTATTCCTGTGATACAAAGCATAATTTCCCCAGTCTTCAGTGTCCCTTTCAGACCTTATGTAATAGTTACCACCCTAGTTACCATATAAACATAAACCATACCTATACGATCTTCATGTGACCTCTGGTTTCCACACCTCTGTGTGTGAGTGGGTTTGTGTGTGTGTTGACAGTGAGGCTTGAGGGAGTCATTAGTGACCCCAGCATGCTCTGCCACACTAAGCACGGCTGATTCGTCCACAGAGACCCTCTAGACCATCTGCCCCCTCACCCTTCATTCTCCACAGCAGCACTCACACACCATGAATCTACAGCCCCTTTTCACATTTCTGAACGTCCGCTATCAGTTTTAAATGCTTCGACCGCTACTAATGACAGCCAAACAAAAAGAAGACAAAGTGAAATAATACTGGGAAGTCGTTTTTAGTGCAAATCCTCAAGCAGCGTGGAGCTCTGCAGAGAAAGCAAAAGGGTCTCGTGGCACTTAATGAATGAATCCGTGCTCTTGTCTCAATTAGCAAATAATTAATGGCTGTGTCAAAACAAATTGCTGGGCTAGAGAGCTGTGCTCGTTATTAACTTTTACCAAATGGGTGTGCAACGGTGAAGAAAACAAACAAACTTACAAAAACAGCACAGTTTTCTTACAGCTGTCACAACTCACTTACGACACTGACAGGGATTCATAAGATCTTTCTTACTGTAATAGAAAAGAAAAACAGCTTACATTGGTTGAATCTTTCATTCATATCCAAATTGGCCAAAGAATAAAAGTCTTTTCATATTCTTTTAAAATAAAATGTAATAACTAAAGCAATGCTGGATGAATAAAAAAAAACACCATTTACCAATTATGTTGAAGTTTAACATTTTTTCCTCACTCTTTACAATCCAATCAAATCTCAGTTGACCTGCATATTCAGTTTCACACAGAAATATACCCAATTATGAAACATAAATACCAAAAGCAAACCATCTTACTGAAGTAACACACTGCAGTTAGGAAATGTGGTCAGTAAGATTTTTTAAAAATAAATTATTATTTTTATTTATCAAGGAAACAGCAAATTAAGTTCCATAACGTTATAAAATATTTCTACTTGAAATAAATGCTGTACCATGGTTTCCGACATCCTGGCACCGTGAGACATTTGAATACCGTAAACGAAACTTTATAATGTTTCACTTGATTATACGTTAAGCGGGAATTGGAGAAAGTCTGACTATTCAAAAAAGTTATGAGAAACTAATAGAAGTAGGTTAATAAAAAAACACAGTCGCTGCATCAAGTCACTGCATTCTTCTTTTCTTAAGGTAATCCAAAGCTTATTCCTCTTCTTGAGGTAATTCTTTATCACAGCGTGTCTTTTTCTTATGTGAATTCGGTCTTCTTCCTCTCAGCACGAAGCGTACGGTAGCTGGGAATTCGTACATATTTTACAAGGTGGCTGATTTATACAAATTCATACAATTTCTTCTAAATCGTACGTATTTTATGAGTTGCCACTTCGTATGAATGACCTAAACCTTACCCCGCCCCTAAACCTACCCGTCACAGAGTGAGGTCGTACGAATTAGCAGGAATGTGGTATCTTGTACGAATACGTACGAATTGATCGTGAGAATGTGTTGGAACTTCTAGTAAACTTTTGCTGCTTTGTTTGCGTTGATGTGGGTGTTTACATCCCCTTCTCGTGGATAATTATCGTATCTATTGTGCGCGCGGCGCATGGGCGTGGTCGCATTAAGAAGTCATGAAGGAGATGCGAAAGACTAGACTAGGGTCATTTTTCATATCGTCATCCGCACAACCCTAGACTGGACATCGCGTTGGTTTCATATGACTCAACTCTTTTTGCTGAGTTTCAGCAGCGCACCCAGTTTTCTTTATTTTCGAAAATTGTGTTATTATATTTATTATATTATATTATAATTGTGTTATTATATGTGAGCACAAATCAAAGTAGACCCTTCACAGATTTGATTGATGTATTACTCTTATCAGTAAAAAAAAAAATATGCGTTTGCAAATCAGCATATTAGAATGATTTCTAAAGGATTATGAGACACTGAAGAAATGATGATAAAAATTCAGCTGTCATCACAGGAATAAATTACTTTTTAAAATATATTCAAATAGAAAACAGGTGTTTCAAATTCTAATAATATTTCAGAATATAAACGCATTTTTTATCTAATAAAAGCACCTTTAAGCATTTTTTTAAGTAAACATCACAAAATCGATCCCAAACGTTTAGCTGCAGTGTATTGCATAAACACAGTATAAACTAATATTTTACGAATGCCATCCATAAAACCCATCAGTTCAGATCTCCAAAAGCTCTTAGTCAATCACAAGAGGACCAGGAGATGGAGCACAACGTTGACAGAACAAGTAAGCGTTAATGTGGGAATATTCAGAAGCACTACAAGCAGCGGTGGGATTGTTGAAAAGGATGCATTGATGTGTCTGGAGCAAAAAAAAAAAACGGAAAAGAAAATGTGACTCCATCCAAGTCCGGTGTTTCTACAGCTTGCCTGTACTAGCAGCATTAATGGCTTCTTAATGTATATTCAGCAGGCTGAAAAAAGGCTGTTATGTGCTGCTCTTGCTTGAGGATCTAGTTAAATGATTCAGAGGGAAACTACGGCTTTCATTTAGACTCGTGCCCTCCAGTCTGTTTATACTGGTCGATACACTTGTCTGAAGAATATAATGGATTAGCACATCATTCAACACAGCCGCGGCGAGGCAGACTGCAGGCGACCGGGAGAGAAAAGTAAATTACAGTTAGCAGCCGAGCCGGGCCATGCCCTGAGCGAGGAAACATCATATCAGCTCTCGCAAACTCCTGTTCCCCATCCAACCAACTAGAGAGCACGAGGAAATAAAGAATGAGAAAACTGTAAGACAAAACCTAGAACAGCAGGTTCAACAAAATCTCTCTAACAGCTTCGCATTTGAATGTCTGGACTTTTAGGACGTGAACGGAAAGGATGAATGAAAGGTTCTGACATATGATTTATGTCTCATGACGTATCATTATGTGAGAAAAGCCGGCACGAAAACCAAAAAATGATGAAAGAGAGATTGTACTCTACTGTAATAGTACAATAGTAATGTAATAACCTGAAACCCAGCATAGAAATTGCATTTATTAACAACAGTAACGGGGAAAGTTACTTTTAATAGTAAAGCATTATTCAATAAAAAACGAATTGCGTTACTTGGCTAGTTTTCACTTTCAGGTGTTTCAGTTTTGTACACTGAAAAATAAAATATGATTCGTTGAATTTACTAAATGTTTTAAAGATACATTTAAATAAACAAATGTAGTTGACTTTCAACTAAAATAGCTGAAATAAATTGTTTGCTGCTTACATAAAAAATATATTGTAGCATTTTCTTATCTGAGAAAGCAACTTTTTTTTATTATAAAAACATTTTTATTGAATTACTTAACTAGTCTTTTGAAAAAAAAGTCATCTGAAAATATTCTGATAAAATTATAATTAAAAAAACTTAAACTTGTTTTGGTTGCCAAGGCAACATTTCTCATTTCCATTAACATGATGTAATAAAATAATTTGAATTGAAAAAAATATTAATTAAAAATTAACTAATATAATATCCAAAATATACAACAAAACATAAAACAAAACACTTTGCCGAATCTTAGCAGAAGTTGTAGTTGATCTGGATACACTCCATCAACTTCTTTTTTAACCAATGTTATGAATATGCACATTGCACTGCTCTTTTGCGATACAGTTTTTGTCCACACACTATAAAGTATGAAATTAGGTATATTTGGATGCACTGGTAGACTGTCCTCGGGCCAGAACCAGTCTCTCCTTCCGAAACCCAGCAGTCGCCTGAAGAGGCAACATTTTACAGGATAAATAAGGCATTTCTATACTTATAAAAATTGTTTTTGTGTATTGTGTATTGCATAAGAGAGATATTACAAAACATGCAAGTGACGTGGGTTTACACTGAAAAACAGCTGAATGCTGTGATTTGTGTAGAAGATTCCTTATGAAGGTCCACGATGGTTAGGATGCAGTCTTAGAAGGTATCTGACTAGGCCTGGAACAGAACTATTGTCCTCTCTATGACACTTGATTTATTCTCAATTACCCGACTGTCCAGCACAGAGACATGGGAAATGTAAATGAATGCTCCATCTTATCTTAAGAGTGAGTTTGCTTTTCTTGTAGGAAACAGATGAGAAACATGGCTGAGGCTTCTGGAATCTCTCTCTCTCTCTCTCTCTCTGTTCCATTAAAGGAATATCGATTGAACTCGGCTGCTCGCTGCAACAAAATGCCATGAAAATAAGAGAACTTAATATAGCTATTCATTTTCATTGAAAGAAAAGGTTGAACACACACCTTAACATTTGGGAGCTCTCTTTTTCTTGGGGAAATGAAACTATTAGTTTGTGAGCTGGAATTAAATGTAAAGCTATAAAAGCACTGCAGCTTTATGCCAAGACAACAAAAAGAGAGAACTGCCTCTCATGTCCTTACTCCATTGACCTTTTGACAAACGGGCGAAATTCACGGCCTAATTCCAAACTGTAGGCTGTGTCTGATGTGTCTGACAAATAAAACAATTATTATTATTTTTTTTACATATTTACTTCTCACTTCTTTCAAGCGGGAACAAAAACTGGCAGGAGAGAACAGAAGCCTCGAGCAAAATATCTCTAAAGTGACAAATTTCATGGATCAAACCATTTCGTGTATCAGGCGCTGAGATACTTCAGGTCTCGGTGGTGTGCGGAGTAATCAATGGTGTGTGATGTTACAAACAAATCCACAAAACTCTCTTCATAATTAATGACCTGTGGCTTTGAGAGGAACACCAGTCCAACACACGCAGAGTTTTATTACTGTTGTGCCTGTCTCTCAGGAAATACAGAGCTTGCTGATGAGGGTTATCTTACCCTTCAGAGAGATCTTGATTGGCTGGTACATCATATTTGTAAGACAAAATCGACACTAATTATCATCATTTACTTTTTTTGTTTGTTTCTTTTTAAATTAAACAGTGGAGTTAACAAATTAAACATAATTCACCCACATATATATAAAAAAAAAAAAAATTATATATATATATATTTTTTAAATACCACATATATATATATATATATATATATATACACACACACACACACACACACACACAAATACAGTATATATCTTGAAAATATTCAATGTATATGCATTTATATATTTATATTCTGATATTTTATATTATACATAAATACATTTAATATATAAACGTAACACATTTCTCTTAAATATAGACATGCGCTTGTATTTATACATACATAATAAATATAGACAATACACACATTTATTATGTAAAGAAAAACTTTTACTTTATTTCTAAAATATTTCTAGGCTATTTTAACAATCATATTATTCTCAATAATGACATCTTTATTGTAATTTTTTTAAATGCATTATGCGACGTAATATAACTATTGTTTTAATTAAAATATAAGTTATACATAAATAATTCAGCCACATAACTAATGATAATAATTAATAAATAAATAATGATAAATTAAAGGATGACACAAATTAAATATAGTTATTGCTGTCAAATAATTAATCAAGAGCATCCAAAAAAAGTTTTGTTCACATAATATGTCTGTGTACAATGTATATTTATTATGTAAACACACACACATCCATTATATAACATTTACATGTACATTTATATTCTTATATTTCATATTATATCAGATTTAATACACAAACATAACATATTTTACCTATAGGTAAAATATGTTATGTTTCTGTATTAAATATTATATAATATGAAATATATAATATTTTTGTTCGTTTGTATTAAAATAAATACAAATACATGCACATATATATATATATATGTGCATGTATTTTTTGGATATATATATATGTATATATATATATGCATGTATTTGTATTTATTTATACATAATAATTAATAACAAAGCACACACATATATTATGCTAACAAAAACTTTTGTGATTAATTGTTTGACAGCACCAAATATTATTAAATCTAATACAGCTATATTCGATCTAAATGTGTTTAAATAAGAGATTATTTTTTACGTTACATTACTGAAAATATGTGGTGAAAAATAAAAAAAATATTTGTATGAAATATTCCAAAAATGTTCATATACACACACACACACACACACAACTTCATTCACAAACACTCATCAAACTGAAGCAAGAAGAAAGCCTTATTCTTCCACCAGTTGACACTTCAAATCAGAATGAATGGTTAGAATTTACCTATACATGCTTATTTCTACCCAAGAATCATCCACTCATTTTCATAGAAAAGCACACATCTATGCCTGAAGCCAGGACATTACCACACTGATCACCAAAGCAACCCAAGGGATTCGTCCTCCTCTGAAAACCGTGAATTTATCTACCGTCTATTGCATTTACAAATAGATTGTCAAGCCGCTCCATTCTGTATCTTTTTATTGCATGTCAAATCTGTGCGTCTCCAATAGGTGGAATCTTAATCTCTCCTCCTCCGATATGCAACAGCTCTATCTTACTAATGAAAATGTTGTCAACGTTTCATCGTTTGCATGCCCGGGCTCTGCTGCCGCTCCGTTAATGTGAGGAAGATCGGATGATACCACCAGCCTTTCAAAGCTGAGGGGAGAAAAGAGGCTAACAGGGGTGAACAGATAACATACATTTTGCATCAGTAACTACATAACAACTCTACACTTCTACTGCAGACTAAAAATGGCATTCCTAAAGTCATTTCTGATGAGCTGAACCAACGTCACAGCACCGTTAAATAACTCTCTAAATATTAAATGCCGCTGTGGCCCCATTTAAAAGCATTCTAAATTGGTCTTTCAGAGTCTTAGGGGCAAATTCACTATTTATTGTATTAGCATGAAAAGTGTTCAGTATACCAGATTAAATACAGACCAATTTAGCTCTGCAGGACAATTTCTCACTTTGTGTGTAGAAAGATGATATTATCTATGCTATCCTAATATTTTTTATATGTTATTAAATGTCCTCTCTTCTGGAGCTCTAAAATATCTTCTACAGTGTTTTTATAATTTTGTAATGCTGTATTATTAAACTTTAGATGTGGTCACATGATGGAATAACACCCAAAATATTGAACAGTGCAGTTGCCCCATTTTCAGTGTAAATGTTATATATATATATATATATATAAACATGATTGTAGTATCAGGACCTCACCTGCCATTAGCCAGTGACCTGAGAAAATATACTAGCCATAAATATGTTTACTGGCCATAAAAGTATATGTCCTTTTTATAATAATTTCTTTTTTTTTTCTAAACATAATGGTAAATTAATTGCAATTTTATTACTAGTATAATATTTATTTATTTAGGTTTGTGTGTATTTATTCATTTATTGCATTATTATAATTCAAATAATTTTCAAGGCAAATTCAAAAAATTATATAAATTAAGAAAAAATCACTAATACTATTGACCTGTGAAGTATTTAAAGTAATAATTGAAATTTATATAATAATAATAATTATAATCATTTTATAGAATTGACCTGTGAAGTATTTAAAGTAATAATTGAAATTTATACAATAATAATTATAATCATTTTATAGAATTATCATTTTCTAATAATAATGATACAATTGACAGTACAGTACTAATATTAAGTAAACTTCTTTGCTTTAAAACAAAAAATCATAGCTTTTATTTTGGTAGGAAACTGAAGGGAAACTTTCATTACAAACGGTGTTTGACAAACACTGTTATCACGGCGGCTCACATGAAGAAAAGCACAGCGCAGCGCATCAGATTCCATATTTCTGCACATACCAGTCTTTACCATTTAATAATTGTGCTAAACCCTGGTGATATCAAGCCAAAACTTGAAAGAATGCCAGATTGTGGTAGTCTGCTTTATCCTCCACACGGAGAACTTTCCAGCAAGATTAATAACTGCACCATGCAAGCAATGAAATATTTTGGACCATGTGACCCGTTACCTGATTTGCATAATCATTTTAGTAAAATCTGGTTTTAAAACCATATGCAAATAAACAACAGACACAATTGATTCCTCCCTTAACATCTGTCCTTAAGATGATTACTCCACTGCCCTCTGGATTGTGCATCAGACTTTGTGCCTCATGGAATTCTGGGAATAGCAGAAACAAAAAAGCGCTTCCAGAGGGGGTTAAGACGACATTGGCAGGCAGATGCTTAGACCTCCCCAAAAGAACAGCCATTTGCACTTAAATGAGAGGATTTGTGGCCTGTCACCCCATTACCAATACACCATATGTGAAACCATGTCTTTATCCCACATTATAGAGGTGGGAATGAGATCTCCTTAGACCACTTTTCTCTCTCTCTCCTTCACTTTTTAGTCTGTCTGTCTCTCTCTTTCCTCATTCTTCTGTACAGAATATTTCAGGTTCAATTCGCTTGTGCGTAAGGGATGAGTCAGACATGACACATGCTGCTCTCTTGCATGTCTCTCAGTGTTAGATTTGAAAAAATGGACTTGGGATCAAACCTGCATAGAGCAGCGGAGGCCGGCTGTCTGCCTTCACTTGTGTCTTGAGCAGTCAGAAAGGTAGTGCTAAAGAGGTTATATTCCACACTCTCCCCTAAAATTGATGTATAATGATGCCTTAGGCTGTCTGGAACAAAAAAAAAGTGTATTCTTTTAAATGTGCTTTAGCAGAGTGTGTCTTTACAGCAATTTTACAATGTAGCCAATCACAGAATATATGTCTTGATTTCTGGAATGCAATGGCCAATCAGAGATGTTTATGTTACGATTCACTCACTGCTGAGAGTTAAACTGGCTTGCGAATAATCTCATTACAACGTACACAATGCAAATAAAAGATTTAAAAACCAGACTTCAAATTGGAATCAGAGAATGAATTCAAACTAAACTATCTGTGAAAGGTTTGGAGTCGGTGTGAGATTATCTTCGAACTTGCAGTTTTCACCAAAATATGAACTGTTTCCAACGCTGATAATGAGAAGAAATGTTTCTTGAGCAGCAAATCAGCATATTAAAATGATTTCTGAGGGGTTATGTGCCGTGAAACGGCTGCTTAAAAGTTAGTTTTGTACAACAAAAATAAATTACATTTAAAACAATATATTTAAGTATAAAATGGTTATTTTAAATTGTAATAATATTTCACAAGATAACTCTTTTTTTATTATGTATTTTTGATCAAATAAATGCAAAAAGTTTTACCTACCCCAAACTTTTAAATGGTACAGTAAAGGTTGACTGTATTACTTTGACTATATTTCTAAGGCTCTTGTTAGAATAAATCCCCATCCATTCCCATGATGGAAAGCTTAGGTATTCTGCCAAAGAATAGGGTGAAAAGGGTGTTTTGGTGACTGTACCATTAATAGTTGATGTAAATGACCTCTTGCTATTGGCCAACCTCCACATACTACTACTGTATACTTCACAGCGTTATTCATCATCACTACCCAAGCTGCTAAATAATAAATATCTGGTCATATGCGCTTATGTAAGTAAGTTTCAATAAAGTTTTGTTCACCCTACACGCAGTCTTTCAAAAGGGCGAGGAAAATCCTGTTTGCACCTGCATCCAAACATCCACTGGCATTCACCAGACCTCCGATCACTTGTAGCGCAGTCAATGATGCGTTTCCTGCTCAGCTTACAGGCTTTGTTTGATGGATGCAAAGGTATCTTAACGTGCCTCTGGCCCACTGGCAGATACCGGCTCCGGCATCCCTCTTTCTTAATGTATTCACGACAGAACGGGGCAGGAAGGATGAAGGGAGAGATATCAGACGGTCCCAAAACCTGCAGCGGATCGCAGGCCTGCGCTCATCCTTCACCGCCGTCTGCTGTTTATTTTGGTCTGTTATCAGCAGCGTGGCGCACGACTCGGCCCGCTCCGCACCTCCTCTCCAAACTCTACATATTGATTCATTACTAATTATCTATCGCACGGCCGGAGAGTGTGCCGTGCATCATCGCAGGTGTTACTCTCGATAATGGATGGATGAAGTTATCATCCTTGTACACAAAGTGGCAATGACATTTGCAAAAAATCCTCTAAGCAAATTTTCCTCTTATCTGCTGGTGGTGCTGCTGTGGAGGTGGCGGCTCAGAGCATCATCATTAAGTCACAATAATTAGCTCTCATTTGTAAAAGCTTGTGTTCATAAATACAGATAATTGTATTAGCAGCATTTATGGGGAAAATCTAGACGTGTTTTATGGGAGTGATGGTCCAGACCTGCAGAAATTTCTTTAGTCAACTCAAAAGAAGAAGATTCTGAAGCACATTAAGAAGGATTATGTATCAAACATGAGATACAATAGTAGAAGTATACTAATACACACACACACATATAGATATAGTTTATGAAAGAATATAAATTATAAATATAAATATTATAAGTCAGTAATTACATTTGGTCAAGCAATTACTCAAAAGTGTTTATATATTTATATAAAGATCCAATAAAATAAAATAAATAATAATAATAAAAATAATATTATTAATAACAATAAAATAAATAAATAAATAATATATATATATCTCTCATGTCTTTTATGTAAAATAAAGAATAAACACTGTGTGTGTATACACACACACACACACACACATACACACAAATTATCATTATAATTATATATTTTATATAATATGTAGTATTCTCTTTTTGTTAATAATCTCTTTTAATTCTGTTTATAATATAATTACAATAATAAAAATCAATTGAATTAAAAATTATATATAATTGAAATTGAATATATAATTATTAGCACTGTCAAATTATTAATTGCGATTAACCACATAAATACACACACATGGATGTATATATTAAATGTATTTATTTAATAATACTAATAGTATGAACATAAATACAGACATGTAAATATATATATAAATATTTTTAAAAATATGTGTGTGTTTGTATTTATACATACTTAATAAATATAGAGAGAAGACAAAATAATTGTTTGACTAATAATTATATGTTTTATATCATATAGGCCCGGTTTCACAAACGGGGCTCAGCCTAAACCAGGACTAGGCATTAGTTAAATTAGGATATTTAAGCAACTTTTACAAAAATGCCTTAGAAGGAAATATTACCGGTGTGCATCTTAACACAGAACAATGACACTGACATGTTTTAAGATAGGTCAGAGCAAGATATTTTCATCTGAGTCAGCTCAAACATGCCATTTAGTCTGGGACTAGCTGTGAAACTGGGGGATAGAGTATTAAAAAAAAACTCTAAATGCAGCTGGAAAATAATAAAAGTCTTTCTTTTCTAGGAAAATGGGCCAAAATTTGATATAAAAAACAACAACAACACATCATGTCCTGACTTTCTGCTTAAATATGACACAATTCAATAAATGTAAAAAGTATATCAAATGGATCTGAACATTGTACATTATACACACATACCTTAAGCCCATTAACATATGAACATTCTAATCTATACAACAGCTGTTCAGAAACGTTGCCTGCCTTGAAACAAAAAAACAAACAAATAAATTAGAACATCCAGAATTAATAATAGTAGCAAAATACAAAGAGAATGCAAAAATAGGCCTGCTTTTTTTGTTACAATAAACCTCAGCTAACTTTAGTGAGAATAAAGCCCTAGTTTGAATTCTTTTAGCACTTGTTCTCTCAGTGCTCAATGATACTCTTATTTTCTAAAGTGAGAGATGGGACAGGGGCCGGTATACATGCTGTCTGTGACTCTGTGCTCTCCTCTCTGAGAGGGTCAACTCTCATCTATTATTCCTCATGGCACGAGTCGCAGGGGCTCAGCAGCCCTTGTTATATCCTTATATGATGGGTTTCCCGCTTCTAATACATGGAAGAGATTACAAACGCATTTTTCTCTTTTGCAGCATCTGGGTGGATGTGTCACATTAAGGCGTCACCCTGGCTTCTGATAAAAAGGTTATTACCGGCTTTATGGCCCTGCCACATAGCAAGGGAGCACACCTTATGTGTAATGAATAGCATTTGTCTTTATAGAGGCTAACTGTACGTCGAAAGCACAGACTTTTGTTTTCAAGCTGATTGTGACTGCGCAAAACACAGTCAACATTACAGTATTTTACTGCAGGCGCATTTTGGAAGTAGTTTTAATAAATCCCATTAATTTATTCCTTTTATTCATTTGCTGTTTTGAGTGAATGACTAAATGGGTAAATATAAAAAATGTTTTTTAAATGTTTTTTATTTTTCTTCAAATGTCAAATCAGGCTGCTTTTCATTAATTTTATTACAATTTAAAATATAAATTTTCTGCTTTAGTATATTATAAAATATTGTTTACTCCTTTGATGCAAAACTTAATATTGCATCATTACACCAACAGTGTCGCATGATCATTCAGAAATCATTATAATATGCTATTTTGATGCTTAAAAACATTTCTTCTTATTATCAATATCAACTATTTCAACAGTTGTGTAATATTTTTGTGTGAACTGATTTTTAAAAGAATGTATTGTATCTTTAATGTCAGGTTTGTGTCAGCTTTGATCAAGTTAATGCATCCTGTAAATATATATATATATATATATATATAAATACATACACACACACACACACACACACACACACACACACATGCATAAAACATGCACTAACCACTAGTCTAAAGCCTAAAATGAAACTATTTAAGCATTTTAAGTAGACTTCTTTTTTTTAATGCTGATTATGAATCTGTCCCATGAGAATTCTAGTGGTCAGTAGTGAGTGGTCTGGTTGGCTGGCATTTCCACCCTTTACCTCTCACCTCCACAGCAGCGCTTGCAGCACAGAAACTCTTCCTTCATCTGTTCACCACACTCTCTCGCCCCATCTTTCTCTCTGGGCCTCCCGTAGAAAAAAGCATCAATTTTCACGGCTCTGATCTCTTTATATCATTCAAGATTCCAGCATTAATTAAAACACAGCAGTATATATCTGAAGATGAAAACCTTTCATAGTGTTTCCTCGACCCTGTTTGCGTGACGATGGCAAATCTTATCAATAAAAACATGTGTAAGTGAGTCTAATGATGAGAGACGGACCTGATACATGTTAAGACTAATGAGAACGAGAACAAAGTGTTTGACTTCTGAAAACTGACTCGCGATACATTATACATATATACATTATAATATGTTTACAGTATGCGGTTTTAATTAATGATGCATAACTGTATAACAATAAGTAAAATATGAGAATCAGAGAATTTTTATTTTTTTTATTTTTTTGTGAAACGGAATCTGTAATATGTTTTTGTAGACTATTTTCATGACAATATTTACATAAATTGATCAATGATCATGATTAATCACATCCAAAATAAGGTTTTGTGTGCATGATATGAATTCTGAAATACATATACATGCATGTGTGTGCATTTACTGTATATAGAAATAATAAAAATAAACAAACATGTTTTTCTCAAGTTGATAAAACACCCAACAATTAATCTCAAACTTCTAAAATAACAATTATCAAAGCAATCAAATCAAATCCTCGCTCTCACGATCTGAGTGAGCTATCCACACTACACAGCCGGATTTACAATCCCATATTCCCGTTGCTGATCTCCGTTCAGATCAAAGACGGCTAGGAAGGCCTGGTGTCAGCACTCTGGAGATGCTATCGGCCAGATCCTCCGCCTGACATTAATAACGGCGGGCAGACATCTGAAATGAGAGGGGCCGTATCAGTCTGGAGATGAGGAGAAATCTGGGCATTGTGTTTATCAAAGAGCCCTTTAGAGATCAGCGATAGCCGCCATGCTAACCCACACAGGTGTATGCTAACACACCTCACACTAAATATTACAATACTACACCGCTAATATGACCTATTTAATCACACCTAATTATCTAAACATATAGTCTTCAACGCTACAGTGTGTACGTACTGTACGAAATTCATTCCAGCAAAGAGAGAAAAAAAAGGACAGTAGCTTAAAGTTGTAGTGTGTTCTCCCAAAAAGTGTGTAAGACTTTTTCAAGGACGCTGGTATGGGTTAGAGATGTTTACCTGCATTATTAATACACAAATGTAAAAAAAACAGCGGACAATTGATCCGACGCACACCTACTGTGCCATTAGCATTTAGCCAGGACTGATACTTCATGTGTTATTATTGAAAATTGTTTAAAGAGAATATATAATCAGATTTCTTTCATATGGTACTTAACAAATGCTAATACATTGTTGTTTCAAATGAATTTACATTTTGTTATTTTGTACTAGCATTCATATGGAAAGTGGGAAACAGCAAGCAGAAGTTAATGCACCTTTATGTCAGATACAATAGACAGCTAATTGTCTGTGATTCATTAAAACATATTTAATGTAATATTTCACATGCTTTCAATAAAACACAATGGCCTTGTCAGAGCCATGAAGTCAAAAAGGTCCAAAAATGGCACTTAAACTACTTTTCACTTGTTTCTGGACAAATTCATCCGTTCCAAAGAATAAAAGGGAAAACCAGTCTATAATCTTTGATCTTGCTTTGCCTGGTAAAGGACTTTTCTTTTCAGCTGATGTCACTAAGTCCTCTCATTTTCCAATCACCTGTCATATAGAAACCTCTAGCTTTGTCGGTCCAAGGAACGCCCACTTTTCATCACCCAATTTATTTTAATGGGTAAAATGAAGTGGTTGAATATCCTGTTTTACTCAGAAATGTGACACATTACACTTTTTTCATCAAGTCTCAATGACAACCTTTGAGTTTTTTTCTCCGATTTAGAAGATAAGGGAATAGAACACACAAAATGGACAGTTCTTTCCTCTTTTACACACACCCGCGTTGGCCCAAACCCAATTGAATTTCTTGCTACCGTGAAACAAAACAATAAATGTTTAGTTGAATGTCCTCTTTTACATTGATTCCACACAAGAACCATTTTGGGTTCACAAAAGAACCCTCCCGTGAAAAGTTCGGTAACACCTTATTATACGGTTACACCGATTGGTTGCTTATTAGCATGCATATTACTAGAATATTAGCCATTTATTAGTGCTAATTAAGCCCATATCAATGCATTATACTACATCCCTAATCCTACCCAATACCTAAACTTAACAACTACCGCACTAACTATTAATATGCAGCAAATGAAGAATTTATTGAGGGAAATGTCGTAGTTAATAGTTTCCTATTCTGAAGGTTTAGTAAAGGAACCCCGTGTGAAGAACATCTAAAGAACTTCTAAAAGTTCCATGATGGAACCATTAATGCCAATAAAGAACCCTTCAGTGAACAGTTCTTAAAAGAACCTTTTGTACCTTGGAAAGGTTCTACTGCACGGGTTCGTCATGGAAGCATCAAGTACTAATAATGTTCAAGCTATAAATCTAGCCTATCTAAGGTGCAAGCAACCACAAAGACAAAAGGATCTATAACAAAAGGTGCAGAAAAAAGCCCTTCTAAAGTTCCCTGACCTTGACAATGTGCCGCCAAACCATCTGTTGTTCAGTTAAAACACTCCCACTCCTACAGACTCTGTGTCATAATCTCTCCCTCTTGTTCTGTTTCTCTCAGTAAAGCACAAAACACCGTCTATTGTTCAACGATTGCCGTGCCAGACTATCTGCCGCACCTCTAATTTTTCAGTCATCCAATTATTAATGGCCTTTGTTGACTTTGAGATTACGGCCGATATTCCATAATGTTTCCAGCTTGACATCAAGATGGAGAAGGTCTAGCTCTGGTTCCCCAAAGGACGCCGCCCAGGAAACCTTGACATGCACAAAGACACGAGCCTGCCCTGCCGAGAACGATAAGGTCACCTGTGGGATTGCTGAGATTATCTCTGTCAAGCACTTGGACGCAGTGCAGTCAAATGATGCATCATGCAGTCATTTTCAGCGGGAAAAATCAATTTCTTCACTAGGTCGCTATTTGCTTTTCAAAGTGCCCTTGTAGTCTTTGGCTCGGAGCACTTATCAATTTAAATGGTGTGAATTAATAATGTTTTTAAGCCACGTTGCATGTAGAAACAGGGAAACGCTTCCGCCCGTCACTGTTTTGTCGGTCCCAGGTGGGCGACACGCGTGGGCGATTATTCAGTGGCAGAGATAAAAACCTTTGAATAAGAATAACACATAAACTGTCTAAATATGGAACAGGTCTTTTCCTTTTTAAAACTGTGAGTATGAATATAATAATGATCCAAAAGTAGTTATAAAAATGCCAAAGTAACAAAATTCTGCGGTTTTGTTTTTTATTATCTCATCATATCATACTGTATATTTTTTTAACTCGCATACGCAAGATAAGAAATAATAAGTACATTTTTTGTTACATTTGGCAAGATAACAAGGGCCTTAATTTAGAGGACATTCTAAAAAAAACTTTAGTTAAAATAAAATATCAAGACAATAGCTATTAATGTTTTGTAATATGATAAATGCTATATTTTACGATACAAGTAATGTATACTGCTATGAGAAAAAAATACAAAAGCAATAAAATAAGCAACAGAACATTAAACATAAAAAAGTGGCAACACTTTACAATAAGGTTAATTGTTGACAACATTAGTTAACATAAGAATGAGCAATATTTCTACAGCATTTATTAATATTATAATGCATTTATTAATACATTAAAAAATACATTTCAAATAAATGTCCATTTATTTTACTCACTACTCATGCATGCAATTAAAGTGAATTATGAAGACCTTAATGTGAACAGTGACCAATACGGCTTTGTTGTTCATTAGCGGATGCTTAGGAATTTAAAGCCCTACAAGAAGAACTAATCAAAGATCATCTTCTCCTGTTCAAAGCTCAGTCTTTTCCATCACAAACACCAAAAACGCTTCAAAAGAGTGAACCGGAGCTAGCACACAAAGCTTAATTGTTCCAGAGGGGCATGATGGGATATGACAGGTCCTCCATGACTCTCAGTGAGCTGAGGGTGAGAGCGGGAACAGGAGGGGCAGTTCTGGGAGCGCTGCGGATCACGGGTGGCTCAATTAAACATGACCTTCCTCTGCCCCTGTCTCTCGCTGCACCGCTACAGGCTCACATGCAAATGCTGACCCTCGGCAGCCACAGCATCATAAATAAAAGAATACTTATTATCCATTTAGTAATATTTCCAAGTCTACCTTGATGGGCTGTTCTAACAGCCAGTGAAATTATTCGCCATTGTTTCATTGTTCAGGGCTTGCCAGATCATTCTGAAATTTAGCTGCTGACAATGAATTACTCTGATCCAAATTGTTTTAAACGGTGAATAACACTAAATAATAACTGGGTTGATATACATGCATACCAAATATATATGTATATCAAGATCATTTTTATACGATTCATTAATATTGAATAAATAGCAAAAATGGCATAAATAAAATAAATCAAATTTAAAACAAAGTCAATAAAGTAAAACAAATACATTCAAAATTAATTTAATAATTATATACAGTATATATATATATATATATATATAATATAAAATAAAACAAAATAAAATAAAGTATATGTATATCAATATAATATATTAAATTTTTGTTATATAATATATTAAATATTTAATGAATTACAAAGACATAAGTCAAATTAAATTAATTTAATAAAGTAAAGTAATACATTCAAAATGAACTGAATTTATTGGCAGCAGTTCATCTAAAATAGGCCTAATTCTAAAATATATATCATATATAAAATTAAAATGAAATAAAATAAAATCAGGTAAAAAATCTCTATTATATAAACATAACACATATCAATAATATTAAAAAATACTGAAAATATATTTTTATAAAAATATTTTAAATTCCTACATTTGTTTTACCAACATATGCACATATGCTATGAACAGTATGATATGTACATGTATATATTTTAAAACATCCTTCCTTAAACTTCAGGGTGAGATGTGAGGCAGACATGTTCTTGGCACCACCCATTCAGCTTTACTAGTCATGCTAAAGACTTTCAAAAGCATCACTTCAGAGCATAAATAAAAGAGACACAAGTGGGTGTGAACAAGAGAGAGAGAGAGAGAGAGAGAGAGAGAGAGGAAGGATCGAGATGGAGGGCGACTGACTCACAAAGATGTGATCAGACAATCGGCCAGACGTTTATGCTAATATACTGGTTACTCCTGGAGTCTCCCCGGCCGGAGCGTCTGAGTGATGGGGAGGAGGACGGAGTGCTCCCCTGTCACCTACAGCACAGCAGATGTCTACATTCAATCCTCCCCTGAATGGAGACGGGGCAGAGGGGTCTAAAGCGACGTCTTTTCTCGCAACGGGAAAAGGAAGTACACATTCAGCTGCCTGGAGGCAATCCAGAGCCATCACTATTGCCAAACGTAGAGCGGCAAATTCCTCCACCATATGGTACATTATATCCGGCCTTCAGATGTCAGCATGCATACTGTACGACGGCTAAGCTGGCGGTTACGGAGCGGGAGCGCGCTTAAATCTAAATCCTACAAGGCAGATGAGACCTCAGATGGTCGCTTTATTCCAGATGTATCAATTTCCTTGGATATCTAGTCCATGCAAGTGCATATGTTGTACTGGCAGGGGTGCCGGCTGCAAATGGCCATATTCCAGAAGCTAATATTCTTTTGGCCGGAATAATGCAATTATTATTTTCCAAGCCATCAGCTTAAGCACACGCTGCCATCTGTTACACAAAAGCAAACATACACATCTCAATAACAAAACAGACAGCTGCCCATGTGCGATGTCGCTCCAGTGACGCACCATGACCCCGCGACAAGGTCCTTCTTTCCAAGGCACCTAGAAAAAACAATAAGAAAATCCCCAGCGGTGCCGTGTTATCGCCACCTCTCAATTTGCGTTGAGCGTAACGACAAACCTGGCCATTAATCTGGGAAAGATGCTCGTGCATCCATCACGTATTAATTATTGGAGATGAACTAATCACCCAGCGCAGAAGCCAAGCAGAGAGGGATGAAAAACTCAGACAAGTGAAAAATTTGGCAACATATGCCTATTTACATACAGAAGTTAAATGATAACAGCTATTAGTGTGGCAAAACCAGATAAGCGGCCATCTGTTGAACTGAATAATATGGATGCAGATGAAAAGGGGTGTTGCTTCGTTTACTGTCAAACATAAAAAAAACGTTATCGGGTCGAATCTGGGAGTCAAAGAGCGTCGAGATAAGAGAGCGCAAACACGTCCGGAAGCACATTAACTGTATTATCGAAGGGCCGAGGGCAGGTGGTGCCATTGTTTAGCATCACGGTAATGTCGGCCGTGCAAGAAGAGAAGCTCGCGCTCACTGTAAAAATCTGCTGGCTTCTCTGGGCTGCGCACATTAATCTAACACAAGGTGGTCAATGGCCATGGAGGGAAAAGCAATTTCACATCCTTCGCTCGCTGACCTGAGAGAGCTGAGAGGAGGGGACGGATGGACAGAGGAGGGAACGTGGAACTGAAGAGAGTCACACTAAAGCGCAGTCTAATACAGACAGAAACTTGCTGCCTTATGTGACATAAAGTGGTGTTCGCATTCTGCCACGCAATCAGAAATATTTCTTAGTGAAACAGAATATTCAATGGGAATAATACAGAATGGAAAGAAGACTATGATATTATTGGTAAAAAAATAAAATAAATAAATAAATAAATAAATATATATATATAAACAAATATATCTATATCTATATATATATATATAACTTATTAGAATATATAATATATTACTAATTAAGTATTAAATGTTGGATTTGTTATACAATAAAAATAATAATAATAATAATAATAATAATAAAACTAGTACTATAATTATTATTATTATTACTGATACATTGTTTTTTATTTTGGTTTAGTAATTAATATGATTTTGTTTGTCAATAAGTAAAATACAACAACAAAAATAATAATATCAACAAAATTATTATTATTATTAATTTTATTCAGTAATAATGACCATAATGCATATTTAATACTACATAATTAAACAAGTGTATTACTTTAGTTCATTAATATTTAAGTATCAATAATTTTATAACATTAACAAAACAAATATGTAATACTAATTTAAAAAAAAAATAATAATAACCATTTAAAAAAAATATTATAATAATGAATTAATAAAAATAAATATTTAATACTAATTACATTTCCAAATGGAGAAAACTTGCATTCAACATGAGTAAACTAGGATCAAACCCAAGCCACTCTACAAAACATGTCATAAATCGCTCTGTCCATGACTATTGTGCAGCTGGTTTGAGATCACAGTGAGGTTCAGCTGATGTCATTACGGGGGACAGTGGACTCCATGACTGGACGCTTCCTATCTACTTTCAAACGGATTGAGGAAGAGCTCGATTTAGAGATTAGTGCTCCTCTGGTGCCCTGCGAGGCCGCAGTATCTGTCTGAGAGCAGAGCTTGGATTTGAGCAGCTGAGCGCTCGTATGATTGAGCCGCGGTGCTAAAAGGTCATGCTATCGACTGTGCCTAGTGTAATGGCCACAGTATGGTTCAAGCCCTGAATCTTTAATAACCTCCATCATTAGCTCTTAGGAAATCAGCGCTCACACGGAGCGGTCGGGAGAGATCTATTGGCTCTTACCATTGAAAATGCAGGGCTGTAACTTACAGGGTTACAACATGTCGGGTTAAACGGCTATTTTCAACCATTATGCTAGATTAAAAAAAATCAAAAAATCAAGGAGACGTGTACGAGTGACCACCACTCCATTAAAGCTATTCGGAGCACATTTACTGACAATACAAGCTACAACAATCCTGAATGTGGTATGAATTAATATTCCCTGTTTTAATCAAAATTTAGTTATCAAACAGACATTTACAAAAAGATAAGCTATCCTGGCGATTACTTGCATGGCTGGACATGTGCATTAACTGAGCGCCAAAATCTCATTTCAACAAATGTTAATTAACTACTCAGAGTTTAACTACAAAACCAGCACGCACATATACATATATATATATATATATATATATATATATGAAATCATGTATAGTATTTTTGATAACCCAAAGCACAAAAATGCATAGAACTGTCAATGCAGAAAAGCTGGCAAATTGCTCATCCAATTAACAATGAAAATAATGAACTACACCTTATAAATTTGTGGCCTCTAGGACAGATTAACGAAGAAAAAGGTTTAGCAATTAAGATCAGGAGAGTTATGGGATGAGCTTAACCATGTAAGATAATAAAACCTACTTAGACTAAAGACTTTACAAGCACTTTATCAGCAGGCCAACCTTAAGATAATACCACAGAAAAAAGCAAGCCAAATTCCAAAAGCCAGGATTTTGAGAATTAATCAATTATTTGATAAAAATCATCAATCAATTAATGTTGAATTAATTTAGAGTTTGCTTTAGTCTTCTCTTCTTCATTCATATCTCAATCCTTCTATCTAGCCGAATATTTTAATAGTCTTTTACTGCCACTGTTGCTTTTAGATTTTAGAAGACTCAATATTTACAATGTTCAGATCTGACACTTGAACCTGATTAAAAAGCATGTGTTCGGAATCATAGTGCACTGAATAGCACGCACAGCATACTGCCTGCTAGTTTTAATCTGCATGCTCTGTGCATACAACAACAAATAAATACATAAATACTGTGCAAAGTATACTTTCTAAATTTCTTTTGATGCAAAAATTTGATAAATCTCAGAAATGCATATGAGTCCATCCAGGCACAGAATGCATTTTTTGTTCTCTCACATGTAATACAGTTGTTTCTGACAATCGTATACTCTTTTTAAGTATGCTACTTTTTTCAAAGACAGTAATTTCAACTAAATACAATTTTGAGGAAAACATGTCTTTATTAAAATAGTAGCTAGTATGCAAATTCTTTTGAAGTGTGTAAAAAAAGGATGTAAAACACAGGGAGTCCAGGCTACAACTTCAAATATTTTATCAATCGAATCCAATTTTGAATAAAGCAAGTCTTTGAGATTATAATTTTTGTATTATGTCAAACTAGAAATGTGACTGTATACAGAATTTTCTGAACCCATGTCATCCAGGTCCGTGCACAGCATATATAATGAATGCTCTATTTTTCTTCTTCAAAAATAGTATTTAGTATGCCAATTCATACTGTATACTGAATCTATTTTTGAGTAAAACAATCGTTTGAGATCACAAATCAAGCTTGGTTTTACCTCATCTGTACATCTGTTCAACTAGAAATGAAAGGTCGACTCGAGTGCATTGCATTGTGGGATATGGTACTCCATGCAGTGCGCTCAGGTTGTACAGTATATTTCACATTCTTCCAAATTAGCAGGTAGTTGCACACATCCCAAATGTTTCCCAATCGCTGACGGACAAAAATGAGTTAAACTGTTACAGTAACAGGTACAGTGAGCACCTTGAAGGTTCTGATCCCTCATTCAAGGACAGCGAGAGAGAGCATTCTGATGATTTGTGTGAATTTTTTCCACCGCCGGTGAACAGAAGCTGCCTGTTGCGCAGTCGTGTCTGGTTTGATTGAAGCCTGCTAGCACTCGAGATGAAGCTCAGCTAGACAGGACCGCAAGAGTTCTGAAGGTCACTTTCTCACCGTCTGACCTTGCTGATCTGTCTGTTTATTGCAAGGCCCAGGCTCGAGCCAACAGGAGCGGAGAGCGCGCTAGCATGCCAATGAGTGCATCTCTCCGCCACTTAAAATATGCAGTGATGAACGCCGCGAATTACACCGCAGCTAACAAACCCGCAGGAGTTTATCTAACACTAATTTGTCCAGATTCTCTTCCGCACCGATGGACGAAAAGAGATGGGAGAGTGAAAAATCTCACGTGCACTCACCTGTGAAAGCCCCAGGTATATGGACACCGTCTCTGAGATGTACAAAAACCTCCCCTCCTTGTTTAGTGCAAATACAAATCCATCCAGGGACTGTGGAGGAAACAGAAAGAGAGAAAGAGAAGAAACAAGTCAGCAGGCGAGAGTCTCACAAATAGCTTATTCCTCACAGCTCAGAGAGGGAAGCCATCAAGCCCAGAATTGCAAACAGAAGCGCATCCCGTGTGGAAACCACTGACAGATCATTAAAGAGCAACAATTACCACGTCAATTAACGGCTTCGGATCACAGACCCCTTAACTCTAAGGGACGTGGGAGCGGTACGTAAATATTAAAAAACACCTTATTCATATCAATGAAGGCAGCAGGGTTTTCGTTTTTTCCTGCTCAACCAAACAGGCATCTGTCAAGAAGTTTATACTTCAGAAAAACAACAAAAAAAAGCATTAAAGTCACCTGAAATAAAAGAAAAAAAAAAAATGTATGCTTGACGTAATAAAATAACTAACATCTGTAAGACATAAAAATAACAAAATAACTAAAACTTAAAAAAAAAAAAAAAAACATCAAATATAAAACAAACTATTAGGTCTACTTATAGAAAATAAAAATAATATAAATATAAATATAATAGCATCTCCATTATACTAAAATAATGCTGCATAACAAGAACAAAAAAATGTAAATTAAATAATGCAATTAAAGTGTTTTTTTTTTCAATGCAACATACCGGCACAAAACCAAAAAAAAAAAAAAAGCTAAAGTGCTGGATTGTGAACAAAATCACCTGTGATTGGCCAGCTGCAAAATCACTTTTTATTTTGTATGGTGTGTGTGCCGCTAGCACAGCTTGGCAAGCAGTTGTGTTTTCAGTGCCATGACGGTTTTGCCGCCTGCCTCTGCTTGCTCATTGAAAATGACAACACAGGCTTCATTGGAAAAACATGCTAGTGACCAGATTTCTGCAAGAGGATGTTCTATGACTTATTTTATGCTTCGTAGCACTTTAAAAGCAAAACGTCCTTTAAGTCGTTGGCTGTTACGTGTATTTAAATGCACTAAAAGGTTGATGCTATGCAGCGTTTGAAAGTAACGTACCACTGACAGTAAACACTACTACAAACTCAAGTGACAGTGGCAACCAAAGCAAACACGACATGCTTTTGGAAGCACAATGCTCTACCAGAGAAAGTTTACTACATCACAAAAGCTATACATATGGAGATATACATGTCAAACTATACTAATGATTAACAAATATATTCTATGATTAACGTGTCATAACATAGTGTTGTGAAAATATTATTGATCTAAAATCTTGTTTTACTGCCTCTAGTTTTTACGCTATAAACTGCAGTGACACGTTTTTGGAATTTTTAAATAGCTGAAATTACTTGAAGTACATGATTAAACCATATACTGTATTGCTATGGTCATGTGTGATCGTTGATCGGTTTCTATCTTCTTTTTATCCAGCTATGTTTATAAGTGTATGTCTTTGCCCATATTAGGAATTTCCTGGAACATGATACAGTAAGCTGCATTACTTTTGTCAGGCATATTTGTAGTTTTCGCACAAGGGCACCCTCTGGCTTGAGTATGAATAAAACAAACTTTATTTATATATACTGTATGTACTGTATATTTATATACAATAATGCTCACACCCCTATTTTGAGTAAAAATAGATAAAAGAAGCACTTTTCTCCATAGAAATTTGAAGTAAACATATGCAAATCCCTTCTTTTTTTTTTCCAGCAAAACATTTCATTAATGAAAAATATACTTAATTGTCATGTTCTAGCCATGTTATTTCAACAAAAATACCACATTCATGCCCTTAACGTTGTAGCAGTTCTCCCAATATTATGTGGCACCTTGACCGCAAAACCAGTCATCGAAATTGAGTATTATACATAATCTGAAAGATGAATAAATTAGCTTTCCATTGATGCATGGTTTTGTTGTGATATGACAATATTTGGCAGAGAAACAAATATTTGAATTTTTTGGAGTCAAAGAGTGTAAACAATGTAAATATTGAGAAAATTGTTTCTAAAATATCTTCATGGAACATGACCTTTATTTAATATCCTAATGATTTTTGGAAAAAAAGGAAAAATCGATAATTTTGACCCATTCACTGAATTGTTGGCTATTGCTACCAATTCACCCGTGCTACTTAAGACTGCTTTTGTGGTTTATATCACATAAAATGCAGTACTGTGACAACAACACCACTATATACTAACATTAACTGTTTAAAAGCAACATTTTATGTGTAACACCATGCACCATCATGCAAGCACCGATGATGAACAACTGCAGATCACCATAAATATTCTCTGAAACAAAGACAGAAGTCACATGCATAAGAAAAGAGCAGTTATAATGGGTTATTTCTGCATTACTCGTGCATCGTTAGGAATTGCAGTCTAAAGGAAGCCAGATATCACTGCTGGAGGTGCTGCTGTTGGGTCTCCAACAGTCAACAATTAAGACATTGAGGTCACATGGGTTAATTACATATTGTCTCCCACTGCCTCAGATAATCTGTAGGGTGATGCACCCCGGGCGAGAAAATGCCAGAAAGGAACGAGGAGAAAACAACAAGTTATTGTGCACAATGTCACAGCTGATCTGATCACCTTTTTATGAAAATCAGGTTTACACAGACGGGGTGGAAAAGCATCCCTCTCTCGTTTATTTGCGAGTTTAAAGCAGCGACGGCAGCTGGCGAGAGAGCGTGCGGTCTCTACTCGCCGATAAAACAGCGCAGCCTCGGGCTATTTACAGCGTGCTGATATGCAGCTGACAACAGCACGTCCCACGGCGGCCCACGAGCGCATCACTTCCTCCCTGAGCACGCATCTGCTGGAGGTGATGTGTTCGACTCGCGCTTTACATTACACCGCGCTAATGCTAATACTAGCCCATTATATGGCACTTTACATTTGAAATGCTAATGCACCGATATAGATGCGTTAACATAACTGCTACGCTAACACTGATGCTTATTTACATTACTTACAGCAACAAAAAGCTTCAAGGGACTAAATTCTACACATTTAGCATTTAATTTTGCCCCTGAAGTCCACTTATAATATCAGTCAAGGTTTCCTGCACCGAAATAGTTGTAAATTAGCCTTAACCGACCATGTTTGTACCCTCTCGCTGACCCTCAGGGGCCACTCACAGAATGCATTCTTGTTTTTTATCCAAGCTATTTTTTTATTGCTGGTCTATGTAAATATTCCCAAAACAAACATCTTTATTAAGACGTGCCTTCTCTTTAAGTAGTTTAACATCTAAGAGACATTTTAAAACAATAGACCAATTGGATAAATCTTTCGCATGTGCAAAAATCTGTGTTTATATTAGCAATATGAGATAATAACTGGAACTAATGTCTTCCTGGTTTATAATATATTCTGTGGGAACAGCTCCTTAAATCAAATACATTTTTAAAATATATTTAAAACTTAATTAAATTAACTAAATTAACTTTACCTGAAATAAACATTTTTACATTGAGATGTAATATAGTGATATGTATATATAGTGAGTCAAAGATGTTAAATTAAATTTAAAAAAGTGTTTTTTGTCCATAAAAAGCACAATAAGCCATATAAGTTTTTATGAAAATAAAATGTCCAAATTTGGTTTAAATAATGTTACACTGTCTTCAGCAAAACCTAGGATAGTAGCAAATAAAAAAAAATGTAGAATTACAACTAATTAGTATTTTTGTCTTAAAATGATTATTTTTGTACATATGTCTGACAAGATTATGACATTTTAGGGAATGTCTTCGGTAAATTAGGATTAATTTTGCTCAGAAAAGCAAACAAAAATGTGATTAAATTAAACACAAATATTATTAATTTAAAATGTAATTTATTTCTGTGATGTAAATATGAATTGTCAGCATCATTACTCTAATATGCTTTATTAGATGAAGAAAACAGATGTGAAGCTAATTTTTTTCATAGAAATAATTAGAATTTTTTTTTTTTACGATTGTTTTGATCAATGCAAAGTAAAATTAATAAATAAATACAATTATTGTAACATTATAAATGTCTTTACTGTCACTTATGGTAAATAGAATGCATCCTTGCTGGAAGATAAATAAATAAATAAATAAACTTTACCTTTAATTTAGTAAAAATGTGAAGATATATAAAATACATTTAAATTCACTACATTCAGTTGTTCTCTCAAATGATGCATCATGTTTATAAAGCACACGATTTTCCTCCATCCCCGTCAGTTCATCTAAGCACGAGAGACCGCCGCTTCTCCCCAGCGGAGGGTCTTTCTGACCTGAGAGAGACTCCTCAGGCTCTGACACGGCCTCCTACGTCCCTGCAGACGCAGCCCTGGCTGTCAGGACGGACCCTTGGCAGTCACCTCCAGCCAGTCTGCAATCATCTCCTCCCTGTTCACCGCTGCTCTTCCTTCAACCGCACGGTCTCTGAGGAACACTGCGTGCCTCCGCCTGGCTCCCCTCCATGATAAACGGCCTCTGTTTACAGGCTAACCACTGTGTAAAGTGCACAATAAATCACTAGCCAGACAAACTTCTGGGGGAGAAAAGTGTAACATTAAGATGGGCCTTTTTTGTCATTTGTTTAAAGCAGTCATGCCTTGCAAGCAGCTTCCCTCTCTCTTTGTTGTCTAAAGTGCTGAGAGAAGGAAGAACGCGTCTCTCAGAGGGGAAATGAAACTCTGTAACGGTTAGGGATCTGCACACTTGACCTTAGGCAGCAAAAGCAATAGAATTCACATTAAGATTAGATGTTTAGATCAAATTAAATCACTGTAGGTTTTAGTTATTCACAAACAGCATTAACAAGAGACTTGTAATTCAGGATCATGCACATTAATTGAATTTTTGTTTAAATAAAAAGACATTACACGACTGAAAGTCCATTTTCAAGTTCTCTCTCTCTCTCTCTCTCTCTCTCTCTCTCTCTCTCTCTTATATTTATTTCGTCAACACAAAATCTAATTTTATCCTGTTGCCTTTTTTTAATAAAAAAGTAAATATGTTCCTGGACATATTGTACAGAATATTCATTAGTGTGAATTATTCTCAATTAAAGTCAAGTTTTCTCCTCTAATATTTCATCAAAATGTAATATGTGTTTGGGTAATTGTTTTTCTTGTTGAAAACCACAGGAAATTTAATAGAAATAAAATGGCTTTTATGTTGAGTTTATATAATACATAATCTTAGTTTTATTGTGCACATTATTCTAAAATAAATAAATAAATATATTAGTGCTGTCAAATGATTATTCATAATTAATCACGGTTAATCATAATTAATCACATCCAAAATAAAAGTTTTTGTTTGCATAATATATGCATGTCTTCTGTGTATATTTATTATGCATATATAAACACAGTACGTATTTTTAAAATATTTATTTATATGTCTACATTTGGTAACACTTTATTTGGATAGTCCACTTTAGACATTCAACTAACAGTAATTAACTTTTAACTACATGTCAACTAGCAGTCATTAGAGTATTATTATTAGACTGTCTGCTTAATATCTTCTAACACTTTACATACTGACTATCAGAAACTTTACAAGTATATATTAACTTATTCTACTAACCCTAAACCTACCCTAACAGTCTAATCTAAGAGTTAGTAGACATGCAGATGTGAATGAACAAGAATTAGTTGACATATAGTTGACTTGTACAGGTAGTTGCAAAGTTACTTATAGTTAGTAGAATGTCTAAATGGACTATCGAAATAAAGTGTAACCTAGTTTATATATATAACTTATATTTTTAATAAATATATTTAATACATAAACATAGCATATTTTTCAGAAATATACTGTATACATGCATGTGTGTGTATTTATACAGCATATAAATATTTATATATATATATTATGTGATAAATTTTTTGACAGCACTAATACATATAAATATATATATATATATATATATATATATATGCACACACACACAAATTTTATATTTTCAGCTTCTAAAACAAAACCCAGCAGACACTGAGAAATCAAGTAATTATGTTGAATCAAATATACGTCAAATCACAGAAATAAAGAGCTTTTCATGTTGACTTTACATGTGTGGTCATACTGTGGACATAGGCCCATAAAAAAAAGAAAAAAAAAACACAACAAAAAAACAATTCATAGCATTTTTCTGCCCTGGAACTAAAATAAAGCCATGATTCTTGTTAGATAAAGCACAAACCCTGTAGCAAGAACACACCTGCCTTCCAGTGCTACAGCAGTAAACTCAGCAGCTTTGTGTTTTCTCTAACAAAGGACAAATATACGTGAGCTGAAGGACACGCAAGCTGGTAAACATCAATCTACTCTCCGCACCCCGGCCAGAGCCACCGCACGTCCACATTAACACACACAGCGGACGCCAGGCGAGAGCAGCCTCATTGACTATTAACATATCATTAACTATTAGGTCAGACAAAACGAAGAGGGAGAGAGAGGCAGAGAGGAGCGGGGCAGCTGGTGATGGGGGAGATGCCACATGTTCATCTCTCCCAAACTCATCTCTCCTTCCCTCCAAACTCCAACAGACTCCATGATGAACAACTACAACTGCAATTAAGACTTCTCACAGGGCTGGCCAAACCATGTGGACTCGCTCTCTCAAAGATACTGAGCCACAGGACTCCTACATGGAGTGTAAATTAAGACTTAAACCTCTCTCAAATATGTCATAGGTTGGAGAACACAGGCTTAAAAGCGCACAGTATGTTACGCACAGTTATGACACCCCGTACTCGTGTTATTTTAGTAAGGAAAGGGGAAAAAATTCTCATTTTCATTTAGATAACCACAATGTACTAAAAAATTTAATGTAAAACTAAAACAAAATGTACAGATACATAAAAAACCCAAACTACTAAAAATGGCAAAAAAAAAATAAAAAAAAAATATATATATATATATATATTTATATATATAAATTTTGTTTTACCAACATGTATGTTTTAACGACATTTAAATAAATAACAGCTATTTTCAAGTGAGAAATAAAATAGTTTAATAGTTTTTCATTTATTATATAAGGGAAATTAACTAATTAACTGACATTAATACATATATTGTTAATTATAATATAAATAAATATAATAATTTATATATAAATTGTTTTATAAATAAAACAATTAAATTCTTCATTTCAAGTATCAGAACATAAGCATAAAAATAACAATGAAAATATAATATCAGTCAGTCTGCTAAAAACTAATTTCTGATTCTTGAAAACTCTCCATTTCAGATTAGGATCAGGTAATATGTTGACAAAAAAAATAAAAATAAACCAGTGCTATCAATTATTATGCTCAAGTTAATAAGCCTTATCTTTAAAGTGTGAATGTCCCAAGACTGTTATGATCTGCTGCACCATAAAAAACAGATGAAACTGGCTCAAATTTGAACCCAGAGAGGCTGATAGTGACAGACAGCATGAGTATAGACAGTAAGAAAGTGTCTACATGTGTGTGAGAGAAAAAGACAGATGAGAGGTGTTAAAAGAGATCTTATCAGAACTTCTAAATTGCCGCGGGAGCCGTGAGAGATCTTTTTCACTGAAGTCAATTTTGAGGCTGACAAGCCATGTAGAAATGTGCAAATATGGATGCGCGGTATTGATTTCTTTATTGAAGGCACCAGCACGGGAGATGCTCGAATCACTCATCCTACCCCTCGCCGAGACCTCTTTCAAATAAGAGCGTCGTTAGATTGCTCGTTTCATATGGGGCTTAGCGTTAGGGGGAGGGGAGCTACTCGACATGCCATATTTATTGGCCTGCTTCACTCCAAATGACCTACAACAAGCATCCGTTTAAAAAAGGTGTGAGAGCATCAGATCTCGCTGCTTGGCTCTCACTCAGGCTTTCAGCGTGTCCTCAAACATCTCAGCATCTTCAACAGAAACACAAACTGTAAGAAACTGAACGCTTTTGGAACTGTCTGCCAGTTCTACTAATAAATATGATTGATCATAATTACCGGCCAATAATGTAAAACATAAATAGCGTTGTCTCTTAGATACAGAGCTGTTGGACAGCACCCCTCACCAGAGAGGATGACAAAAGCACTCCAGGAGCAGAAGAGCCAACGCCGGCTTTCCTTGTACAAACTACGCCACTTTTCCAAAGTTCCTTCGGGTGACCAGGCAACAATATTGTTTTGGCTTCCCTCCGCGGCAGGATTTAATTAAGTGATAACGGTCACCTTCGGGTGATGACACAGGACAATAATATCTGGGCTCAAGTAAAACGCTGAGACTGGCCAGCACGTATTATCATGAGCGAAGATAGAGAGAAAGAGAGAGGAAGAAATCTGTACTTTACAAACACGTCTGGGCTTCATCCAGGTTAGACTCAGGAAGAGGAAATATTTTCTGAGTCTAATCTGAGGGGTTAAGGGGGGGATTTAGCTCCAACCTAAGAGGATTAAACATCATTTGAATGTGTATGTGTTTAAACACAGGCTTAATAAAACAATATGACGTCAGTCCAAACAAATAGAGGGCTTGACTTGATTTGGAGGACGTATGCCCGTTGACATACGCTTTTTCCCATAAAACTTGCATAAAGTAACCCATTTCTGACTGAAAATCAAAAAAGCACGACTTGCTAGGAGGCAGAGCGAGTAAAGATTTGATAAAACTGTTAGAAACTTTTTTTTTTTTACTTTCTGCTAACATGACATCAAAATGCATGCCATATGGGCACGTGAATTGTAGACCGTCCTGCCATTTAACCTCAAGCTAAAATGATTAAATCCTGCAGGAAATGGAACAAAATGAAATCTGGAATATCACAGAGATCCTGCCGAATGAAAAAATAAAAAATAAAAAAATAATGAAAAGCAGAATCAAAGACGAGTTTATTATGAAGAACAGACAAAGAAGCCTAGAGATATTCGCTGTAGCCTGGCTGAAAATTCAGCGAAATTTCCTCTCAAAATGATCGCAATGACTCAAATTAATTTTAATGACATTTATTTCTCAAAAATAGAGCCACTTATTCAAAGCTTTCATCAAAGAAACTCTTTTAAGTGCGCAGATCCGCTTTATACTACACTATCATTCATACGTACTGCAAGAGTTCTGCGCTAGAAATATATATTTTTAATTCATACTCAGTAGATACTCCCTTAGAATACACAGGGGGTCATTAGTATGCAAGATGACGATTTATTCAAACAATGATAACGAGTTCAGTCTCTTAGAGATAAATAGTACATCTTCATGTTTTTTAATCCTGCAAAGTTTGGCCTTTTTATAAAAGAAAAGTGAACTGGTCGTCGCCGATGATTTGCTATGCATTCATGCACAATGCATAAGGTACGTGATCATGCAAAAGTTTTGTTGTGGAGACCCAAGGCCGGTCCAGACGGGGTACGGTGGCCCTGCAGGTAATGAGGACCTTCACGCAGTCAACACTGATTGCCTTCTCCTGTTTGAAAACGTCTAACAATGACTGCTCAGAAGCCCTTCTATACGGACAGCGATCACACACACACATAATCGCAGACGCGCACACACACACATCTTAAGAAATCGCATAGGGCCTGACCACCACAGTCTAATTATGCTAATTGCTTCAATGCCCTTGCTTTATTTATGCATGGTGTCTAAGATAAATAAGAGAAAATTGCTTTGGATCTAACTGTATTCATTTTAGAATGCAAACTAGCCCGTGTTTGTTATGAGATTGCTGATGTGTTTACCCCTGAAATTCTGCAGGTAATTGCAATTTTGATTGTACATTTATTTTTCCCACTGACAGTCCCAGGACTGCGTCTGTTCTCAGTTTTTATAATTAAATGCTTTGTAATATTTAAGCACACCGAATGGAAGAAAAACAGCACACATTAGAATATTTTATTCACCAGACTGAATAGCTCGCTCAGGGGGATCGAGACACACCGGGAGAATGAAAATGCTTGAAATCTGGAGGTTTTGTTGAGGGAAACATTAAAAGGTGGAAATTGGAATAAAGGGTGAGATATATGCGTCTCGTTATCGGCCTGAGAGTTTCAGAGGAAAAATCTAAAGACCGTTCTGGTCCTGAGGCTCAAAACATACTCGATATAAACATATCTAAACTAGCTCGATTTCACATGCTGAAATGCGATTCATAACCCACACTGCAATTCTAAGTGCTGCCTGAAGGGGAGCTATAGTGATTCTGTAGGCATTCTCTTTCAGGTCAACCTGTGTTGCCAAGTCAACATTTTCCCCTAGGGACTGGGATACCATGGGTTGTTTTTTAAGTCTGCGGGTTGAAGCAAAAACACCTCCTGCCTCACCCTAGGAACATTATTTTGATCATGATTGGGCTAGTTTTGAGTAACAATTATTTCCTTTTTTTTAAACTGACCCGGCAACCCTGAAGTGCTTTCTTAATTCAGATGAGGTTTAGTATAAGTACTTACAGTACAGTAGTATCACAGTTGTCACTTAATACAGTTTATTCATAAAACACATTTACAAACAACAGAAGTTGAAACCTAAGTGCTGTACTGGTAGAAGTAAAAAAAGTAACATATCTAAAATACATTTATTTCACACTAAGCATAGTTCAAATCAAAACATACATTGCCTAAGTTATAATTAACCTTTTTTGGGAGTAGGCTGTTACTTATGCATAATGCACATTTCTTAATAGTAAGCTTAAAATGTGTTTATGGTCACTATTGAAGAACCGTATGATTTTTTAATAATATCAGGATTTAAATGTAAGCTATTTGAAGTGTACCTGAAGCATACTTAAAATAGTTCCACTTTAGCACGATCAAATATACTTTCACTAGAGGTATAAAAACTGATTTATAAATACAATTTTTTTTCTTTAAACTGGAATTGTTCAAAATATTGTAAAATTCACAATTCTCCAACATTAATTATCTGGAAAACACATAGCTGAGGTTGTTTTGACAATGTTTCACATTTCAAATCTAATAATAATGGGTTAAAGCTCAATAATAGGCCCTCATTCTTCTATATGGAGAGTTTTGCGTAAGTGCTGTATATCACGAGCTGGGCACAGCACGTCATAAATTCATAAAATTACAATTGATTGGTATGAGCAGAGGGAGAAAACAACAAACATTTGCCATTTACTTTAAATGAATGATCTCATCTCTCCCTCAAGTCTGACGGACTCACACAGGCACAGTTACATCAGGCTGAGTTTTGCCTGGTCATTCGGGGGAAATCATTGCCATCTTTCCATCCTTTGTTATGAAGTATGGATTTCACCTCCGTGATGGAGCTTTTGAGTCTATTTGAAATGTTAGAGACCGTAACAATGAAGGATTTTACCCTGATTAATCAAAACATGGATCTTTCTCACCCATAGGCCAATTACTACTGGCCTTTCCACAAATAGAGGTCTACTTCTGAACGTTTATTTCTTTGATTCCCGTTCCATGTAGAATAACAATCAAGAACATCATTTTATAACTCAAAATGCATACTTCAAGAACCGGTTAAATGGTTACTAATTTGATAAACTGATAATGGCTGCACGGAATTAGCCTTTTCGCTGTTGAATAAAGCCAATGTCTAACCTCCAAACCTGGAGTCAGTGAGATTTTTTTTAAAGAAATAAGTGCATTAAATCAATCAAAAGTGACTGTAAATACATTCGAAGAGCTCAGATGCAAAAGCCACTAAGTGCTATCTGAGATTTTCTTCTGAAATGAGCATTTTTCTCATGTTCAGGTTCAGAGGTTTCACTGTAATGGAACAGATTCTTAAATAACCGAACATGAATATAGGAATCTGAGAAAAATGCTCATTTTAGAATAAGCACTTGCATCTGAACTCTTCATTTATAATGTCATAAAAGTTTTCTGTTTTAAATAAATGCTGCTCTTGTGAGCTTACAAGAATCCTGATATCTACAGAAAAAATAAAAAATAAAATAAATGCAAATCTGCATATTAGAATGATTTCTGAAGGATCATGTGTCACTGAGGACTGGAGTAATGATGCTGAAAATTCAGCTTTGCATCACGAGAATAAATTACATTTTATACTATATTCAAACAGAAAACAGTCATTTTGAATTGTTATAATGTATTTCAATAATATATTTCAATCACATATTTCAATATATCACAGATTTGATCAAATAAATACAGCCACGGTGAGTATAAAGGTCTTCTTTTGAAAACTCTCTGACAGCTTTGTGTGATTACACAATCACCAACTTAGCTTTGCACATAGCTACTTAATAACACGACTATATATTCCAACAACACAACATTATCCTGTCACAAGTTGCTGTCAGATTCAGCAGACTAATTACCGCTTCCCTCGTTTCCACCAATCACGCATAAGCCTGGCGGTCTGTTTGTTCAGATGTATTAGTTTATTTGATTATCCTCTCAGTACGGCCTCGACAAAGCTACAGTCGCGACAAACCTAAATGATATTTGCTTTCTGAAAAGACAGCAGCGAAGACGGCGTGAATTCATTGATAACCTTATCTCATTAAGTTTACAATCCTGTGGCATTACCATTAAAAGCAGGAAAGGGAAAACGGTTTTGTTACCCGCTCTGTTCCCCTGCTAGCTGCTGACAAGCGTCTTGATTTATTTATTGTATTCGTGCGTTCCCGTCTCATGTAGAGGAACAAATGCGGCGGGCACGGGAGTCTCCATTGACAGGCCTTTTGTACGGCGGCATAAAAAATGAGCCACTTACTTACAATACATCCATAGGAAATCAGATGCAAAAAGAATCGGAATGGGAAGTTCTCACATCTACAGAAAGAGGATACATGAGGGAGGCAAAATCAATAGAGAATAACTTCTTTTCTCTGGCTGAATTTAAGATTCAGCAAAAGTTTTGTCTAGGGAAGTTCGCCTGATACAGGTCTGCGGGATGAAACGGGCATTAATCATTCCAACAAGTCGTACATTTCTATAATACAAAGACTCCTCCGCCGAGCCCCCCGGCCCACCCTGTACCCGCACACAAACCTATCACTCAGAGCTGGGGTTGCTGAGCTTATACCCCTAAGGCGGAGATAAGAAATCGCCACGGTCCCGTATTCGGTTAAATCGCTGTAGCCACATTAGGCTGAACGGAGGCAGGAAATGGCAGGAAGAAAAGGAAGCGCTTTATGCCGCCTGTGCCCAGATGCTTATCGCCCTGCTGAAAAAGACATTTGTCTTTTGTCTGGATTGCCCTTGACACATCCTTAAGGGAAGGAAGTCTTGAACTTGTCTTTGTTTTGAAGAGGCCTTGGACCTCCGCGGTTTAATCTGGGTTAAACGCGGCCTGATCTCACGAGTATTTCGCCCAAGCTTTGATAAAGTGCACGCCAAATCCCTCCTCTTTTCAGCTTTCATATATCAGCTATTCATTGGGCCTTCTCGGACCAACGTGGCATTGCGATCGCGGGGTTACGCTACAGCAAAGCGCTATCACGAAATCGCCAAATGTGTTTCTAGTTAATCAAAAGGGGTCATTCTCTGTCCAGAGACAAATCATAATACAGTGCAATGTAGAAATAGATGTAGGTGCTCAACTCATAAATCTAACATTAGGGTTACTATAGTTAACGTACACTAAAACCATTTAAAAAAAAAAAATTGTTACTTGATATATATGAATATAATTTTTTTTTTTTTTACTGGTTTCCAAGGCAACAATTCTAATTTCCATTTAGTTTAACTTAATGTACTAAAATAACTAAAACCGAAAAAACTAAACATTTTCATTTATAAAAACTGTAGGTTACATGAATAAAAATTTATATATTTTTATATGTAATTCATAAATTAATACAAATTAATAAAATAAATTTTTTTTTTTTTTTTTTAGAATTTTAGAACATCAAGCAGAAAATATTAAAACTAAAACATACAAAACCTATAATTAGTACACTTTATAGTATATTTTGGATATTTTTACTATCATTAAGATTTTTTACAATGTGACATTTTATGACTTTATAATTAATTATTATTTTTTTCTTTCTCTTAGTTATTATTACTGTAATGCATCGGAACGGTTTAATTATTTTCAGTGGTGGTTATCAATATTTACAGTACATGATTACAGTAATACAACACTACTCTAACATGTAAAAAAATATATATATATATACATATATATATATATTAATATGTAATTATATATGATATATCAAATAAATCAGATTAATGAGAATGGAGGCAAATGTGCTTAACTGTCATGAAAATAATGCCAGAATCTTATTTAAATAAGAAACAGCCAAAATATTATTCAAAAAACAGTAACTCTGAGGCAGAATGAGGGTTAGGGAAGTATGTGGGTATTTATTGGTCTCGGTTCCTTTGAGAAAACATTTAAAGCCACAGTAATTACACCCAAAGCCACGTTATGAGCCCATAAGAAGCACACTAAAGACTGCCGGGTGCCGCTCGCATGTGCTGTAAAGACAGATACAGGAGGCGTGTAAAGACAAACACACAAACACGCTCACGATCGCCGTGTCAGGTGTTTACGCCAGGCTGGGTACGATCAAGGTACACGCCACATGGCCTCTAATCACGCTGCTTCATTACGGATATAAACAGCATGTTTTACAACACCTTCATGGCGTACACTACAGATGTGGCGGTAGAAAGAGTCATGTGCCTGTATTTTTTCCCAGAATGCACCTACATCAGCTATTATACCCGAGTGTGCGAAAGTTATATTTGTATCAAAAGAGTAGTTTAATAAGAACAAAGCGCCTCAAAAGACTTTCATTGGGAAAGAAAAGAGAAAGTGAGTTTGAAGTATACAAAATCTGGGCTGTTCCCGAGGGAAGAGCGTTCTAGTCTGTGATAATGAGACATCCCTGTGGGACACCTGCACGCAGGGCGGAAAATAACATCTGTATCGTTTTAGATGCTAGAAATCTGGCTACTAACTCAAAGGAGAATTCATCTGCGTACAAGCGAACAGGCAAAAATTGGGTTGCATGGCTATAATATATTATACTATGTGAACGTACTGGGATTCTTATTCAAAATAAAGTATATAAAACTCAATCATCTACAGCGCTTGGTGCAATTACGTAATCTATCACAATATTGTGAAATATCTTCACTCCAGTTGTATTTCACCCTAAGGATCGAATAAAAATAATCACTGGAAATAATGAATGAAAAACAAAACAAACAAACAAACAAATAAAAAAATAAAATGTATCCATCAGAGTAATGTGTATAGTTTGGAAATGTATGTAATGTACATTATTATCATGAAAATAATGTAATAATAATAATAATAAAAACAACTCATAATGAAGACATTTTTATGCAAATAATTTTCTAATATATCACAATATTATGAAATATACCTTCACCCCAGTTATACCTCACCCTAGAAATCAAAAGGAAAAAATCTGCTTAAAAAATATGCAGTTTTAGGACCTTTTTTTTTTTTGCATTGTACCATAATACTGTTCTTGACATGATTTTTATTTCATGATATACAGTAAAATAAAAGTTGCATTAAATAAATGACAATCAACTCAGAATCACAGCAAAAATAATGTCAAAAATTGTGGGCGGGGTCAAGTCGTTCTGGGCCGGCCAATGTAGAATATAGGCGGGAATTATGCAAATGTGTTACGCTGTGACATGTAGCGTCACAGAAACGGGTTTTGAATTACTAACGACTTGTTTAGACTCGCATGGAGCTGATTCTCCTTTTTTGGAAGACAATAACTTGCACTTTTGGATTCACAAATTTGCAGATTGTTTGCAGATTCACATACAGCAACATTACGCAATGCATGAAAGACAATATTAGAAATTGCATAATAGGGGCGCGTTAAACAAATGAATTAAATAAACCAAACATGCATGACAGGGTAGTGTATTGGGGAATGTGCTTAACTCTCATGAAAATAAAAACAACAATAGTAATGATGAAGGTAAAAACAGATCAATTTAAATGCAAATATTAATTGATGCAAACATCAGCTTCATCACACTTTCCATGTTTCAGTCGTCCTAAAACATCACAGAAAAACTATACCAAGCCTCCGAAAATCAGTCTACGGCTTTCAATCATGCGGATGCTTATGACAACTTGATGAATTACCGCCGCATAGCGATGCATCCCGAGCTGGCTGCTGTTTTTTAAGCACGGCGAGGTGTTGGGCGGCTCTTCCGCTTTGGTGAAGGCTCAGCATCGGGTGTCAAAGGCGAGGGTGACTCCTACTTATAACAAATGTAGTGACAGGTTACGATCAAGGGCCGCGCTGACATTCTCTCTGCAAAGGTCAATGTATGGCGAAGCCGACGATGAAGAAATGAGCGCTCTGCCATCATTGCCAAGGCAAAAGGTCAGACACAAGCTGATTGGTGATAGAACTATCAAATTAACCAATCAATACACGGCTGGGATGGGAGGAAACAGGCCCTCCAGGGAGAGCGGACAGACTGGACCAAATGCCAAGATGTCAATAGCTCTGCGCCAGTGAGAGCCAGCACAGGTTTAGGAGGAGGGGGTCCTGTCTCTCTCACACACACACACATTCCTCCACACGCTACACAAAAATCATTTCAATTAGCACGCTCACACACCTAACGAATGCACTAGCATGTTTCTAACAGAGATGTACAGCTGTATCTAACGTGCTACATTACTGTTATGGTCATCCTGAATCACGGAAAACAACACTTCGAGACAAGCGAAGAAAATTCAGCTAAGCTTTTATTGTTGTATTTTTGAGCCTAATTTTGAGCCACTGTTTTTTGGTTTAATGAGATGAAATAAACAGGTCTGTCGAATGATTAATGGCACTCGAAATAAAAGTTTTGTTTACATGTACATAAAATATGAATCTGTACTGTGTATGTATATATATATATATATATATATATATATGCGTGTGTGTGTGTGTGTGTGTGTGTGTGAGTGTGTGTGTGCAATTGTAAAAAAGTGTGTTACCTTTATATATTAAATATATTTATATATGACATAAAATATAATAATATACAGTAAATATTTATAGTAAGTATATTTTCAAAATATGTACAGCGTGTGTGTATTTAAATATACATAATGCATTTCATATATACACACACACACACACACACACACATATATATATATATTTATTTATTTAT
>JAUCMU010000033.1:1737471-1751574 GCA_032275025.1 Enteromius treurensis | reverse complement strand
ATCCTTCGGTGACGTCCGGTCAGGTTTTATTGACAGAGTCTGAGCTGAAACTAAAGGGCTGCCGAACGCAGACTATACCGTTCGTACATTAGCATGCGCTCTGAAAGCGCATTAGCATGTATAGGCGTGTTACGGAATTCTGTACCGAAGTATTTGACATTACCGTCCAATCGCAAAGACTCCCGGTCCGAGCGAGAGTCTCGAGGGCGGATCGTGTCCGGTCGCCGCTAACTGAGAGTATCTGTTCCACCTGCCACATGTGCTCACGTTCTACCTGTGGCCGGAAAACACCTGCCACCCAGTGACAGGAGAACTCAAACACACCTGCACACAGCTGCCACCTGCACACACACACACACACACACACACTAGTGCCAGCTGCTCCTGTCTGACTGCCATTTCTCACCTGCGCAGATTCAAACACACAATACAAATATACACACACTGAAATAAAGCATGTTCTAAATGACATGCAATGAACTGTAAAGTCAGGCTTTATAAAAATAATCTAATTAAGAATTTACATCATTTAAATATTTAACATTTTTGAATAAATAATGACTGTAGTTGTATCGGCCTGCTATATCAAGAGTTTTATTGACAAATAGTAGGTTTAGGGGGAGGGGTTGGGTTACGTGCTCATAAATGTGTAAATAATGAAATATAAATACAACTGGTGTGACTGTTTACATTGAAAAATCACACCCCAACATGCAACAACGGCAATATCATTACCCAATATATAATTGAATCATGGTGATTAAATTCCCAGTATCTTGTGTCAGCATACTGAGGGTTTCTTATTTAAACCAACGTACTGTAGGACCTGCACATAAAAAAAACCTTCGCATCAAATACTGTGTATTATGCATGTTGTTTTTAACAGACCTAAAAGTTACATTTGTCACATTACATTCAATACCTAAAATTTTGATAAGAGTTCAATTCAACTGAACTGTACCTTGTGATGCATTTTTTTAATTATTTAAAAAAATAATATTATGTTAGTCCATAATTTCATCCTACTGTAGTAACATGCCGATAACAAACACAAATGGGGTCTCAAAGTTGTTGTCTATGTAAGGTGCCCTAAATGAGTCATTTATGAGGTTCTATTTCACCTTAGACAGCTGTCAATATAGGCAGCAGACAGCAAGGCAAATCGCTGCGTTTCCAAACAGAGCTTTAGTCTGACAGCAAACATACAGCAGTCATCCTGTCAGAGTTCATCTCTATATCACATCTCCTCTGTCCAAACTGTACAGCATCCAGCAAATGAGGTGACATGCAATAAAGCGTGTGCTTGAGGAGCGTGCAGGTAGCAGCATGTGGCTAATACACCACCAACACTGGGAGAAAGAAAGAAAGAAAGAGAGAAATCTGGATGGGAAGAGTGTGAAAACTCATCCGTTGTGTTGGACGGCAGTAGAATGGATGATCTGTCAGGAAGCCATCCGACACATGAGATGAGATTGAGCCGAGTGTGTGTTTGTGTTTATGGATATGTAAATGCTGTTCGCATTATGTTATGCAAGCTAGTGAACCACAACAAGAGGGGCTCTGACATGTTTGCTTTCAACAGCAAATTAGTGAACGAAGGGAAAGCTATGGAGATCCTCCGACAGCTGATGTACATAAAAGAGCTAAAAGCAGAAAGCACTGACCTCAGACGCGCTCACACTGTGATCTCAAGCGCTCCGTGATGGACATCACAGAAAACACGTCTGCCTCGCTTTTTACAAATCTATGCGCTCTGAATGCAAGACGGACTTGGACTAATAGAGATGGAGATCAACTAAAACCGAAGCCAACAAAGAACAAAAACAGCAAAAGAAAGAACAGAGTTGGGGTTTTGAACAAATCCCTAACTTCAGTATTACATTTGAACATGAAGGATAGACCAGGGGCCAGTTGCATAAACTTAGCCTTCATGTTGAGAGAGTGTCTTAATAGCTAGTCTGACCAATTAGGAGTTCCCCAGGAGAAATCTGCTTTATTTTTTTTGTATTAACCTTAGACTAATATACATATTTTATATAAATGAATTAAAAAAAGAAATATTTAGCTGACTTTTAAGACCAGTTTTAACCTTTAATGCAACCGGCCCCAGATCAGTTGGGTTTTAAAGGAGAGGTGTGCTATTCATTTACAAAGTAACTGGACTTATTTACCTGATTGATAGTAGAAAGAAAAGTGGGGAAAAAAAGGAGAAAAAAGAGACCCAAGACATATCCAAGCACCACAAACATCACAGAGTCTTAAAACCATGTTCCTAAATAAAATAATGAGCCATACATAATAAATCAAGGGTGATTATTACCCTACATTAAAGAGTTATCACAGGAATATTTAGACGTGGCTCTGTAATGTGTTAAGAATGCTCATGGGCGCCGTTTTCTGCATAATGGTGAGCTTGTTAAGAAAAGTTATTTTTGTGCATAATAACGTTTGAAGAAAACTGCAAGAACAAAACCCATTCCTTTAAAAACACACACAGCTTGGCTTGAAATAAAAGTGCATTTGGTTATTTTCTCACACCCATGTCCCAACGCTTATGATTTTCTTTCTTCCATACAATACAAAGATATTTTGAAGAAACTGTATTCTATTATTTTGCATAAAGCGAGCACATATTGTAAACGGGGCTGTTGTAAATGTGATATTGTAATAAAAGTGAGATGTGATGTTAAATATTTATTTCTTTAATTCAATTTTTATAAACAAAAATTTATTTAATTATTAATTTATTCATTTTAATATATGGCTTGATACTAAAATTTATAATTGTCAAAAAAATAATTATAATAAATAAAAATATCAATACCCTCTGCATTTTGGTATAAATTGATTTATATATTTATTATTATTAAATATTTAAATATAAAAAAAAATTATATCAAATATCAATTCATCTGAATCCAGTTTATTTTTTATTATGCTGTGGTAGCATAAGATAGTAGGCATCAATAAAAACTTTTTATTATTGTATTACTGAATGTATCACCAGTAGCAGCAGTAAATAACAAAAAAAATAAAATAATGAATGAATGAATAAATTAATTCATTAAATGATACAAAATAGCAATATTAAGCCATTTACTTTATTATTGGTAGGTATAACAGTAGTGGTATTTAAATAGATGCATAAACAAATAGATAAATAATTCTTCTGAAGCTTCCCCTTTGCTGTAGTTCTCAAATCTTTACCATTTAATCACCATATCATCTTTTTTTTTGTTTAAAGTCATCATGAAGGTATGTAAATGATGACAGGTATTTCATTTTTGTTGAAACCTCCCTTTAACCTCCAGAACTAATGACCCAGCAAAGTCAAAACAGACGTATAGCTCTCAGACCAGGGCCTGACTTCCCTAAAGCCATCTGCATGTATCTTGACGTCTCGAGAATAAGGCGCTTTGAGGGGTGAGTGTTATTCTCCTTCTCTGCCACCTTCTACCTGATCTCACCGAAGAGCCACAGAAGCATGATGGCGATTCCTGTGAACCGCGAATCAACCTGCGATTACAGCCGGTGACAGCTGCACACAGACGGGCTCAAAGACGCTGCCTCGCTCCGCCTTGATGTTATGCAAATGTAAACAGCTGTCATTTCTAAAGCCGTCGTCTTTGCGCTTTCCTCCGGTGTGAAGATCGAAGGGTTTTCAAAGTCTCTGTGTTGCTTTTTTTCCCCCCACTCTTCTCTTTTTTTAATCCAAGCCCTATTATCACAAACAAGCCAAAAACAACAAAGACAACGCTACAAAACAAACAAGAGAAGAAAGTAAACAAGCAGTTGATGAAAGATTGAGTGCTGGAACTTGAAGCCGCGAGACATATTAAGAGGCGTTTGGTGTCCTGTCACCCCATCGCTCGCCACAGGTGTGAGAACACACACACACACACACACACACACACACACACACACAGGCGCAGGCAGTAATTAAGGCTCCCTGTCGATCAGTGTCTCTGAACGCTCTTCATCCTTTATCACTAAAACACATCAAAAAGCTCAGATAAGCAATAAACAACAGCGCTGTTAATTTGTTCAGTGAAGATCAGAAAGTTTCTGACATGCTGTCTGGCACATCCCTATTATGAATGCAAAAAAGGCAGGTGCACACACAAAAAAGAGCGATCTGTGTCCACATAGCAGCAGAAAACTCCACAGATATCCACAGAACTGGAACGCCCGCCAAGTTCTGCACGGCCTCCACCCTGTTGTTTGGTTGTTTATTAAATATTTTGACACTTTTAACTATGCTTTCATACCAATAGGTCTATAGTAGCAGTTTAAATGTATTCCCTATCAAAATCAGCACAGGAAGTGCAATAAGAGTCTGCTTATTCTATATACGCCAGAGGTTCTCAACCTTTTTGACCCTCACGGCCTTCCATAGGCGTTATTCAAACGCCTCATGACTTTGACTATGGTTTGAGAATCATTGTGTAAGGTTTAAGGATTTTTTTAAATGACATTTTTACTCAATTTCTATCTAATGCAATACATATTTTTTGGTATTTTAATATTTTATAAATCTTAAAACAAGCAGTTGATGAAAGATTTAGTGCTTTTCTAGGTCTAAAAATGGATTATCCAAGACTGTGGTGATCCTGGTTGTTGAGGAGGACAATGGCATACCTTCTTGTGTATTTATTCATTTATTTTAATGCTGACAAACAATTAATCATGATACATTTTTGTTTACATAATATGTGTGTGTTGTGTAAATGAATTATGGATATATAAATGCACACAGCATATATTATGAAAATCTTTACATGTATGTATTCGTATCATTTAAATCCAATAAAATATATATTTAATATATAAATGTAATATATTTATCTTTAATATAGGCTATACATGCATGTGTGCATACAAAATACATATACACAGTACACACAATTTATTAATTTATTTTTATTTTATTTGAGTTCAAGGTTTGCTGAGACACTTTGTTGAATCTAAGTTGGTTTCCCACACATAAACACTAAACTTAAACGAACTACTGAACTACTCTAAAATACAAATGCTTCACAAATACTTAATGCAAGGACTTTGCATTCATGAACATCACTGCATTAAATAACAAAATATCAAACCGAGTGGCTTTTACATGAAAAAAGACAGCGTAAGCACTTTCGAAGCAAAACTGTTCACAAAATAAGCTTGTTAGGTTATAAATAAAAAGTCCACTTTGTGTTTGTAAAGCGAACTTGTGGAAAAATGACCTCAAAATAGCAATCAGTTCATTAAACGTAAATGCAAATTGGCTTAATAAAAGCGAGCGCAGTATCATATGCTTGCCTTTAATATCCTGTTATCTTATGCAATGATATTCACGCATTTTTAGCGCGACTTAAGTGTCTAAATTATTTCTGTGGACACTTGCTTTCTAATAAATGTATTTTTAATGAATGAATGTATTTTCACAGAGTCGTACATGTTAAAACCCCACTCTTTCTCTTTCTCTCTGATGTTTTTAAAGCACTGCTCGTCTGATGACGGTCAAGGTCAGGCCGTACAGCGGCTCCCAAAACATGCGCGATCATAAACATTTAGCGGCTTTGTAAACTATCCATTAACTCATGGCTAATTTGCTGACGAGTCTCATCTCCCAAAAAGAATATACAAAGGTTCAGTGTCTCTCCGTGCTGCGTGTCTGTGACCATACACTGCTTTTGCCCTTCACAGGCAGCTAAGCTCTCATCTGCCTTAAAACCGAACCCTGCATCTATAATTTATCTCTTGCTAAGCATGATCTGGGTGATATAAATGCTATTATTTAGCCGGGCGGAAGCGTGGAGCGCTTTGACAGAGGACTTCTGAGCTCTCCGCTAATGACCTAGCGCTGCTGTCAGAATCAATCCGGCCCGCTGCCCACGCAAATGACAATGCACTGTGGGAGTGGACATAACGGTCATTTCTGAGGCCCGGAGCACCAGCGCGGCCCGTGCTGACACCACCGGCACCGTAACACCCTCGGGTCAACAGAAGCGCTATTGGAGGAAGAGTAGGATGCTGAAACGCAGAAAAAAAACGTCTTAAAGGTACAGTAACAATTGATTTCAAATAAAATAATCCTTTGTTTTGAGATTTACCTCTGTGTATTGGAGCTTTTCTAAAAATACACTCATTTTGTTTGAGAGTTGTGGCAGAAAAAGACACTATCGATGTTATTGCGCCGTGCCATTAAATAGTAGTGAGAATGCAGAGCGCCAACAACAGCTGCCTTCACACAGACATGCATTTTAAACAGCTAATTGATTATCTGGGTTGACAAAACTCAGTGCAAAATGTGTTCAAGCTTATTTGTGCACCAACAAAGAGGGCTGTGCTGAATTCTGGTTACTGGGTCACATAACAGCAAACTACACAGAGAAACAAGAAAATAAAATCACCCTTTTTTTGACTGTACAGTCGTTTCATGTTTACTTGAGTTTAAATGGCACTGAGATGACATTTGCACTGCATTTGCAACACAATTAATTTCTATTATCTGAAGCATTTCTATATAAAAAGCAATATTATGTAAGGTGGGACTTGTTGGACCATGAAAATAAAGCTATGATGTCACTGGGTAATATGTCTTCCCCATCTTTTTGGTTTTGATTGCAGCGAAAAGGTCTCATTTACTGTCACTCCAGTTATTTCAATAGGAACAGCTGAAATGTTGCTAATGTGACCATACTTACTTAGAAGTCAAATCAATACGGAAGCACAATTAAGTAACAAAAAAAAAATAAAAATACAAAAGCAACATAAAAAGTATCTTTATAGTGGTTCTTTAGAGTTTTAAAATAGAAAACAAGATTATTTTAAGAACTGTTCACTGTTTATAAGAGCCCAAGTCACTACTAAACTCATAATTCATATTTCAAAATTAGCAGATGAGAAACCAGCGTCAACCAATCAGAACTTCTGCTAAACTATATCATTCAAACAAAGGATGCGATGAGTATAAAGTCTATGCGTGTGTATTTATGCATAGCGTCCGTTCACAGGTGAAGGCCGGTTAGCAGCTTTTCCCCCACATCCTCTTCATTAAACGCTATCAAACACGGTTTAAGCTGTCTAAAATTAGCCTCGGCGCTCAACAACTAATGACTGCCTTGCATCCATTATTAGTTCATTTTCTTCAGATCAATCACCAGCCGAGCATGCTTTTTTTTAAAATGTCATCCTAAAACTTTTCACAATCAATTAAGCTGAAGATTAATGGGGACAATTTGCCAGGAACAAGTCCTTCCTTGAAAAGGCCACCCCTCGACAGACTTCCAGCCTGGTATTGGTGTTAATTATAAATTTCCGCTTTGCTGTCACACACTTAACCTGTCGTAAGGGAATAGCGCTGGCAGTCCGGGGACCGGCGAACCGCTATTTAAATATTCCTAATCCGCTTTTTTGGACACAGGTGACTGGTGCGAATTGCGCTTTTCGTTCTGTGTCATTAAAACAAATTTGAAAGGACATCAGTGCTGTCGCTAAGCATGGATAAAAAAGGCTTTTTTTCTTCCCTTTTAGGCGAAATAAGAAAAATCACTCCCCTTGAGCTTTCCAGAAACATCGGCAGACTGAGGAAGACTCATCCTTCCTTTACTCGCATGCTAAACAGCTCAGAGACGCCACATACTGTATGTCCTGAGACAACAGACCTGTAATCTCTAAACACACACATTACATCTGTGACGGATTTCACTCATCCAGGTCATTGTGGAGCACCTGCTAGAACTTATTCATAAGCAACTGGATTTTGCTGTTCATTTTATTAACATATGAATATTTAGATGACTAAATGCCTGACATCAAAGACATCCAAGATAGGAAAATATCAAATTTCATGCTGCCTTTAGGTCATTAAAGTAACTTCTTTGGGTCAAGATGTAACGCACAAATTGGGCAATTTTGTACTTTTCCTCTTCTTTCCACTTCTCTTTTCTAAAAGTGATAGTAAACCAAACAAAGTGCACAGGATTCACATAAAATACTGCTACTAAATTGCATTTCTTCATAAGTGTTTTTTTTTTTTTTTTTGTATGAAACAAGCTTAACTTAGAAGTCAACTCTCAAGGAAAATCTACAAGCATAACCATTATGATCATATTTATTTATCTCATAAATAAGAGCACTGACATGATTTGGAGGCAGCATCAAATTTGTCCCCTTTCATTTAAACCTGTGTGACCATGTGAATAAACATAAAAAATAGAAATCAGCTTAAATAGAGCTTGTAACCCATAAAAAAGTCAATAAATAAATGTGAAAATTAAACCTTTTTTATTTTGCCGAAATAAAAATCGCTGGGGCAGCATTGGGATATTAAGTAAAAATCATGTTCTATTAAGATATTTTGTAAATATCCTACTGTAAATATACTAAAACGTAATTTTTGATTAGTAATATGAATTGCTGTGAACCTCATCTGGACAACTTTAAAGGGGATTTTTTTTGCACCCTCAGATGTCATATTTTCAAATGGTTGTGTTTTACCTCCAAATATTGCCCAATCCTACCAGACCTTACATTAATGGAAATAATATTTACTTAGCTTTCAGATTATGTATAAATCTCAATTTCAGACTTACGATTGGTTTTGTGGTCCAGGGTCACATTTATGAATGCATACAAACCTGTGTGCATTACATAATTTATGCATTTCAAATATGCATAGAATGATCTCCATGCACATTGCTGATCTCACGTTAGGCACAACCCAAGAACATCAGGGTGTTTCAGATGAACCACTGGAATCTCATCTTACCTGCAGGATGTGGCTGCCAAGATGAGGCTCAAAGATCTCCGAGGCAACAGCGCTGGGGCTCCGCCTCCTCTGGGACCCGATAGCTGCGGAGAGAAACACACAGCATGAGCGCATTGTGTCAGCACACGCACTTCCACTTCAAATCCAAACCGACTTGGAAACGGAATCCGACTGTGCGATTTTAAACAGATACGGTAAACTGTTGAACAAACACTTCCGCCCCAATAATACTAAGCCCCCGGTACTGTAAATACACAGATGCAAATCAAAGCCTCGGAACGGCTCCCTTCTGCATATTCAGCTGCGCTCGGCAAAAAAAGCCCGCTGTTTATAGCAGGACTAATATCGCCACATCCATTGAGCTGCAAAGCACCCGGAGAACAGCGCCCTCAGGGCATTTTTTCCAAGTTTCCAACTTTAAAGTCGGCTCAGGCTCTGCTAAAAAATGGCCTGGGGTGATTTCAAACTTAACAGACCTTGTCCCACCAGAGCTCATTATAGAGAATTTTATAACAAAGTGCTCTGTACTTAATTTTCCAAGCCTAGCCAGGCGTTCGGGTAATGTTGCTGAATTAAGTGCAATTAATGATGTAATAAAGCACTGAACGGCCATTAAGGATTCTCAAGGACCAGCAGCAAACAACGCTCTGCCGTTTGGGGAGGGTGCAACGGGGACAGGAGGACGTCGTGCCCCGGGTGAGCAGCACGAGAGGGGCCAAGACACAAATGAGAGGCCTCTGTCCTTCAGAGAGCTTCAAGCTGGGTAAACACACTTTTCCCCTCCGGTAATGCTTTCAGCGGTAAGCCCTGTGTCCGCCCCGGAGGAACGTTCGTGCCACAACATGAGCGGGAAGGGCAGCGGCAGCTGGAGGAGAGAGAGAGAGAAAGAGAGACGGCTCTCAGCTCTGTCCCTGGAGCGCCGGGGTCAGTAGCTGCCACTGAGGATGGAAACACAAACAGTCCTGAGCCAGTGGGTTTTCGGACATGGAGGCTCGCAGCGCACAGCAGAGGGAGCTCTCACGCCCTGAGGATCACACAGAAGACATGCACACATACCTGCACATCAAATACTGGACGACACATGCAATCAATGCAACCTGATGCTCAACACACGTGTGTTAATAACAAACCAAAGAGCTTTAGGGACAAACGGAAGTCTGTCTGTTTTCGGATTCGGTTCCAAAAGATTTGGCATATACAGTGCTTTAGCAGCAGACACCATCAGTCCAAGGAAGTCAATGAAGAATATACCAAAGTTAAGAGGTCACTTGACCAGCTTCAAATTACCCTCCTCTCTGTACTTAAAGATGACATCTCCAGACAACAGCTCTCATCACACAAGGATCCTCTCTCAAGACCACCGCATGGAAATCAGCCACACGTCCTCCAAATTCCTTGACCTTGAGGAGCTTTTCAGACTATAAACTCTGAACACGTATGAAAAAAATGTGAGCACGCTGAACCGCACATGAGCTTATCGAAACAAAGTGCAACCAAGTGGGATGAGTCTTAAAGCCTAATCGGCCTCATTTTGAGACCCTGGCACCTCACAACTTCAATGCACCTGTTAACACAAACATCACGTGTTCGCTGCATCGACATAAAAACCAATCCAGACTGATTTCAAGCTCACGGAAAACACCAAACAAAGGCATCTTAACGACTCTAATGTCCCCTGGTTTAAGCACACTCAAGACTATGTGACTGTGTCTCTATCCCTCCGCACAGCCTTCTGAGCAGCCAGAGAGATGAATATAATTGCATATTGATCTCAGGAATTATGCTCTATTAATCTGCTTCATTTTGCTCGTGACGCATTTGATATATGAATAAAGAGCTCGTGGGAGCACAGAGGCAACACAATGTCTGTCCTGCCATGATTCTCCATAATACATCTTCTCCAGTTTAGCTCCCTGCCACGCCAGATTGAGCACATCCAAATATATTACGCCGGAAACGCCAGCAAATACATCACAGCTGCCCTAATAAGTCCCGCACAATACAGTAACAGCACTGAAGAACATACAGGATTGGTGTATTGAGAACTGAGATTTGGTCAAAGACATAGAGGCTGATGTTATTTCGTTCAGAGTATCGCAATTCCAAAAACGCAATATTCCAAAGACCTTGATGCCAATTGGTGAACATGCAAATGGACAGTCTGCATCAGATATAGACTAATGGCATTTTATTAGGAGACAATATTGTTTCCATTTGACACTTTCAATATGTAACGCTAGTCCTCAATACCCGCCTCGCCACAAACAGCATTTGGTGCAATAAATGCAATTTGTTACTCGCCGCAGTGGCAATTTCAAATAGCTTGCACTGTTAGAAAGTCAATTTAACTTTCACTTTTATAAGTCGACATTATTGCTATTGTTAATTTATTTCTCATTGAATGCGAAATTGGCAGCAAGGCATCAGACTGTCATTTTAAATCTGCAATAATTTCTCGTGAAGCTTAGACCTCTTATTCCCTAGTCCTGGATTATTGGAGCTAAATGGCGGTCCCTGGCTTCACCAAAGGCTCAGGGGCAGGTACTGTTACACAAATTGCCAATTCAATTAACGGAGTGTAGACGCTCATCTGGCAGCTGGCACGCAGGATGGCTATTTTGGCAAGTGTCAGGCCTAATTCATCAAGCTGTCAATGCTCTCACGGTCGGAAGCCGCGGACGACGTCAAAGCCGTGGATGGCACAATGGGAAGTCAAATAATCCGCCCAAACTCATGTGTTAAGGAATGCTAACTCACATGCTAACCGGCCACACCGAGTCTGCGGCGATCAGACGAGGCTAAGAATGTGTTTTCCAGGAACTAAGGAATATCAGTCCCAAATAAAAGTTGTCTATATATAATTCTTACATTCAAAGCAGAAAAAAACAGCATGTTTACTCATGAAAAAAATATTTACATAATACTCAAAAGTGATTTTCCTTGTTTCAAGAGACCCTGCATTTTATTAAAAGTAAACTTGAAATAAAAAGAAAAAATATTAAAATTATTTACAGAAGAAAAAAATTATATTAAGGTGTATATATATATATATCTTATGGATGTTTTCAGACCCATATGTAGTCCAAAAATCTTGAGCCTGCTTAAATAAAAAGACACATTTGCAGTTAAAAAAATAATAAGTAAAAAACATATTAAAGTATTATAAGTAATATTATTTTAAGGTTGTATCCAGATTCAGATTAAAAATCCTTTAAATTTATATTATATTTATTTATATATTAAGAGTGCTTTCATGCCATTAAATTATTTAAATATGTAACGATCAAATCCATTTTTACTTGAAACAGATACATTTCCAGCTGATCAAGATAATAAGATATTATATTAATACTGCTTTTAGACTTGTAATTGTTTTTTTTTAATCCAAAAAAAGGGATTAAATTGTTACACTTATTATTACAATGTTATAATAATTATTAAGTATTGTTAAATCAGAGGTGGTGTCAGGTTTGTTTTGTTCTGGATCCAAGTGTGATTGATGAGTTCAGGTTCTAAATCAAATGTAAAAGGATCAGTGGCATAGTACTTGATTTAATCTTCTATAAATAAATTTGCTACAGTACCAGAATGGAGCATTTGGAGAAGAGAAGATAATAAAAGGGATTCATGAAATCAAGGGAAAGTCCACTTTAGACATTCTACTAACAAGTAACTTTGCAACTACATGTCAACTAGCAGTCACTGGAGTATTAGTAGACTGTCTGCTTAATATCTTCTTACACAATGGGCCCACAACATACTGTACTGACTATTAGAAACTTCTACTAACCCTAAACATACCCTAACAGCCAACTCTAAGAGTTAGTAGACATGTAGTTGCAAATTAATGAGAATTAGTTGACATTTAGTTAACATGTAGTTACAAAAAGTTACTTACAGTTAGTAGACTAACAAAATAAAGTGTAACCAATAAATCACACACATCAAGACCAGGAGACTACAAGGGGTCATTTCTGATTTCATGGTGATTTTAAATTACATTTCTAATTACACTGATTTAACCTGAACAATGTCAGATTTCTCCCATGTTTCACCTGGTTCATTTGCTTCAACGTCTGTTCTCATTATACAGGAGTGAGTCCCGTCACGCCGCAATTGATAAAGCTCAAGGTGATCTCCGATCAGTACTGAGCGGCCCATCGTGCACACACACACCACAACATCTCCTGCACTTGTGTAGTTGCATGTAAAAGCGCAGCGAGTTAATGAAATGATGAGACCGAACAGAACACAGCATGTCATTAACTTATTCAGAAAATTACAGACTCTCCGTGTTTCATTGTTCGCTCGTCTTTGAACACAGCAAACGTCCCTCAAAGAGGAGGGCGGAAACCCAAGCCTGCGTTTCAGAGAGAAACTCATCATCGCTGATATTCAAGAGATTATAAACCAATACCACAATACGGAGAAATCTGGGCAGATTGAAATTAGAGTTCAACGTTTCACTAAATCCAAACCCTTCATCAAAGTCAACATTAGGGGAATTCAATTACACTTCCAAGAGTACAAATCTTTTCAGAACAGGTCCTGACAATCAGAACTTTTAGGTTGGATCCAAATGGTTATGATGTAAACATTGTGTATTTCAGGCATATTCATTGTAAATGTGCCAAATAATATGCCAAAATTGGGTTACTATGTATAGTTTACTTGTATTGAATCCACACGCATAAATGCACAGAATACACAATAACGTATTGTTACGATACATAAAAAAGAGTTTGAATTTTATTCACTTATGCACTTTTTGTAATCTGTCAGCCGCTCTACATCACAAGCAGTGTTGGGCAGTAACGCGTTATTTAATTACTTTTTTAGTAACGGAGTAATTTAATGCGTCATCGTTTCCAAAACAGTAATTAGAGTACAGTTACTAAGCTAAAGTCGCTTTGCGTTACTGTTACGTTACTTTGCTGACAGAATCCAGTGTTTTATCATCTAGATTGTAAAAAAGGGTGTAGCGCATGCACTGTCGAGTTCAGTGGTAGTGCATTAGAGATCTCTCCCGCGAGACACGACACGCGGACGAGATGGGCGAGTACAAGTAGAAGGGTGTGTGTGTGTGTGTGGCGGGTAAGCACTTAATACAGTGCTGAAATGTGTATGCTCACGAATCCTCTCATTATGACACACAAATTACAGACATTATGAAAGATTCCTTATGCCTATATATATTGTGTTTTAACAGAGATTTGTGAGATTGCGATGCACTGTGCTGTCTTATACATTCGCCTAAAGGATTAATAGGAACACCTGTTCAATTTCTCATTAATGCAATTATCTAATCAACCAATCACATGGCAGTTGCTTCAATGCATTTA
>JAUCMU010000033.1:1719171-1731208 GCA_032275025.1 Enteromius treurensis | reverse complement strand
TGCTGAGTAAGAGTTAAAGTGCCCCTATTATGCCTTTTCAAATATGATCGTTAATGCAGTGTGTCATGTAGCTGTATGTGAACATAAACTCATACAGAAGGGTGCATATTAGTACCTAAAATGAACGAAGTAGCATCTAAAAGGTGCATATAGTACCTTAAAGGTGCATAATGGTAACCAAAGGGCACATATTATTACCTAAAGAATGTGTATTCGTACTACAAAGGGTGCATCTACCTTAAAAGTACATGTTCAGTACATGTTGGTACCCAAAGGGTGCATATTAGTGCCTAAAGGGTGTGTATTAGTAACTAAAATGTACATACTGTATAATCACTGTAACAAAAAAAAACTGAAAGGATGTCTATACTGAAAGACCTAAAGGGAGCATATTAATACTAAACAGTACCTTAAAGGTACATATTAGCACCTAAACAGTGAATATCAATGTCTAAAGAGTATTACTGTGGCCTACTGTACGGCCTACTGTAAATGTCTGCTTGTACTACTCAAATGCCGTTCAGTCAGACAGCTTGCTAGGTGTCAGAACAGCGCATGTACAGTATGTGGACAGTGTTGGTACCTGTGGAAGGAGCAGCAGAGTAACAGAGCAGCAATAAAAGCGCGTGGCAGTCAAAGGGACCAGTACTTGTGTTCATGTCCAGGTAGAGTCAGAGCACGTCAGGTGCACCTCTGGGATAGTACCTGCACGTAAAAATTAATGAACTCTGCGCTCCTCGCAGCACTGCTTCACCAAATTGCATTTTCAGGCTCACAACTCCGGGACATGCTGGGTGGTTTGATGCTTTCCCAGCTATCCATCTTTCCGCAGAGCCAATTTTCATTTAAACCTAATTAGGGGCCTGAAATGAACATTATGCATTAGATAAAGCATTGGAAAAGTAGAACTATCCTCAGAGCACGACGGAGGGAAAAAACGGGGGGAGGGGAATATTAAGGGAGGGAGAGAGGAAGAGAGGGAGGTGGTAAGAATTAATTACTAGCCATTAGGGTACAAGTCATCTCATTGCAAATGTTGAGTTAAATGGAGGAATTAGTTCCTCGGTTGTGTTAAATACTCTGCGCTGATTTAGTACGCTACAACTAGTTCATTACATAGAGGTCAGCGTGGAGATAGAGGTGAACATGAGCACTGCTTACAACTACTCTGTCTCAAAAAATATTAAAGGGAAAAAATTAAGCATTTATACTACAGCTTCTTCAATATTTATATACAGTATATATATTTATTCGCAAAAACAGATTAGTATTTAGGTTTTTTTTAAATCCTGTTTTACTGTATTTGAGTCTGTTTGAACCTTTTTTTGGACCTAGTCAAAGTAACCCAGTTGCAGTTTGATTAAGAGTTTAAATCCAGAAAAAGATTTGACCAAACCGTATCGAGCATCATCGTGATTTAATTAAGATCTGCTATCAGACCTATTTGTTCAGTGCATTATCTGAGAGCCTTTGTAAAGCATTCCCTTCAGCTCTATTATCTTACCTGCGTGTGATAGCGTGTGGTTTCAACTGTTCACAACTACAAGAATATAACCCCATATTCAGAACTGGAAGTTTGGACAACACATACCAGTCAAGCGCGCTGAACTGAATGCTGGAGGAAACCTTTCCTTCTCGGTGGCTATACAGCGTTGCCTAATTCTTTCTTGTTCTGTGTTTTACCAAAAATGCAAAGCGGAAGATGTCAGTGCTATCATGAAGCAGCATTGTGGTGCAGGTAAAGCCACATGCAGCAGGTCTTATCGGCCGTTTCTCTTATCTACCTCCTCTCCACTACGTTTTTAAGATCTCTCCTGCAGAAGACAGTGTAATGGATCTATTCTACGGCCCTGTGTGTGTGTGTGTGTGTGTGTGTGCACGCGCCTCCTCGCACACATGCCCTTGGCAGAGAATTAGGTGAGGGAACAGGTCAATTTCACATGTTGTGGTGCTTCCTCAGGAAGCTGGCTTTGTCCTCCTTGACGGCCTGATTGCTTTTGTGCACCGATTGCTTCTTTCTCAGCCACCACCATCCCCACAAACACCCCCCTCTCACCCTCCCTTTAAAACCTGTTTAAAGTATTTTGTCCGGGATTGCATTAGCAAACCAGAAATTAATCTACCATTACAGGGAATATTGAAGACTCCAAAGCTTTGAGGGTGGCGGCAATAAAACAGTTTAACTGCTCTACTGCAAACGCGATTGGTCAGAGGCAGCCAGTGAGTGTTTTATCATGTGCTAAAGAGGAGGACGAGAGAAAATAGAGGAAATGAAGGCAGGTAGAAGCAGAAATGGATTCTCTATGAGACAGCGGCTGACTGCAAACACGTCATTTTCATTTTTGGTCCCAAGATCACTGCAAACCCTGCCCCGCAGATGAATTCACTGATTAATTCAATCACCTGTCAAGAAAACGTTAGACTTCGTGAAAGTCAAATCTTTTACATTTTTAGACCTAGCTACAGGCTGAGTTTTGAATTTAACTTGTTTTTTAGCAGAAAAAATTAGTTCCAAAAAAGCATAAAAAATTCAAGAAAAATAAGAATAATTCTGTTTCTTTTAACATTGGATAGCTCCGCCCACAGTGAAATCTCATTGGATCAAGCACGATCAATAAACCACTTGGAATTTCTTGCAAGATAGAAAGCATAGCTAGTCCATATCAACACAAACTGCATCCAAAATAACCTCTCGTCAAACTAGTTTCTCACACATAACAACACCGAAATGGCATTCATGTTTGCTCAATTTGTGGACCTCTTCCAAATCCTCTCTCCATCTCAAAGTCAAAAAATAAGTTTAATATAAGAAGTAAAAACACAAGTGTGAGAAATAAAGCTGCAATTGTATGATGAAATCACACAATGGAAACAGAAATCCCAATTTGTGTTATAAATTCGCAACCAGGAGAGTTTCATGTACAAAAAAGAGTCACAATTATTTTACTCTGAGGTGGAAACAGGCTTCCATTCGTAATCCCTATTGAAGACGAACTGAGGTTCTCTCAATACAACAGCGCTCTTACACCCATAACAGCATTTGGAAGACGTTTTACCGCATGCAAACCTAAATCTGCTTTTTAGATTCGTATCAGACGTTCGCACATTAAAACGCTCCTCTGTGTCTTGTGCTCACTGGGACAGGACAGGTGAATACGGCATGAAGCTCTGGCAAAATTGGTCTTGTTGAAAGAAACACACTTCACAGAGCGTTCAACAGCAATGGCGGATTTTTAGCCCGTTCACCATGAATGAGCGTCTGACAGGGGCTGTGGGTCTCACAGATGGATCGTTGGGGCGAATCCAGCAAGGTTTGAGGGGGCTGACTGGGGGGGATGTAGGTGGTCTTCCATTTACTGCAGTCCGTGAGGCAGTCCAGTGGCTCTCCTCTGCCTCAGCAAGAACTTACACACACACACTCGGAGGTGCTGAGGTAATCTCCCTTCCTCGTTAGTGGCGTGGAGGAATATGTATGTCAGCAAACGCTGTCACCGGTGTAGCGTCAGGGCAGCGCGGCCCGCCACATTTCTCAGCTGACTTTGCTGAGTAATGAGCCGAATACAAACGCGTTTCACGGCTGCAGCCTCCGCTAAAGGTGTTTTCCATGCAACGTCTGACTAATCACAGCACAAAAACTTTTACTTACTGTATCTCAGCTCAGGTTTCTCACAAAAGCGTTCTGCGAAATGCTCAGTTCTCTCAAAAAAGGAAACTTAAGATCCCTTACTCTCTCTCGTGTCATGTGTGATCTTCTACAAATCGTTTTTTGCCTATACAGTAAAAACCAGTGGGGTTCTAAACTAAGGGGTCTCATAAAAACTCCAAGATGACTGAAAATGATTTAAATTGACATATTATTACCATAAATAGTAATATTATATCATATAATATTTTAAAATACTAAAATAAATAAAATGTTACTTTATATTTAATAATATAGCAATTTAATTGGTAAAAAGACATACAGTAAATACAAATAATTACATATTTGACATAAGAAATTAATCAATTATTTATTTATTTTATTAAAAAGGGTTATGGAAAGGGTGTGGAAAGGGTGTTAGCTTAGTATGAAGCTGAGCTGCAGCATAAGATGCAAGTCTGTATTTTAAACAAGCCTCAGATGAGTTCAAAGTAGTGTCTTCTGAAAGCGGCGTTTCAACAGTTTGTTCCCGAGCAGCCGTGAGGCCAAGAGCTGCCGCCTGGGTTAAACTCGGCGTTTAGAAGCGCGAGACCCTCGTAAAGCGCCTTCTAATTGTGATGATTATGTGAGCTGGAAGCAGATAAAACATGTCATTGTTTTTGAGCTGCATAATTTAATGGAAACAAGCAGGGTGCTGCTGAATACACACTTTTTTACGAAGCCCGTTTGATGGTGACACAAACAATATCCAGCTTTCATCTGATTCCCGGGATCATTATAAGCCACGGAGAAATGTGAGAGAGTGGAGTCTAAACAGCTGACCACAACAAAGCATGTCTGCTTAAAGCTGTTCAGTCAAACTTTCAAAACTTGATGAATTTATGTTTGATTAAAAAGATTGAACAGACATTTAGGAAGAGTTCATATCTTAGAAGATTAATTAGCAACATAAATCATATCATTTTATTCATTTATGTGTTTGTTTCCCCACAAATTTAGATGAATTCATATTGTGTTTGGATTTATTTATTTATTTATTTTTTGCATTTTTCAAAATTCAAGAGTAATTATTATTACCATAATTAAATAAAAAAATGTTGTAATGATGTCTTTCCCGGAACCATGTTGCACAAATATTTTGTGATAATATAATAAGATTTTCTAAAATATTATATTATGTGATAATATTTAAAAAAAAAATGCACTTTAGATAATAAAGGTTTTGGCATTACAGTATGAAAATCTATAATTATTAATTATAATATAAGTGGTGTTATATAGTCACACTGAAAAAATTGGTCCTAAAAAATAAATGACATTACATACAAAAAGTTATACATGTTAAAGATAACACTTTCTTGAAAGCTTTACAAATAATGCATTACAAATCTATTTATAATGTAAGCTGTTATGCATTATATATTTTCATAAATAATTGTAACCAAAGTTAAAAAGCATATTATTCGTCCTCATCACATCTATAACTGTGTTTGCATTATATATATTTTAAAGGTGTAACAATGAATATAATAGTATTGTATAATATACAACTGTGGTTAGAAATAAGATGCGCATAATTTCTGCATTAATAACTTACATAAAAGCTTCAAGTAAAGCCTTACCCAATAGACTTCTACAACCTTATTTTTTCTTAAGAGTTGTAAAATTCTGCCAGGTTTTGGTGAGATGGATCCACAGGGGTCTATCCCACACACAGCCCTCTTTTCACTCCCTGTAAAATCCATGTTCTGCTCCTGGATGCTGGCAGCTAATAAAACACACTGCATTTTAGAGATTTGTTTGGTCGAACAGTTGGAAGACGACAAACCGCAAATGTTTACCAGGTTCCCTCTCGAACGCGAATGGTCGGCGCCACCTTTTGAAGTAAATAAATTCAGCTCATTTCCATGTTTGCACACACCCTCCCGCCTTGTTTGCGCTCGGACCTACAAGAGCAGTTTACACCAGATTTACATTTAAAAGGGACCCCCGCGTGCAATGTAAAATAAGTGTTGATTCGAAGAAATATCAGCTGTGAAATCGATTGAGGCCGTGCGGAGCTCCCGAGCGGGTGCGCGGCGGCCGGCCTTGGCCTTTCCAGCCGCACACACGGGCTACTTCAAAAGCCAATTAGTGCGATTTCACATTCCCCCGCAGCTGAATAATTTCATGTAATTTTCAGCCACGCTGGATGGAGGCCAAGTTTGTTGGAAAGCACATTGGCCCCCACCGCCCCCGGATTCCTCCTCCTCGGCCCCCTTGTTTTTACCCCTGTGCTTTCCCTTATGCGTTCGGGATCATTTGGAAATCTTGTCGAAAAGCGGCGCTCCTAATTACACGCGTATCAGCACATACACTGCCCGCGTTACCCAGCTCTGCTCCCACCGGGCCGTGGTCACTTGCGGCCTCACACACACACCTCGCACTAATTTCATCTTAGCGCTGGGCTGTCAAACATCTCTCCTGTCTGAGCACTTTTAATCGATTAGCTGAATGTCTCTATAATACATCAGCAGCTGGCAGGCAGAGGGGATTCGGCGGTGAGACAGTTTAATTACTGTACCTGTGTACCAGCACAATAGCAGCCGTTACACTGACGCTACAACAGCCCTCCAGCCCACATACTCACTGTACACTACACACATACAGTATGATAATACAGCACAGCTGCATCCAACCCAGACATACTGAGCCCGCAACTACTCAAACCCGATTAGCCAACAAAGACCAGCAATCCTCTATAGACTGGACATTTGTATTTACAACATTTACGATTGTTACAATACTGTATGCTGCTGCGCATATAACACATACAAAATAACCCCACTATTAAACATGAATGTAGCAGATGTATACAGGTGGAGCTGGGGAAGGTGAAGGGTTTCTGAAAGAGCCAGCACTAGTTACTGTAAGTATTTGAAGGTTGACCAACAAGCTCATTGGCTGCCGACACAAAAAGAAACCATGTGAGCAATGATGCGATGATACGGTATCAGAACGACTTTACAGTAAGATACAGTAAAACGTAACTTTGATAATGGCATGTTTCTGGTTGAACTGCTCACTATATAAAATATGTTTACATTTACAAGTTGAACAATCATAAAAAGTCTGTGCTGCTCATACTGAAAGCCTCTTCCTGACAGACAAATCCACCTTCCTGGATAAACTGCCCTTGGAAACCAAGCCAGGAGCGCTTCGAACAGCAAAATCCATATGAAGCAAATCTAAATTTGCACCCCGCCCAGCTTCTTCTTCAGTACCTCCTGAATATCCCCCTGTTCTATAAATACATCCTCAAGTCAGATTTGCTTTTTTTGTCTCCCTCCGTGTCTTTGAAGCATAAATAATGACTAACTAAAAGGGCTGAATCATTCGGGACGAGCGCCAGTGATTGATATGTGTAGAGGCCATGAGCCGACTGCACGAGAGAGAGAGAAGCGACAGTCCATTTTAGAAAGTGTCTACCGAATTGATTTAACAAGTTTAATGTGTGCATCAATGTGGGCCTATTACTGGTTGTAAGCCTCAGTGATGCTATTTGTTCGACTGGCAAAAATACTGCTCTTTAGAATGAGTGTATTAGGTCTAAAATTGCAGAGAAAACCCCATTACAACTTTATTGCTGGTAAATTGGAACCAAACGTTGTCTGTATTTCAATTATTGTGAGTTACCCGGGAAATAAATCGATTTTGTATAGGCTCAATCACATAGACAGTGATGAGAAATGCTTTATTACACTCTGGCAACCCAAGGCTAGTCTTTTGTTTTTCCCCCTTAGCAATTTTCAAGAAATTGTCAATTAAGGACTTTCTCGACTTCTTTTGGCTTCTAGGAACGGCTCCGTTCGTGGAGGAGAAATCACTGAGCGTTTTGTATTGCGGGGTGTTATTCTCACCGCTTGTTCGGGTTTTAAATGCTAATGTCCGCCCTTCTTACTGCCCTGTGCCACAACACAACTCGCCCACTTCGACACGGTGGGTAATCATTACCTGATTCTACCATCATCATCAGACTTCTTAAACCACCACAAGAGGCAGCACACTAGGGAAACGCCTCCGCCTACCCACAGTGCACCGGTGTAAACACCGTTTGACATAAAACTACTGTAGATTCCATCATGTTCAGTAAACAGTTTATTATATTCTAAAAAATCTAAGCATTTGCTATATGTACTGTGAAATTAACTAACTTATCTACAGTACATAACTACCTTTTAACTAGTAAAGCAAGTAAATTAAGAACAAATTATCAAATAGTCTCATTCAATAATGAATCCAGCGAGTAATGGTGTATTGCAATAAAATGCTGAAAGAATAAAAAAAATAAAAATAAAATTCTACAAGAATATTGCCATCTAGAATAACTCTAATTATTTAGTGTGACAAATAAAACAAATATTTTTTTACAATAATGAACCCCAGTGAGTAATGAAATACTGCATCTTAAATAAAAATGAAAATAAATAATAATTAAAATAATGAATAGCACTGATACATTTAGAATCATTAAACGTGACGATTAAACAAAAAATATTTTCCAATAACGAATTCCAGTGAGTAGTGGCGTGTTGTAGTGATATGCTGCATCTAAAATAAAACTAAATTATAAAAAATAAAATAAGATTCTGCAAAGAGACTGCCATTTTGTTTCGTGTAATAAATAAACACATGATATTTTCCAAAAATTAATTCCAGTAGTGCGATGTTATGAAATGCTGCATAAATAAACAAATAAATATCATATCATATGTAATTTATCATAACTATCTACTACTATTACTCTATACTTTAATAGCCAAATCTATGAGCTTTTAGAGCACCTTGTCCAACTTTTCCAAAACAAAAACATTTCTAAAATATGCAGTTCTTCAGTTTTTATGTAAACATATGCATAATGTTACTCAGTAATGCCTTTACAGTATATTTAATCAAATATTGTACATACTGTTGAACATGTTTACAGGAAACCGAGTATCTATCCTCCAAAAAATTTGCGAAATACCTTCAGACATTCCTAAAGTTTTGAGCCTAATAACCACCAAAAAAAGCAAATGTTTTCATTAGACATGTTCTCATAAACAAGCACTAGTGGAAGTGTGAATGAAGCAGTCAGACCATACACAAGGAGGAAGTGGTTTATATTACACAGCCACAACTTCACATTCATGCAATGCAAATTCAAATCAACAAACACAGAGGGAGAAAAAAAAAAAAAACCTCACTATGGCAGAGTTTAATTAAAGGATCTGCATAATTTGAATCCTTTAAAAAGAGTGGGAGCGAGAGACAGGACGGGACGGGACAGAAAGACGAGATCAGTGCTGCCTTGAAGTCGATATCATTTAATGACATCAGCTCTTTTACAACACCGTCTGAGGCGGCAAGCTGCCACGACACATGGACGACGCGGGAAACGCTGATCTCGTCTCCGTTAAGATGAACGCGGGGGTCCCTCGCTCTCATCCTCACAATTAACGCTTACGGTCTCTGCTAAGACGCATCTCGTTGGAACGACGTCCAAACAAAACAGAGAGGAAGAAAAGAGCGGTATTATTAATCAGCTGAACATGCTCCTCTGACCTGCTCAAAACAATGTGAATCCAGCCTGAGGATTTACACACAGTTTCCTTCAGCTGTAATTGGCTTGGCAGCTTAAGAGCTGATAGGAAGTGAACGACTGGATGTGTAATACTGCTGACACTACTGACACAACACACCGCTGTCCTCCAAGTCTATCAGCTGGACATATAGCTCTGTGGCTCTACTACAGCTAAAGTACTCCAGAAATACAGCCTTTTATTTGTTTAAAACACTATTTTATAGTCATTTGGTCAATTTTGCTGAAATATTTTCCTCCTTGAACAAAACACATGAGCACAAATAAGGACTCAAACTGGATTCTTGAAACCCCTCCTCGTCTGCTATTGGTCAACAAAGAGATGACACCGTCTTAAACTCACACCAGATTTGATTGAGCCGTTGTTGCAATTTTAGACTGGATGTTTTTCTACTGCGGAAACAACTTTTGTTTTTGAATGACATAACCTGCATTTGATCTAATAAAATGACACATTTTATTATTTTATTTTTATTCACATATAAATTGAGGAGCGTTGGGAGAAATATAAAAACCCAAAATAAGAAAATGAAAAACATATATATATATATATATATATATATATATTGTGTCTATGTAATAGAAACAGAAAATTTAATTGGAAGATACAAACAAAACATATTTTTATTTTTAATAAAATTTTTAATAAAATATTTTTTTATAAAATAAAATAAAATAAAATAAAATAAAATAAAATAAAATAAAATAAAATAAAATAAAATAAAATAAATGTCCAGTCTGATCCCTGCGTGCCCCCCGGGAGGAAGTGGGAAGGCTGAGGTTGCTAGAAACCAGGTGTCCCTGACTAAGCAAGCCAAAAGGCAACAGTGGCAAGGAACCAAAACTCTGCGTGGGAGAAAAAAAAAATCTTGGAAGAAACCTGGCTTAGCGGGGTCCGATTCTCCTCTGGCCGGCAATATAGTCAGCAATATTTAAAGGGAAGTTTCTCAGCTCTGATAGGGTAATCGGATGATACAATGATTGGAGGCAGCTGGATAATCATTTTGTCCTTGCTGCTTCCAAAATGTGTTAGTAAAACATCATTACAATAAACTACACTACCTTACATTAAAGTTTTACTGTGTGTTCAACATATTTTCTACAGCACATACACCTATATATCTATATCTATAATCAACTTCAGGTCTATTGCATTTATTTTAAAATTGTTCTGATTAAGGTCACAATAAAGATAAACAAATAAATCTGTAAACAAACTTTTTAAATTCTTCTTCTACTGTGTGTGGATTTCTCAAAAGGATGCATTTAAAAAAAAAAAAGTCATAGATAACTTTACTATTGAACCAATCGTGGCAGTTAGGCTGTGATTCAATAGACTCTAAACAAAGTCACAAGTGTGCCTGAGTTTATTACACTTATTCAGTGCCACAGAAAGTCTCTTCGAATCTATATTTCATTACCAGGCCACAGGAAATTCAGGAATTCCAGTTAATTGTGTCGATTTTGACTGGCTGCTCGTCTTATTATCTGACGCAGAAGATGTACGCATTCAACAGATAGAACGGATAAACTAATCTCGGGTCATAGAGAACTGATAAAAGGTAAATAAAGTAATTTTCTCTGAGCTTCTGTCCAACGGAGATTTTCATAGCAAGGACATCGCAACAAGGAGAAGTCGGTGTTATTTCTAATTACTTAAAGCAAGCAACAAATTCAATCAAACGCTGCTAGCGATTCGGCGGGGGACTTCAAACGCAGACTCCCATCAAGAAGCTACTCGTGGTGAGAGCTTCTGCGACCAAAAACAATGAATTTCATGTTTTATTCATGCGTACATATACATTCTCATTAGTGGCGGCCACCGTGTGAAGACAGATAGTGTGATTGAGTGGGGATGGGGGGAGGAAGGAGCCGCTGTCGAAGGCCTTGGGCGATCTGTTGATTGACTGGGCTCCGGTCCCAGCGGTGGTGACCGCCAGGCTTGGTGATGGACACACACTGGAGAATGAATCTGAGCTAGCCTGCAGCTGGGTTGTGCGTCTGGACTCCTTAGTGGCTTCGCAGATTGACCTAATACGAGCCCACTGGCCAAAACACACCAGGGCAATCCAAGTGGTTGCATGACATGCACAGGGCACAGGAATGCTGGGAGACGGAGAGATTGCTGCTCATGTCTACATGGTAAACCTGGTTCTGGTTCGACCGGTATGTGTTTTTTTGGACAGATGCCGATACCGATTATCATAACCTCTCATAATTCTTTTTTTTTTTGGGATGATTAAATCATAACCTTCAGGAGGTGACTATTCAGTTCATCTCATGTACATCAGTTGATGAACTTTACAAGAATCATACATGGCCAATTTTCCCCTAGCTAATATGATTCTTTAGGGTCTTAATGGAAAGTTTGTAATATAGTTTGTTTTAAAATTTTTCAAAGATATTGTAAAAAACTGCTCTTTTGAAATCACTCTGTTCGGTGTACTTCCCCTTTAAATCGTCACAAGCTCCGCTGACTCCGCCCCTCTTTTCTGAGTCACTCTCAGAGGATCTTTTCTTAGCCGTATTCATAGTGAAACTTGCTGATTAACACATTATTAGGAAAGACGACTAGCAAAGATTCATTAAAAGACATTATACTCACTGCTTCTGTAGGTCATGAATGATTCGCGTGAACATAAACACATTTCGGTTGATCAAGGGCACGTATCCCTTCAGAACCAAACGTAACATTAATCTTCAGTCACTCAGATGTCGGGAGTAAATGACTACTGCTATGTTCATTAATACATTCAACAACAAAACACCTCAAT
>JAUCMU010000033.1:1702195-1712719 GCA_032275025.1 Enteromius treurensis | reverse complement strand
TCGTAAAGTGGGTGAGAGGGTGTTTTTGTCATTCTGTTTAGATCTTAAGATCTCGTTTTATGGCAGGTCATCTGCCAGCTTTGCGAGACTTCTCTGAGTCCAGCTTTCCCAGACTGATTGGATTTCTTTTAGCCAAAAGGATTCAATTGAATTAGATTTCTTTTAGCTAATTTTCCCAAACCGTACAAAGATTTAAAGGGGAAGTACATAAAACAGAGTGATTTACAAAGAGGTTTTATTGACAGGGTAAAATGAGCGTTTTTACACTATCTTTGGGAAATTTAAAACATACTATATTACAGACTTCTCATTAAGACCCTAAAGAATCATATCAGCCTGAGGAAAATTTAACACCTTGAATTGAAGCATTTCATTTGTGGAAACAACCAAAACAACTGTTTAAAAATTAATATTTTTGTTTGTTTTAATGGTTTTTAATGAATAATTAGCTTTTCTTCAATTCACAGTTTTTAGTTTGGGAAACTCTTATTGCATTAGACCAGTCTTTCCCAAACTCAAAATTGTTGATGAAAAAGTAACAGTTGAGATATTATTTGTGTAGTTTCAGGGGGGGAAAATACTAATGATTTGTGTGTGTGATGCTTGTAACATAATAAATTATTAACTAATTCCTTGACTTTATGCATTCAAGACTCTCTGCTTCAGTTTTTGCCTTTATTTGTGGAGGGACAAGACCTTTTGAAGATCCACAGAAACGCGGTGTTAAACGTGATCCATAATCTAGGATTTAATCATTCATTTGCTTTTAATCAACTCACAAACATTTTGGAACCCTGGACTAACTTAACGACATCCAGACATTTGTAAGCATAGTTTTCATGGCCACCGTATGACCTCCAGTGCATTGATGAATGATTCATGTCACTTTCCCCTGCAGTTGAACAAACATCTCTTGAGAAGCAAAGACTCAGGAACCCCTGCCATCTCTCCAAACTTGGCTGTGAAGTCTGTCACAGTCTATATCCTGATCCTCTGTAGAAGTTAAAGTAGAAACTATTCGTACGGCACACAGAGGTAAATCCAGACATCACTAAAACCGTCACGGCCAATGTGCGAAGTTCAAATAGCAGATTTCAACAGAGCTCAGCCTCGACAGAGCAAGCAGATTTGCATTTAGAGCCGTAAAGTTTTTGAAGACTGCTTCGAAGGTAAACATGATGTTTTCTGGCTGTCGTAATCCCGTTACACTGATGCTCAGTCACATTAGTCATCCTGAGATATAGAGAAATGTCATGTGAGGAAAACTCATATAGCACCCGTGACTAATAGCTCTATAGTCAAAACCTCGCTGAATTCAACAAGCTTGCTCAATTACACCCTCCGTCAATGTCAGACGTCAGCTCCTGATGAATGCGGCAGCTGATGCAGAGTTTCACAGACGAGCTTCACGAAGGATTGGGACGGCTCTATCGAGCAACAAAATCTGGGCTTTTATTTATTTATATAGATTTATTTTTGGTAGATGCACCACAGTCGAGCGCTAAAGGTCTGAGATATCTCTTTATAAACGGCTTCATTTGTGCTGCAGCACTGCATTATCTCTTCAATACGATTCATATCAGCAATTACACACCCAGAGAGTACGTTATATTTACACACAAACACACACTCACTCTCTCATTTTAATACCTCGAGTGAAATAAATATTTGTAAAAACATGTATTCCAACAAACTAAAACCGGGCTTGATTGGTATGAAATTGCTAAAAAACTGAAAAATAAAGTCTGAAGTTTACTTATGCAAATTCTGTTATAGTTGGTTACCAGGCAGTTGCCAAGGTGTTCTGAGCGGTTGTTAAGCACTCGACACATCGACAGAGAGCCAGACTCAGAAGACTCCATCAGTGCAAGTCTGAGGGATTTCTGGTATATTTCATTATCTGCTTGAAGTCCGACCAGAGAAAACGAGATAAAACGACCAAAGTCAGAGCAGGCAGGAGGTCTGCGGTGAGGCCTCGAGGATTCAGAGTCAGACTCGCTCTTAGCTCTCAGAGAAGCCCGAGGCGAGTTTCACACTAGCAGTATGTTAGCTCACATCATAAATCAAATACACATTTCAATTTGTGTCCAACTCTATCGTGAAGCCGATAAAACAAAGGCATCAAACCTCATTAACACTGCGTGAGTCACTGACGTCACCAAAAGTCACGCTCTCCAGTTCTTCGAGTTACTATAAAACACTGTCGACGTCTTCAGGAAGGCTTTTGTTTTCATTTGCGCTGCATCTGTCATCTGTTGTGTAGGAGAGGTGCGCTGGTGACATCTGTTCAGCCCGAGCTAATAATATCTCTCATCCAGCAAGAACTGAAAGCATATCAACAAGATTTACAAAGCAAATAAGATATAAAAAGGCAGCCTGAAATAAACCACTACCGACAGGATAAACTAGTTTACTGACAAGGAGCGCAGTGATAGCGCTGTCTTCACTTTAACACACTTATCTGCGTGTCAGGACCATGTTATCTGGGAATAACGGCACCGTATCGCAACAAAACAGACGTAAAAGTATCTGAAATTCTGCACTGATCTTATTCAGCAGAGTTTAGGTGCATTATTACTTTTTTCAAAAACATCAGTCTTTAAAGGGATGTCATTAGGCTATAGGAGCTTTTTTTTATTAAATCAAAAGAAAACTACCTGTGGATCTTTATCATTGTAGGGTGGTTGTGTACACACACTCCCAACACACATTTCAGACCAAGCTGCTTCTAAAAGTGCATGTGGCACCAGATGACCCCTTTAAAATACACAACATGTATAATAAGTGTAAAGAATTTAATTGGCTTCATAGCTCCATTGTAGAAGTTAAGAAGACCACAACTATTTTAATGAAACTATAACACTAATAGCCTATTATAGACGGACTTGTTTCAATATCCTATTGCCTAATCTTGGCCTATAGTGACAGTAATTTTAGTCACATTTAATTTAACAGTGTAGTCAAAATGAAGCCATAAACATTATTTCATTTATCTTTAAACAAATGAGAGTTCAACTCTATTTTTGGAAGAAAAATTGTACTGTGTGATTATTATTTTATACTGTAGCTCTAAACCAAACTTTTATTTTGACGGGTTGTCATAAGCACCTGTGTGAAGTCTATGTCATAGGTCTATGTACTGTATATATGACGATAGTTTTACTCAAATTTAACGATCAAGTGCTCACAAAGTGACTATCAGAGCAGTTCTGATAGTTAGAACAGTATGTGATTCAGTATATATTCAAATATCATTTGTGCATTAATGTTTGTTGTATTAAACAAGGTTTATCAATTAAAGCAAAGCAAGTAAGGATATGTTCTTGTACAGCTCGTCAGACGCTGTCCTGAAATGATGGTCCTGACTCCTGTGTGCAATTCTCAAAACGCCCACAAGAAGGCAGCATTTATCGGGGAATCCGATTTTACCAAACCGATACACGATTATGTAAAAATGCTTTAAAATTGGGAAAAATATTAGGAAAACTATATATCGGTCGATCTCTAGCTAGGATAGCGCTATGCGTTCATGTGCAATCACTCAACTGAGGATGCAATTAAAGGGTAGAGCTGTAGTCAAGTCCAGCTTTGTCGAGTCCAAGACAAGTCCAAGACCAGACTAATCGAGTCCGAGTCAAGACAGAGTCCAAAGAGGTTTGAGTCCAAGTCAAGTCCAAAAGTTTCGAGACAAAGTCAAGACCGAGTCCAAATAAGAGGAAAAAAAAGGTTCCTCTTCAAGACCATATACTTAACTATTGATAAAGCATGTGATCCAAGGGATCTTTAGTGTTGGAAATCCATTTATCCTTTGCTGAAATGTCCGCGTCTTGGAGAGCGCGGGTCATGGTTGCTTAGCAACGGCAGACGCCACAGGAGTGCAAGCTTAGAGCACAGGGGAGTACAGTAACAGCTACTAGGTTGCTTTGCAAAGATATAGAAAGCGTCGGGCCTAGCGTTTTCCATGTGTTTTTAGGCACGACATGCAAGAGTGGTTTTGTTTTGAAGGAGAAAAAAAAGCATATTGCTGGACTCCACCGAGACCAACTAGAACATTTAGTGGGTTCAATGACCAAGTCCGAGACCGGACTAGTTTGAAAGTTTGGGGTCAGTTCTTTTGGGGGATGAAAATTAATACTTTTATTTAAAAAATGCACAATGAATTAATCAAAAGTGGCAGTAATGAAACTTATAATGCTACAAAATATTTGCATTTTCAACATTGATAATAAAAAAAAAATACTAATTGAGTAGCAAATCCACATATAAGAAAGATAGTGTGACACTAAAGACTAAAGTAACGATGCTGAAACATTTTCAAATACGCTAAAATAGAAAACAGAAAAATGTATTACTGTGTTAACTGTATTTCTATCAAATAAATGCAGCCTTGAGAAAAAATTCCAAAAAATGGGAAACCAGCCTCTTTTACTTCTTCGTATTCGGCCAATTCCATTCAAATTCCATGTTATAAACTGAAAGGAAGCTAATTTACAATTCTAAATTTGCTTACGTGAACATGGAATGTGATTTTAATGCAGAACGAAGAAGAATGTTTTAGCAGAACGAGGGTTACCATCGAGACTCGTCCAACTTTTCTGCTGACCCTGTCACCTTCTTAGCCAACCCCAGTGTTAAAGCAAATTCAGCATCACAGCGGTAATGCAGAGATGAGAGCGAAAAATCCTAGACCGTCGGGGCCACTATCAAGTGGTTTATTATAGATATTAATGAATAATATGGGTGAGCGAAAACTGTTAGTCATGCGTTGAGATAGCAATAGCTAAATGTTTCACGCATGAATCGGTTGGTTTTTCAGCCAGCGCCTGAGTCTCTCGACCCCTCCGCCCGCGGCTCGCTCCCAGCTCGCCTTTAAATGCTAGAAATCCATTGGTTTCGATATGAAGCTCTTTGTGACAGCAAGTAAACGGAGTGATTAAGCCGGGCGAGGGCTATTGAGGGGCAGAAAATGGTGTGATTAAATTGGATGATTTGGGTGAGTCATTTGTGTCCTGTGAGAGACAAACAGTTTTGAGGCCAGACACCTCCATGACCTTCCTCTGAAATCTTAACCGCCTTTACACTTCACTGCAGACAAACACAACACAGTGTGGGAGAGCGGACTGTGATTATCAACCACTTTGGAAGAGAATATCAAATCAAAATTGAACATTATCTTAACAGATAATAATAAAAATAAATGTCTCTGGATTTACTGTGCACGGTTCAGTATATGTTACGCAAAGAAGGAAATGTTTGTTTTCACATTGTTTAATCAAAATGTAATTTTTTTTCGATGCAAATAAGGCCACATAATCAAGGGAATTCATTTTGATTACATTCATTTATTTTAATATGAAATTTTGTAAATGTAAATATTTCATAAATATATGGAAATCAATATGCAAAACAATATATATATATATACATGCACAGTATATATTTAAGAAAAATGCATTACATTTATATAATTAATATAAATTATATATATATATATTCATGTAAATATATGCTGTATGTGTGTGTATTTATTTATAATAATAGATAATAAATATACACCAACACAGAGACATATATTATGTAAACAAAAACTTTTATTTATATATATATATATATATTTATATATATATATATATATATAAATAGTCCATACATTACTATGGAAGTTGATGTTGAGAACTGCAGCATTAATAAAAAAACAACAAATATATTTAATACATTTTAATAAAATAGAAACTTTGCAAGAATTTTCCTGTTGAATTTTGCGGTTTTAGATTTTAGGGTCATTTCTAAGGGGTTGCTATGCAGTTGCTAGGGTGTTCTAGGTGTTTAGTTATTGAACTTGCGCTTGAGTCTTCATGTTCCCATGTCTACTGCACCACAAACACAAAAGAAATTGTGACGTTTTAAAAGCAGGATATCAAGGAATTATTTTTGACGTTTTGATTTGTGCAAGCCTATAAAGCTCTGTGACAACTTGGTTTAATTATGAAATATATTACAGCTGCCTTAGTCGAGCCAATTAAATTTGATTGGATACTTTCTTTATTCAACAACCTCTTTTCATGTCATTCTAATTTACTGTCAAAGCAGCTTGAATATTGGAAACTAAATTATTTACTACAGCCCATAAGCCAATAATGTTCCATTTGTCTCGTACGGAGAGAGTCTACACTAACAAGATTATTAAGGACATTACTTGTAATAGTAAATGCCCTTCACTTTATTTGAGGCTCACGCTGTGCTTTCAGACGTTCCACTTCAAAAGAGCAGCACTCAGAAGAGACTGTCAGCGGCCGGCGGGAGACGCTCAGGTATGGCCAACCACCAAAAAAATGACATGACAAGCAGGCGAAATCTGTTGAAAATCGAATATGGGTTATGAAAGGTTCATATTCATCATCAGGCTGATATACACGCAAGGTCAAAAAACACTTTCATTGTCTTATATGCACTAGCTTATTTGTTCAGTGACTCCCAAACGATTCGATCAACGATTCATTTTCCAAACCCCTCCAGTGATTCATTCAAATCAGTGTTTGTGAGTTTTCAACGCTTTTAAGTAGCACCTAGTGGCAAAGAATGAATTAGCATTTGTATTCAGACCAACTTGAAAAGACCAACAAGTGGGTGGGCAATATGCTAATGATTCATTTTGACATCAACATAAAACGGCTTTGGACTTTGAAAAAAAAAAAGACTTATTTCAATGAGTCAACACTTTCTTTTAATCTACAGAAAGAAAAAAACCCCAAAACAAAAATCTGCTGGTGCCGCGGGGGTCATTTGTAATACTTTGTGAAGATATTAGCCACAGCCGACTACAGGTTCAATCACGGCGCTGGAAAACGAGGCTCTCCATATTCATTCCGACTGTCTCTCGGATTCATTTCTCCATTACTGGCCTATTTGCAAAAGGACTAATTACCAGCAGGCCAACGAGAGTCTAAGCACTCGGCCTATTCGTCAGCGCAAAACACCTCTATTTTTAGCGGAGAAACAATAATCATTTTCTCCTTCCGCCAGGAAATCTGCAATGTTGCTACAGAGGAAATACAGCCCTTTCTGAAAGTAAACACACACAAGAGCCGGCCCAGAGCGTATACAAATACACGCTGCGCTCCTGAGCAAAGCCATTGGGAAACTTAAGGCACCCTGGAGGGCTGTCTCACGCTGGCGCTGCCAACATTGGCTTTGTTGTCTCCATTCAGAAGAAGGATAGACCATTAAAGAGCATAGTTACGCTCAAATATATAGCGGAGTTGCGATTAAGTCTCAGCCCGAACGGCGAGCAGGATTCGCACCTTGCATAGAGAATCTCGCACAAGGGGAATGTGATTTAATAAAGAAATAACGGCCTCGTTCTAGCAATTAACTGCATTTCTTTGGCTGCGTTTGATTTAATGTTAATCAATTCACGGCAAGACAAAGTACGTACAGTTTTTTTGCTGTTATTAAAACACATTGTTTGACAACAACGCTCCCTCAAGCTGTTTTCGCCTCACGATGCCACAAAAATAAAGGTGTACTAGTAATTGTTTCCATGGCAATTACGAATTTCTTTGGTGTGCGTCGGAAAATAAAGAAAATAGCATAAACATGCCCACAGCCTCAATGCAGCCAAAAGCAATTTCCTCTTCTAAATTTAGTTATGCAAAGCCTATGGGCATCATCAGCATTTAGTAATTAGTTTTATAATTACTGCTGTTTTGCTCACTGTCATTCAATTTTTCTTACACCACGACTGGGGAATGGAACATCTCACACTCACAGCTGGGCAAATTACCATCCATTTATAGAGTGACGGATATCGGTGAGGGCTGATTTTTACCCGTGATGCACGGCTCTGAGCGGCACAACACCTTTGAGCCTGCCATTTTCCACCGAGTCCAGAATGCCAGGGAAGGAGGAAAAAAAACACTTTTTCACTGTTGTGAGGGTCTATTGTGATGCAAACAGCATTAATTCCCTCATTACCATTAACAATGAGTGTGGCACGCTGGTCACCCGGGTAGAGCGCTTTAATCAATGCCCTGCTCTCTGCCAACCCGCTCCGCCAAAGACCCCCTTCACATGAGGATGTTAAAGTGACTGCTCCATCACTTTGTGAGCTGGTCAAAGCCTTTAATGAGATCACGCTGTTGACTGTATGATGGTTTGATATGCTAATCTATTAGGGGTGCACAGGTGGCTATTTGGGGAAGTTGTAGCTGATGCAACTAATGCAACTACATTTTACACAAACAGTAGTTTTCCAGGAACCAAAATGCTACATTGCAGTGTTTAAACCGAATACAGAAAGCAGAGTTGTTTATAGTGCAAATGATTAATCATGATTAATTGCCTCCCAAATAAAAGTTTTCATTTTTATAATATATATATATATGTGTGTGTGTGTGTGTGTGTATGTATGTGTGTACTGTGTATATTTATTATGTATATATAAATACAAACACGGGCATTTATATTTAAGAAAAATATGTAACGTATTATATATGTTATATATATATATATATATATTTATTTATGATATTTATGATCATTTATTTATTTATATGAATATATAAATATATACATGTAAATATTTACAAAATAAATGATGTTAAATATATGTTTGTGTCTTTATAGACACTTAGTAAGTATACTATACTTGGATGCAATTAATCATTTGACAGCACTAACATTTTATATATATACTGTATACTGTATATAGCTAATGTAGTTGAACTTATGTAGTTGAACGTGCTGTAATTTAAAAACTATAAAATAAACTTAACAAACATACTAAACCTTTAAAATAAAAGCTGATTCAAAATATTAATAAAAACTGTAGTAGTAACTATAACAATGATATAAAAAATAACACTGATAGTAACACTGTGTGTGTGCCTGTTTACAAGTGTGTGTGTGTATATGTGTGTATATATATACACACACACACACACACACACACACACATATATATATATATATATAATTAATAAAAATGTAATTAAAATAAAATACAATAAAAATAAAATTTTCAGGCTGAAAATATATATGCAACAGGATGAAGTCATGGGACACAATGAGGCATATACTAAGTAAAATGTTTATCATTGAATGATGTCTAATGGTTCACTTATCACGGTTAAAAAAACGTTTAATGTTTAGTCAGTAATATAACATGCTCACCAAAACGATTCTTAAAGGCACAATAAACTTACTGTACATATTGTGCCTTGTTAAATCTTATTCAAATATATGATTCATTTTAGTCAATCATTTCATTGCAATGAAGGAAAAAATATAGCAATAAAAAAAGTATAAATGGACACAGGTCAAAATATTTTCTTGTTAGCTTGTGCTAGCTAAAAGGTTAGTTAAACTGTACTTCTCTATCTTTCTGTACTTCACTAACAAAGCACAGCAAGGTCACAGATTTGCTTTCCAGGAAAAAAATACACCAATAAAATGTGTACAGTTACTGATTGTAAATGCATACTTGTTAATGGGAAGCTATCATTTGAAAGTAGAAAAGGGTGGTATAAAACAGCGTGAAGCTCACAGGTGTAGCTAAATGTCAGGCGTGAAGAAAACGAGACGTCAAAGATGTAGCGAGGGGGAGAGGAGGAGGAGTTCTCTTCAAGGTCTCTCCGAGTTTATTGATGAAATTATGCTAATTGGGACAAGTACATGGACATTTGGCTGCTACTCTGGAAAGCATATCGTTACGTCAAAAAAAAAGAAACTTGACTGACTAAACTTCAAGAGAAGCCATTATGCTGGTTAAAACGCTTGAGTTTATGAGGTGCCGAAGGACAGCGTCCCAAAAGACGAGCCGAAAGCAAGCAAACAAAGAAAGGAGATGATTACGAAATCTTTTTTTTTTTTCTTCAATATAAACAAGTGGCTTGAAAAGCAGGAGGTTTGGTTGCGTTGGGCTGAGTGACACATCTATGCGATGCAGCAGTCACCAGAGATCAAACGCTGATAACCAGCGAACACGCGGCGGCTTCCAGCGCTGCCTCTAATAAAGACAGCGGGCCGCCACATCTCAGGTATTAATCACACACAACAAAGCACTGTGTGTTTCTGTCAGTATGTTCCACGCGCTTCCACTGACTGCTGAATAAATTATAACCCCACTGATGAGAAAACCGCCAATACAAACAGGATGTTTACAGTAGATACACCGCAACGACAGAACAAACCCACACCTGAAGAAACTACAGCTCAACACATCTCAGGGTTACTTCACCCCAAAATGAAAGTTCTGTCATTAATTACTCATCCTCAAGTCGTTCTAAACCCCATAAGACCTTCGTTCATGTTCAGAACACAATTAAGGTATTTTAGATGAATCCAGAGAGCTTTCTGACCCTCCACAACCAAAATGTTCCTGGAACATAGTAAATACTGTACATCTGTCAAATGTGACACCAGTGGCTCAACTTCAGTTTTCTGACAATGCGAGAATGTTAACTCACATTCTTCTCCCCTGTGTTACGTCTTCCGCCATTTTTCATTGTTTACTCAGGTTTCGTC
>JAUCMU010000033.1:1691956-1702095 GCA_032275025.1 Enteromius treurensis | reverse complement strand
GATTGAATAACTTTTGTAACTTTATTGCTAATTAATTTATAGCTGTATTTCATGTGTACAGTGAGGACTATTTTTTAAATTTATATTGTTATTTTACATTTGATTATTTAGTGTCTTTAGTATTTTTTGTTTTGTTTTTTTGATGATGATATTCTTTGATCATTTATTTATGATAATGTTTACATGCAGATTGTTTTAAGTTAATTTAAAGCAAATTAAATGTTTAAAAAATGGCTTTAGAAGATACTGAATGTTGAATGTGTAAAGATTTTAAAAAATCAGTTTACAGTACTGGTAGTTGATGATACTGACCTTCATTCATGTTACTTAGCAAAAGACACCTGTTAACAAATATAATATGAAAATACATTTATGATGTTTGTACATTTGGGGATTCATTATGAAATTTATACAATATAAAATGCATTTTAAAATTGATGTCTGCTTCATTGCAATAAAAACAGAAAAATGTGTTTACAGAAACTCCTGGGTATATGAAAGTAGGCTAGCATACGAAAACATACACCACCTTCGTCAAATGATATCTTACCTGGGTTTGACTCGCCCATAAACATGAATGAGGAAGTTTAATGAAAAAAGTGATTTCATTGAAATGTAGCCTACTGCATTATGAATTATATTCGTCATGATTGTGAGTTGTTGTTATTCAGCCTGTTCTATCTGCCCGTTTATTAACATTAAACACCCGCTCATTTAAACTTCTCTGCATGGCCTGCTAACCAGCATTATGTTGTGTTTTTCAGCAGGGCAGGAGTCTACGTTTCAGTGAAATCACTTTTTTCATAAAACTTCCTCATTCTGATGAATGTTTATGGGCGAGTCAAACCCAGGTAACCCAAAGAAACGAATAAATGGGCTAATAGTTGTACTTAAATTACTAAATGCATTAATTAATGCTTTTTAATAAACGTCATTAAAGCAAAGTAGCCTATACAAATGATAGCACTGGCCTTAATACTTTGCAACTAAAATAATATAATAATAATATAAAGTTTTCGGCTTTTCACTTTACAGAGGTACAGTTGCCCTATTCCTGGAGAGATACTGTTCTGGCTGGAACCCTAACACCTAAAACTTACAGACATCTGTTTCGGTGCAGGGTTGAAGTGTGCAGATAAGTACATCTCTAGGAACAGGTCTGTCTGGGCCTGTCTTAAAGTAAATAAAAGACAAGCAGAAGTAAATCAAACCAAGAGCACTTGAACAGACTTAATAATTACCTAATTCATTATACACAGCATAAACAGGTTTGACCACATTGACAATGGTTACAAATACTAAGCAATCAAGTCACTTTTTTTTTTTTTTGAACAATGTGTTTATTCTTTGATTTTTGCAAGACAGGTAACAGAGAAACACATTTCGATTTTGTCACAATTATTTCCTACCCCAACAATAGAACATCACTCTCTTCTCCCCTATAAAAATACACAGAATTCTCTTACAATTGAAAAATTAAATGCACAACGAATATTCCAAGGTACCCAAAAGCCAAATATACATTACTGTACTTTACACATAAAGGTTACATTTTCCAAAAAAAATAAAAAAACAAAAAAAACATACAAACATTATACATAGTTACACCTCTTGTAATAAATGGCCAATATTATTGTTGTTAATGTAGTAATTAAACGGCTTCCATATTCCTTCATATACATCCATTTTAAAAAACATTCTTCTAATAGTAATATTTTTATCAAATAAATGGGATTGTTAGTGTACTTCAATATACTATAGAGTAGGAATATACAGCTATAAAATCGATTTGCACAGAATATGGATATGAATTGGGAAACTGATGAGGAGCGTTCAAATTGAGAAATTATTAATGCCTCCATTTCCTCTCCACTGAATCTCATCGCTGTCTAGGAGAAACAATTGAGTCGTTACAGAGATCTCATTTGTGATTTCTCTCCCTGTGGGCCCCGGCGGTGCATGTAAAATAATTTCGCATTTCACTCAATTAATTCCCCTCCGTTAATATCAGTCTCCCAGCAGCCGTTGGCGCAAGATGTTTACGCCCTAGGTGATTAAGACGGAGAAGCCAGTTTTTGACATTCCGACGTAAAGCTGCTATTTTGCAATCATTTCAGCCCATTTGGAATTCCTTCCATAAAAGGACAACTGGCATATGTGTCCTCGACTCGGCGACTAACTACAGGCACAAAACGTGTCAATTGTGCAGGCAGTGCTGTAGAGTTTGGGGGTGTGCGCTTGGTGAAGTGTGGCATTTTGGCGACTGCTCGCTGCTCTGCATGCATGAATAATGAATGCACAGGTGGTGGAGGGGGGTCAGGGGCGCGCGCCATCCTCCAAACAACAGAAAGGTCATGCTTGTTTGTGCAGTGTCCTTCAACAGATGTGAAACGCTTCTGACAGAGACTAGCAAATTTCGGTTAAAACGCTCCAAAAAAATTAGTTGATGGGTCAATTACGGTAAAGGTCAACAGGCGCGAGAGGAGAGAGGCGGCTATCCCGCGACTTATGATAATAAATCAACACTTGAGAAACCGAGGTCAAATTCTTTCAGTTGCGATGCCAGTAATACAGCCAGATAAAGGCCTGAATTCTACGCTTTGTCACCCTGCTTTTGCATTCAAAAGAAGGCGGCTTTGTTTTAATGGTGTTTGGCGACTCTCCGCCATACAAATGGCAGCTCCAAATTGTTCTTTATTCACACGGACACGAAAAAACTGGAAAAATGCAGGTGGATTTTTCTCTTAGCATTCCGATTCGCATGAGACCTGACAAACGGCACTGTTCGGAGATTTCCCAAAAGGTTATGATCATCAGTTATTATGTAGAAACGCCGTACAAGAAGTCAACCTGATTTTTTATCCTTTTCATGGTAAATATTACAGAAGCGAGAGTTTGAGTTTGAGTTTGGGGAAATTGCACGATCCTTCAGACATGATTTTAATATGCCGCTTTGCTGCTAAAGAAACACTTCTTATTATCAATGTTGAAAGCAGTTGTGCTGCTTAACATTTCCGTGGAAACTGTGATGCTTGACTAGTAGTGACTCGTTTAAAGAAACAGTATAACAGTATAAACATTATAAACGTATTTACTCTCACTTCTGGTCAATGCAATGCAAAAAAAGCATTAAATTATTCATTGAAGGTCTGTTTGTTTCTTGTATTGGCCATTGTTGGTTTGTTCACACAGACACAAAAGAGAATTGGAATAATGTAATAATATAATTCTAATTATTATTAATAATGAACACAGATATGCTACTTCTGAAGTTCAAAAGAACAGCACTGATTTGACATAAAAACGTCTTTACTGTCACTTTTGATCAATTTTGTGCATCCTTTTTGAATTAAAGAACGCATGTCTGCATGAACCTTTGAGAGGTTTTTTTTATGTTTCTTGTATCTGATACATGTTCTTTATTCACAGAGACATGAAAAAGATCCAGAAGAACACAGGTAGATTTTCTTCTAAGCAAAGAATCACTTCGATTCACATGAGATTTGCCAAACGACACTGTTCGGAGATTTCCCATAAGGTTACAATCATCAGTTATTATGTAGAAATGCCTTTCAAGAAGTCGACTCGATTTTTTCTTCTTCTCACAGCAAATATTGTATAATAACAGGCTCCGGATCTCTATGTAAAGTCGCTGGGAAATTGCCTGGAAGTCTGCACTGACAAATGAAGCGGCTACTCCCAGGCCCGAGAAACAATATCGTTTTCCTCTGGCTCACCTTGACTGGTGCACACAAACAATCGGAAGGAGAAACGGGCCCTGCCCTCTGAGCTCCGGGCCTGATGCAATAAGTCACCATATGCTCATATTAGCATGCTCTGCATTATGGCGTGTAGCGCGCCTCCCGGTCAGCTGTACGCCAATCAAAACACATGCATTTCTTTTAGTCTAAACAAGAATCCGGCAGGAGTCAGTGGAGGACAAGGAGAGATAGGGAGTCGCTGTAGGTCAGCCTCATCTCCACGCTCCGATCGGAAAATAAACAGAGATTCATGAGCTCGGAGGAATCGGGAGCGGGGCTGAGTATCCATTAGCTCTAGCGATGCAGAGCGGCAAAACGGGAATCGATAACAGGTTCTGTTCGAAATGTAGTGCAAATAAAATGGGCCGTGCTACTGATTCAATTCAAACGGCTGCTGTCAATGAGACGGAAGGACACAAAGAGCCTCTCGTTGTCCTGGAGGGTTTGGATTCACCTTGCTGAGCGTTCATTAAAACATGGGGATGCGTTGCACTTTATTAATTTCCTTCGCTTACATCATTTCCTGCACTGCATGTCGAGCACGTCGACGTCGGACGTGGAAAAGGCAACAGTCCTGTGGACCGGCTCCACAACGAATTATTCACCATATACATTTTCTCATTAAAATGCATGCGCCTCTTCAAAGCGAGACAACAATGATACCATCTGTTGTGTGCCGGCCGGAATAAACAGAACAAAGCCGCTGAAAACTGCAACACTTTACTGCTGCCTCTCACAACATTCATGGTATTACAGCCGTGCCAAATGTACAGTAAATAATTCGCACTTAAGGGCAAAGTAGCTGTAATGAATTTACTAAAATTAAATAAAATAACCGAAAGGATCATATATAATATAATATAAAAATGGAATAAATATATAATAAATAATAAAATAAAATTATTTTAAAAATGTTTTGGATTGTGGCAAATTAAATATAAATTAATATTTAATTTAAAATAAATAAATAATAAAATAAACAGTATAAAAAAATATATATATATTAAAAGCATATATATATATATATATATATATATATATATGTATGTATGCCAACTATAACTATTGGAAATATTAGTTTGTCTTTTTGGTAGAAACCCAGGTGCTAGAAACATGTTACTGTCGGGGCAAATACACTGAAAAAACCCATAGCAAGTGAAATGAGCATCATCTCTTTTAAATATTACATTTAGCCACAGCAGTCAAATATAACGAGAAGAGCAAGTATCGAGCACATCTTTTTTATTTTCATTGATCCCGACTGCATCCTTTATCACCAACCAATTAGTATTAGTTGATTAACCAGGCCCATTACTCACCTAATCGTTACAGTCCAACTAAGAATCCATAGTTACTGTTAAATCTATAGGCTGCTTCAGCGTACTGACATATGTAACTAATTAGGCTTCTGTAGGGCATGACACGGTCTTGTTTATTTATAACCGACAGCTATTTTTCTTCTCGAGCCTGTAGTGCAGCAAACAGGAGTCAGAAGGGAGCGAGTTATGACTGTTGTGCACATCTCACTTGACTTTTTTATTGTATATCCACAGCTTCATTGTCTACTTCCTGTCCTTGCTGGAAAAGTACTTCATTGTTTAGGTAATGTCGTTCCAAAACATGGTTTAGGGTTTCGTTGGCTTCCACATTACGGACAAAACATGGAAGTCAATAGGAACTGAAACTAAATTTAATGTTTTATTTTTAGTAGAAGAAATGCATAAAGGTTTGGAACAACGTGATGAAAATAAATGATGACAGAACTTTCATTTTGGGTGAACTTCCACTATAGGAAGACTTGCAGGCAAAATATTAACTAAAAAATCCAACGTAATAGCATCTTGTCTGCTTGCTGTGACTTGTTTTAGCGCAAAAGTGACTTCCCATTCATTAACATACATCTATAGTATTTAATATCCCACACGTGCTATCCACCATACTGAAAAACACTGCAACAATCCATTCTTACAACAGGAAAGCGTCTTACTTTTGACTGAGGTGTTGGGCGGCGGGCCTTCGCATCGCAGGTTCCATGGAGGGTCTCCCTGGTTGGCAAAATCCCTCATCTTAAGGTAGCTGATGGTGAGGCGGATGATGGAGGCCTTGTCCAGCTGGCTGGTGATGGCGCCGGGGAGCGGAAGCATCTTCGCCAGCTCGTAGAACTCAAAGTTTTCCTTCCCCCGGCGCGAACGAGCGGCGTCACGTGACTTCTCCTTCCTTAGAGCCTGCAACCTGACAGAAACGCAAGAACGACGGTAACATAAACCTGACAGACTTTGCTTCCTGGCTTGTGAGTGACAAAACGTCAACGCTTTATACATGAAGTACTTAGTTCGTGAGGCGCCAAGAGATGACGTCCCAGAAGACAAACCAAAACTAGAGGAACATAGAAAGAGATGATTTTGATTATCATTTCTTTATCTCTCAAGCAGTGGGATATGAATTCAGTACTGTAAATATACTGTACATTAAAAATGATATTCGAATTGAGCCAATTTGCTTTCCTAACTATCTGGTTTTACTTTGGGCAGGTTATTATAAAAAAAAAAAAAAAAGTCTTTTTCATTTAATGTCCCCAGTCGCTTTTAGATTTTAGCCACAACAACACAGAAATGGAAAGATGATTAACAAAATATATATCAAAAATATTAAATTTGACTTTTACTGACCTTGAACAGTAGTGTAAATGATTCATATAACAAAAAGGCCATATAAAATATGTTGTTAGTGACAGCACTACACCCTAAAGAGAGGGAAACCCATGCTTACTATGGATAGATCCAATAGTATGAACTTCTATTCATAATACAGACAAGTAACAGGATTCATCTCTATTGTAATTTGTAGCAATATATTCCGACATGCCTTTCTGTTTTCAACACAGCTTTTCCCATCCAAACAAAAGGCCCAGGAGAGACGGTCTGTAACTGAACTCAATAGCTGTGCGGGGCTCTCTGTTATCGACTGTATATAGTATCAAGAGCACACCTCCAATCACAGACGGGGCAGGCAACCGCGCTGTTGTGGCGCTGGGCCGCAGCAGGCTAAAGTTGCAGTCACACCGACTTTGTTGTGCTCCGTCGAGAGACCTCAGCTCAATTGATTCAGTCATTGGAATCCAGAAGTGGGTCGAAGTTGTGATTAGCTTTGGCCCGGGGTCTCGTGAGACACCCCTGTGAATGACTTTCATTGCTGCCTTTTTACCACAGACAGACGGCCAGCCAGAGATCTTCTTTCCCCGCCAAGCGCTCAAACAAAGAGAAAGAAACACAATGCCACGCTAACCTCACCTGCATCTGAGCTAGATGGAAAACGCCCAAAAATACACACTCACTCATGCCTGCACAAAACAATGATTTATTATAAATGATGACTACCGCCTCTTAAGTGTTTCTGTTTATTTTGAAGCGAGTGATTTACAACTGTGCATTTCTGTATTTATTTCCATCTGAATAAACTTAGTCCTTTTCTGGCAGCAGCTGCTTCAGTAGCAACTTAACATAGATAAAGCCACTGACGACACATCTTTATATATAGAAATACAGTGGAAAACACTGGTGTAAACACTGTATGCTCTGCACAATATATAAAGCAGACCGTTATTTACAAGAAAATATGATTCCAGTCTTTCTACTTCAAAATTGTACATTTAATTCAGTGTTTTATTATTATTACCTACCAAATTCGTATCAATTCAAATTTACAAATAAATATATATTAGATTTATTTTAGAATAAATAGCTGTTTTTAAATTGAATTTCAGATAAGAAAAACCTCTGCAGCTTGTCCAAAATGTAAATGCATCATCTGACCTCAAACCTGCGTTGCAATGATACTAACAAATTTTAGGTGTAGACAGCTTCATTAACTGTAATGCAAGCATTGTAGTTTTATCATGACATAACGCATCACACACATTGATTGTAGGCAGTATAAGGTGAAAAAAATACTCTATGTATTCCACAGATTATCGGTTTGTTTGCACAGAGACAGAACAAAAATCACGGTTAAAGCCAAAAAAGCTGACAAATATGCACAGTTTTTTCCGGATAGGAATTAGATTAAACCAGGACCTTTGCTAATTTAGGACTTTTAAGAATTTTTAGAGACGTGTCTTACAAAAATGCATAATCTGTGATCATTTTAAAACCAAACAATGGCAATAATGTATTTTAAGCTATCTCAGTGCAAGCTTTTTCCAGTTTCCAGACAGCTCTTAACATTTATTTTAATCTAGGACTAGTCTTACACCCTGTTCGGGAACCTGCCCCAAAGAGTATAGCATGTGGTCTTTTGTATGTATATTTAGTGTTCTACTGTAAACTAGAGAGAATCTTGCTGAGCAAGTTAATGTTAACATGTACAGATAGATATTGGAATATTAATGGTGCACACAACTCTGTTGTTGCCTAACTGCTGTGAAACACACATAGATGTGTTTTAAAAAACGAAAAGCACCCTAAAATCTACCCCATCGCACATAAATCAGATTCATTTTCAATCAGTTAAAGCACAAGTAGATCTGCATGAAGTCAGGGTGCTGGCTAATAACACATGGCACAAGCTCTCTGGTGTTTACAGTCTCGGCTCTCTGGTCCAAGGTTTGAGTTTACTGATTTATGATTTTCAATCAAACAACTCACAACAGCCGCTTTAATGCTTCCAAAACACAACTGCCCACTTTCTGTAGCGTTCATCATGTCAAGCCATTCTGAATTAAGTTGGAAATAAATCAGCCCAGAGCTTCTGCGTTCCCCGTTGGCCGACATTTAGATTAATTTTTTACCACCATAAATGCTAAATCAGTTATAGCAAGTGGCGAAAGATGGGGAGAGAAGAATGCCTTGATGGATGAAAAACGACTGTTGGTGGAGAAGAAAATCGGCGGATATTGTCTTCACGTTTTATCAACAAACAAAAAGCAACATAAAAGATGAATCCACAGAACGCAAACATATTCTGGAGTGCTTAATCCAGTAATTCCCACTCTGCTTCTCAAGATATTTCCTGCAAAAAAGCCCAATTACCTCTGAAAGAGCAGCAATGATGCCTGATGCAGATCTAATGCTACAGTCGTAGATGCCGTGATCAATTTTAATCCTGTATGAAACTATCATTTCACCAGCAGATATAGATTGGCTCCGGTCCTTTGCATACGAGCGATGGATTTCTATTCTCAACAGTGTGGAGCGTTCCAGCACAAGAATCAAAACACCATTTGATGGTCTGGTGCTCAGACGGTATATAAAGCCAGTCGTAATGGTTGTTTGGATGCAAAGTGCAACAGAGCAGCAGAATTTCATTTGTTCCACAAACTTGGAAGGCATTATGCCGCCCTGCCAAATACGTCTTGATGCACCGAGGTTAGGTGACCTTCATTTTCGTGACATATTTATTACATACTAGTGGAAAATGCAACAGATGCAAAATCTTGGCGATGCTTCGGGCCCTCTTCGACTCTTGCAGGACCTTTCAGGGAAACAGGAGGAGTTAGTTTTGTTGACGTGGAGTAACGGTGGTGGCTCTTGAGTAATGACTGTTGTGTTATTGAACGGCCTGTTTTCTGAGCGGGAATTTATGTGCAGCGCACCGATTTTGCCGTTTCCTGCTTCCAGGCTGGTAGAAAAATACTCCTGGATTATCTGCAATGAACATAAATGTGCCAGAAACCTTTTCAGGGCTTTTTGCTTTTAGAGTTTTGTGCTCATGGAAACATCTGGAAATAGTAAATAGCCAATCACTGTCATATTTTCATCCAACAGATGCTGAAATCAATACGAGATGGCATTCGCAAACCATTTTACTTGTGTAATGTGAGTGAATGTACAGTATGACCGGATTTAATGACATCCATCAGAAACTGTTAGAATCCTGAAAAGCGAGTGATAATATCAGAACTGCAAAAGGGGAGGAGTTTGATGACATCAGAAGATTGAAAAAAATTGATTTATTTTTTAGTTTTAGATTTATTTCATTTCTGTTAAAGATTATGAAGGCAAACATGCTCCTTCAAAATAACTTTTTACCAAATAGAAAGAACGATAGATAGATAGATAGATAGATAGATAGATAGATAGATAGAACAATAGATAGACAGAACGATAGATAGATAGACAGACTGAATAATAGACAATAGAACGAACTATAGAAAGAACGATAAAATGATAGAACGATAGATAGATAGATAGATAGACAGATAGATAGATATATAGATAGATAGATAATATAGACAGACTGAATAATAGATAATAGAACGAATGATAGATAGATAGATAGATAGATAGATAGATAGATAGATAGATAGATAGATAGATAGATAGATAGATATAGACAAATGATAAAATTATATAATAAAAAAATTAGAGTATTTTAAAATAA
>JAUCMU010000033.1:1665583-1677193 GCA_032275025.1 Enteromius treurensis | reverse complement strand
GATTTCGTTCACTTGTGTTTTACCAGCTGCCCTCACTTTTGCTCATTTGTTTCTGGGTATTTAAGTCCTTTGTTTTTCAGTTCGAATTAGTCGTTGTTAAAGTAAGTAACGTGTTTGTGATGTGTGTTTTCGTGTTTTGCTGCCTCGTCAGTCGTTGGTTTTGTCCTATTTGGAGTTGTTTATTAAACGTTTGCATTTCAGAGTTTCCTCGTCCTCGCCTCTCTATTTGCACGCATCGCAACATGAACCCGTCGTTACAGCAAGATTGACAAAAGAAATGCAGTTCCTTTTCACCATGCCCAAACAGATCAAGTCTGAGGTGCTACACCAGGCATTAGTTCATTTAGAAGAGCAAGGAGATCTTGAAGAGCTGCTCCCGTAATCTTGTGCCGGAGAATAAATGATGTGATCATCAAGTTTGCCTGCCCTGCATCGATATGGGATCTATGGGAAGTTGATGGACTGTTTTTCTAGAAAAACAAGAGCTTAATCTTCATCATCAATCACAGTAATACACCAGCAACTCAGCAATAAACTGACGAAGAAGCCAGGTCGTTTAGGAGGAGCCACCAGATCCATTTCAGGTTCTGGCTCTGGAGCTCCTGAATCTGGGACACAAGATTCCTCTGGATCCTGAAGATTCACTTTAGGTTGCCCAACAGACTGTGTTTTTCTCCTGGGAAATGGACGAACTCGTTTGAAGAATTTCGTCATTTTCTTGGACATCCGCTTAGCAGTGCTTTCTGAAAAAAAGAGAAAAACAAACTAGATGAGTAAAGTCTGACCAACTTGACCAAAATTTAGTCTGAAAGTTTAACTTCAAAACGCTAGAAGTTTAAAGGTTTTAATCAGAAAATCAGAAAGACGCTTCAGACTCCATCAGACCTGGTATGGCTGCTAATAAATATACTATATTATATAATAGGCTATATACAAATTTATATACTTTTTACCTATATGTATGATTAGATGAAGTTTAGTCTAGTCTATAACATTTAATATTATGTTGAGGTTTTTATCATTTCATGGTTTATATTTCTAGTGGAAGTTGATTACTTTGCACTGAGGACATGATAAAATTTAACGCGTATGTCAATTAAAAGGTTTAAAAAACAATGTATAATGTCCGCAAATTTCTTATAAATATGTGATCATTTTAAAGAAAATATGAGTATATATAAATCAGGAAAGTCACTACATAACAGGAATGACCCGCATAATAACACACTATCAGAAACATCTCGAACCACGCCAATAAACATGAATAATGTGTTCACTCACCTTTTGAACGGGTCTCAATTTCAGGATCTGGCTCAGAATCACTTGATTCTAGAAAGAGCAGGTCCACTGCATCAGCCAGACCCATCAGATCCATCTCAGGAGGAGCAACCGGACCTGTTTCAGCAATAAGAAATTGCTTGGTATCAACCAGATCCTCTTCAGGTTCTTTTTCAGGAGCACTCAGGTTCATCTCAGGCTGTGCTGAGATGCTGATTTTCTTTATGTTCCTCACTGAAGCATATTCTGCTTTCTTGGTCATGACAAAGCCAGGAGGTTCAGGAGGAATCACCAGATCCATTTCTGGAGGAGCTTCCAAAATGTCGTTGCTACCGTTCGTCTCCAGCTGCAAATCATAGACCAAGCTGTGCTTCTCGTTACCCTCCATCTGCAGACACATCTCTCCTGGACTGCAGTAACTGATGGAGGCCTCATCATTTGTTAAGACCTGCAGCTTCACATCTGCACCGTGAGATGTGCTGAGAAGTTCGTAGATGGCGTCGGGAATCTTTAACTCCAGCTGCACATCATGATCATCTTATGCCCAGTAACTCTTAGCAGAGTAGAGGACACCGTTGAGGTAAACCTCCAGAAGCACCTCTCTATCCATTGGGTCAGATGTTGTAATGCTGACGGGTAATAAATAAAATCTGTATCTGATAATATCAGCTCAGGCTGTATCTGATACACTGTGTTATTCTGTGATACAGTAATCGCAGATTCACACTCGAACTCAGCTCCGAATATCACTCAACTAGAGATTCCTCGAGCGCGCAGGCTTTAATACAGACCCTGTGACGTCATCTGATCAGCGTTCCACAGTTGCCATGTAAGCGGCAGCGGAGCGTGACGGCGCCTGCGCGTTCTCATTATCTCCGTAAATACATCGTTAAACACGCTTTTTAAAGCGCTTTTCAGCTTACTCTTACCGCGTTTGTGTCAGCGCTAGTGATGTGTCGTTCTTGAACGATTCGTTCATTTTGAACGAATCTTTAATGTGACTCGGGAAGAACGAGTCATCTCGTTGGAGTGATTTGCTCAGTCGCGCACGGCGGCTGCATAGGTTAAGCTTATGGGGCTGTCACGTGATGGATGAACGACTCGAAAAACCCGTAGACTCGAGAGACGAACGAATCAATTCTGTTTAGTATTTGTATAGTGTGTTTCTATTTCATTTCTAATTCCATTGTGCTCAATTATGCAGCCATCATTTTTTTTTTACATAATTTGAATTTGATGTTTTCAAGATGATTCAGAACCTGCTTTAATCATTGCCACTATTTAATATAAGACCTTTCAGAATTTTCTAGGTTTAATCTATAAATGACTTTTTTTCTGCATCTTTCATCAGAACTGGATTATTGTGTTTTCGGGTCAATGTAAGTCTGTGAGACCTTTCACCAGTGTTTTAATTTGCCAGGTTTAAACTGTGAATCAAATCATTAGAGAATTAATAGCACGATTCTTTCACTTTTTTCCTCTCAGAAACATGTAATTATGCAAGTTACATCTGGAAGGCCATTTCATGTTTTCGTTAGTAAAACATCGTTAAAAGAACGTCAAAACTCGGCTAAGAAAATCTCCTCGAGATGTTCCTCGAAGCCGCCCACGTGGCCGAGCGACATGTGACTGATATCGCCTGAACGCTGGCTGATTAATCTCCATTTTTTTTCTGAAGTCTACCTTTTTTTCCGTCCATATGATGTTCCATCCCAAATGAAAGCAAGATTAATCCACGTATCTGCGCTGATAGGCCGCACTAATGGATACGGCCATTAGGGAGTCTGTGAACAGCCTGACAAGGTAACTCATTTGCTGGGGAAAAATAAGTGGTTTGATTTCGACCCACCTCACAACGATGACACATTTGGACTTCTCCAAAGTTGCTTCTGCACTTTCATCATCATAATGAGACGATTTCTAACTTTTAATTAGAGCTCAGAGCACCTCTACTGTAGGCCTCCGAGAATGCTGGGTAATGTCCTCACTCAGAATCGAGAGTGTTAGATTGGTTTGCGTAGCCTCGGGACGAAATCGGGCGGATGATTAGTTAAAAAATACTTTAGCTTGTCGGATAAACTTTGCGGATGGTGCTTAACTCTTTTTAATTCAAGAATATTGCTCCTGAGACACTTAAAAAGACATAAACAGGGCGACTTCTGCTTTTATTTAGAAGCAAGTGCAGTCGTGCTTATGCAATATTTAGTAGCTTTTCATTTAGAGAATAAAAAACGACTGACCCACTGCGTCCACCTCATTCCAAAGCTGATTTGCCAAACCTCTGTCTCATTCCGGCCCCCACTTCTTCTGTTTACATAGTGATTTACTGACTGAGATTGACAGATAATTACATCACCCCAAACAGTCACGCGAACGCAAAAGCAAAAGCAAACAGCCAGTGCATGAAAAATAATATTTTGACATAGCTGACTGCATTCAACATCTCGTATACATCAATTCATGCTGTCAGGGTGGGGATAATTTACTTTTTCTACTCTACGGCAGAAATTGCAGCGACAATATTTTGCATATTCTTAAAGCTTCTCCTGTATATTACTTTTTACTGTTTGGTAAAAGAATGTTAACGCAGTTTCTGGCATCCAAAAACCACCCACAGAGACCTCAGCAGAAGAAAAAAAACACCCTTAAAAATGTATGTGTTTAAAATCTAATCTTTTTGAAAGGAGTAAAGCCACGTAAACTACAAATGAATAAAATCCTAAACAATAATAATAAACAAAAATTATACATTGCAATGTTTTATCAAACCATCTCAAGAAATCAAAAGTAATGCGTGCTGTAACGTCAGAGTGGGCTTCAACCCGAAACTCTGAAGTCTATGTCAATTTGCAAAACTCAATGTAGCTACATTGGGTTGTTCAAATAAAGAGACTCATATTTTGAAAGCACCACAGACATACAAATGCTGAATCTACATATTAACCTAAGATTAGAGTATTTTTCACATTAAAAATGGCACATTTCCCCTTTCAGACAGTACTGCTTATTGAACTGACTATACATCTATCCGCCGTTTCCGTTTGCGTCAAATTAAATGCGTCATCCACTCGACCTAAACTCTATACGTCCAGTGTTCTTCTAGTGCATGTCATATGCTAATCTAATAACAGCCCTAGAACCGCTGTTTGCTCTTTCATGCACGGCAAAGAGAGCGCAACAGTTTGGCGACAGGCAGAAAACACAGAGCCTCCACCTCAGGCCGCAGTCGATGTGTTTGTTTGTGTATTTGCGTGTGTCTGTGGGCTCGCTGGCTTTAATAAACATCGCCGGCGTGGATGTTTCTAAGTCTGGGCTCTTTGGCATGGCCCGTAATAGCAGTGGAGCGGCGGCTCTCGCTCTCGCGGCTTGAGAGGCCATTACCCGAGCCAGCGTGCTTTTCCAAGCAGTACGCCACTAGCAGCCATGTTTATTCATGACACAAGCAGCGAGACCTGCAAGGTGACTACCTGTCAGGAGCTGCCAGCTTCACACAGCTCTCTCACCCTGATTCCATCTGATAGATGGGAGGAACTGGCTGCTGAGAGAGCGAGCGTGCGTTTGAGTGTGTGTAAAGAGAGTGTGATCTGGGGCTAATTCACAGACATTTGGAGAACACGCTGTAATAAGCAATACCTATATGGATTTAATGTGTGAAGTGGACCCATAGAAAAACCAGACATAGAACAGAGGGTCCTGCTACTGTGAATGGCATCCGTGTCCATACTCATGGTACTAGATCTATTAAAGCTGACTTATGACTCACTGTTACATAAAGTCAATATTAACTTAATAGAAAGTAAAACATACAGATAATGTATATCAAATGATAAATAATTATGTTGTTTTCTGTTGATGAAATAAAAAAAAAGTCAAGTAAGCACAGAAAAAAATATATATATATTACACACATTTTAATTAATTTTCCTGCCCTATACTATTTAAATGTTCGATTTCATATTAAAATGAGGGGATTTGTAGCCCATTTTATTTCAGAAATGGGAAATAAAACAAAATTCTGTCTGATCAAGAAATAGACTGGATGAAAAGTCTCTATGTAACAGGTGGTTTGAACATTAATGAAACATTATAAAGAAAATCAATAATAGCATGCATTTAAAAATCATGCACAGTAAGAACCTGCACGTTTTGAGAATGTACCGTAAATTATCGTCAAACAGCAGACTTAAAGCAATGATTTAACTCTTCTATAGCAGTGATAATAAATACATATATCTGATAGAGGCTAAGCAACCCTTGGTGCAATGCACAAACGTTTAAAACGTAGCTTTTTGCACCTAAAGTACTTTTAATTTTTTACATGCAGGTAATCATCCGTGCAGCAGCAGGAGTTACTTTATCTCGCAAAACAACAGACAAACTGAGCGTTCCTCCAGGTAATAGACTCACAGCCAATGCCACGGTCAGAACCGCCCCGCTCTGACGACTCCATGCCTTTTTAATCTTATCCTGTTAATATTTTAGAAAAAGCTTACAGGCATATGAATCAATTAATTATCGCTGGTATGCGGCTCATGAATAGTGCACATGGTCTGTGCCAAATACACATGTCAATCATAGCTCAGCAACAGCTGGGTAATTACCGCCGTCCACATCTAAAGACGGCTGCAACGCCACACTCAAAGAGAGTTGTTGCTCCAGGCTCCCAAATTACAGATTACATGGACCTGGATGAACTTAATTTGACTTTGATCTTAATTTTTCTAACGAATGAAAAATAAAACATTAAATTAAAAAAAAAGTTCTCCGGGCCTCCTTCGTGTTGGATGGGGAGAAATTCATTTTGTGTGTTTCTCGAGACGGCTAAGCGGGAGGGGAAAATCAGTCTAGTGGAACATATAGCCAATAAACAGGCGAGTGCAACCACATATGGATGTTCTTTAAGCTAAAGGTTTATGGAAAATGCTAAGCTAAAATGCTAAGCATGCCGTATGATGCTAAAGGTTACATCTACTGTATAAACGACATATCTTCTTCTGCATCAGAAAAAAAAACTCACACAAGGCTACACAATAATACTTACTGTTTCAAACCAACTTTATGACCAAATGGTGTATGCTAAGCTAAAATGATAAACGTGTTATACCATGCTAAAAGCTACCTTCTTCATATAACAAGGTTTTACACATTCAATGTTTAGACCAGATTTACGATAACCCAGCGGTGTCATATCTAAATATTGCTACTTAAGCTCCCGTCACAATTGCATTTAAGCGTTTAAGTATGTGCACCCTGCTCAAAACATCTCAAACCAGTCTAAGCTGGTTTAGTCGACAAGCTAATCTGACCAACTAACAAGTGACTAAAATCCATATACTGTACAATCAAAGCAAACGGGCCTGACCAACTGGGAGTCTAACTAACCACCCCAGGCTGGTATAAGTTGTTCGTTTCAGCAAAGCAAAACAATGCAATTCACCTAAACCGCAGTACAGTGATTTCCCCGCCTTGACAAGTCCAAAGGCCACAAAATCAGTTCAGGTACAATCACATATCGAGCACACAAAAGCAGCTCCTGTCAGGCTAAACATGCACCGGTTTTCTTTGTGTTTACAGCCCCTGCTAAGTTCACTAAGCAAGAATAAAAAGCAAAGAGATGAAATCCTTGTTGAGTATTTTGCCGTGTTTGTTTGTCCGCAGAAATCTGGCTCAGGAAGGAGTTTTGAGCACAGCGGGTCCTGAGACTCTGCTCGTCCTGATAAGTGTTTCTGTCTCAGATGAGGCGCGTTTCTACCTAACCACACGCTCTCTGTTCCAGCTCCCAAATATGCATGGTGGAACCAATTGATTTCTGCTTCACAGAAATCTGAAGGCAAACCAAAAAAGGAAAAAACTACTAGAATTTGTGTTGCAGCAAAACAGTACTGTATATACTGACCAAATTTGCAGAGCGTAACAAAAAGAGAGGGCAATTTCAAACAGGCACTTCTATTTTAACGAATGCATCGCTTTATGCAATGCTGTGCTTTGATATGCAGAATTTAAGAAATAAAACAGCGAAAATGGCTTATAAATCTAACATAACAACAAGCAAAGAGAGTGTGTATTAAAATGCGTAAATCTCACACTGGGCCTCCCTTCTTCAAGACTTGAAAGATCCCGTCATCTTTAATGCCTGGAGCGTGATATAGAGACCGTGAGAGTTGCATACGAAGGGCATGGGTGGGATCAAACCCCTTTTCCATTTTCCACGCAACATCTGCATTAGTGGCCAACCTGCACTTCAAAAAACATGTCACCTGGATCCCAGGGAGATAGCGGAGAGCCAGGTAGACAGAGTGCAGACAAGGTCAAGGTTCCTCAGCAAAGTCCTACTGTTCAAATACCCAGAACGAAAACAAGCAACGCTCCATCCACCTCCTGCACCTCCCCTGTACTCCTCTTCTCTCTTGGAAATCTATAACATCCATTATTTACACATGCGCAGAGACAAAGAAACAGGTAGATGAAAAAATGAAAAGAAAGCGGTTAAATAATTGAATGCTAGGCACCTTTAAAAAAAAAAAGGAGAATCGAGGTGAAAAAAGAAAAGTAGGTCAGAAAAAGAGAAAAAAATAACATCAAACAGAAAAACTCGCAACAAAGTAATATATACTGCAAGTACGCTCATGCAATGTTCAAAACGTATCGCTCTGAACAAGTGCGCATCATTTCAACACCGCCTGCCCTCAACGTCTTCGCTTAAAAAAGGTTCATAAAAGAAAAAACAACACAAATACACTTATCGCTAAGCCACATCTCAGACAATCTGCATGTGATTTCCTGATATCATTGCCAAATTATTCCTACTATGCACTACATTTTCATGCCTTCATCGTTCTGCATATTACAGTATAGTTTATTTAACACAGTTCCTTGATTATGTGAATGTGGGTGATTAAAATTCACATCAAATTCTGAATCTTTAATCTTCTAAAATCACAAAATCAAATATAAATATCATATACCGTATGAATAAAAATAATACTGTTTCTGCTAACAAAGAGTTACAAGCAGCATTGTGTTGGGCAGTGTAGGTCTTAGATCCAATTTCTCATCCTGTTTGTTTTCCATATGTTATTGTCTTTAAGTTACACTTGATTCATTTTATATACACTTTCTCAGAAATACTTGTAAATTCACAACACACAAGCATAACAAGAACAAGCCTTCCCCTACTTACACCCATAATTTCTCATCGCCTTTTCTTATACATCAATAAATAAAAGCCCCAAATAAAAACGTTCTACCAAACTTCACTGAAGGAGTGACCTAAACTCTAATGTAATAAATACAGCCATCACAAATCAATATAAACGTACTTAACAACCTGTCTTAAAGTTGCTGACATTTGCAGCTAATGTGATCCATATTCAAGCCCATTAGCACGTTAGGCCAGCACAAGAGTGCGCTGTTAGCACCACGCTGTTATTGTGCCGTGTCCATTTGGCTAATGCTAACGCTGCCTCCTCAGACAGGGGTTAAGTGACTGAGTCCGGTACGCAGCTGGGAGGCTTATAAAGCAGCCTGTGAAATACTCACATGGCCTTCAGCGTGGTTAACAGCGCAGCGGCAACATTGGCATGCCGCAAAATCAAGCTTAAACAGCATGATCTGTCCAAATGAAGAGCGAGCTTGAATTCTAGACTCCGAACACAAGCACACCTGGGAGAAAAGCAGCACCGTTTAAACACATTATTCCTCAAAATGTCAACATGAAATGGAAAACGCATTTCACTTTCATAATGTGATGTAGTTATGAGTAAAAAAGACATTTGATGGGGAATTATACTGGGCAGCACGACATTTTAGCAATCAATTTATTGGGCTCTGATGTTATCAATCACTGTTACTGAATATTAAACTTAATGAAGTGATCATTTATTTAATTATTTATTCATTTATTCTGGCAAACATAGAAATAGCCAATCATAAAAAAAGATCCTTTTTGATTATTTGCATTTTTTTTGTCTGTTGGACAATAAAGTCTGACTATATCTAATTCACTGAACAATTTATTTAGTGATTCTATAAGATTGTATGATTAATTTGATATAGTAACACTATATTTGTTATATATAATAAGGTAACAACAAAAAAGTAAAATAAAAGCAAATGAATAAGATATTAGCAACCACATATCACATTCAATAGACTACTGATAAATAGAGATATTTTATTGAGTGCTCTTTTATTAAGCGCTGATAAATAGAGTTCAATAAAAGCGAGGATGTTTTAAAAAGAAGTACACAGGGTTATTTTTAATTCTACGTTCTCCTTGTCTAGTCCTTCAAGTGCGCTTGCGCTATAAAACACCTCACATACAGTACATCTCTGGACAGCATTATCACACAAATACTTAAAGTGACCGTGTTATATCCTCCTCTAGGCACAATAAGCGGGTACTTTCACTTCCCCTCGGTTACAACAGACAGGTCCTCAGACCTGGAAGGCAGGTACAGACGTCCCTCTGTCATGTATTTAAGCATGAAATGCAGCCGGAGCGAGGGCTGACAGAAAGGCAGCAGCTGAAATGTTTGCATCTCACCTGAAGTATGGAAGTTTCCAGCTGCATAAATAAAATCCCCATGGCAACTAAATGTGGCTGGAGATAAGAGAGAGGAGAAGGATTTATGCCTTTTCTGAGCTGTCATGGCCTACAGATCTTCCTCAGGCAAAGCAGGCCACCTGCCACACATTATATTAACCAGCGCTCCACGGGACTTTCTCTCTCTCCCTCTCTCTAATGGATAGCTTCATTTATGCCCCATACAACAGGATCTTTCCGCCGCTGGTCAGGATTGAAACCAAGCTCTGAAATGATAGAGAATTTACTTATTTTTTTATATAGGAATTAGAGTTTAACTTTAAAAGCTGAGGAAATCAGGATCTACTGCTAAAGACATTATTAGTGGTATTAACAGTGCTTAAAACTGAAAAAACTGTACACATCCTAAAAGTGGAACCTGAGTCATATCTAAGAATGGATGGACTACTCAAAACACCTGGCAACCAGTAACACACTTTTATGACTGCAAGTTTTTTTAACACTCAAATTGTCCAACACCCATTTCCTGTAAAAATTTTTGGGGGTTTTTTGCCCAAGAAAATGTGTAAATCTCTTTAGTTATGCAATTCTAAGTGAATTTCCATGTGTTTTTATAAATGTTGATGACCCAAATATGACAACAAAACAAATTCTTATAGGATCCCCTGCTTATTAGAAGTACTGATAGAAATTGTTACTGTTATTTCAAATATATTTTTCAAATATTGATTATCAAGCCTTAATATTTTACTTTAAAATCAATAAAATGGAATGAATATTGGAATATATATATATATATATATATATATATATATATATATATATATAAAACCATTTAGAACACCTGGCAACCACTAACACACTCCATTAAAAGGCTCAAATTCTTTCCAGAAAATTCTAAATCTATCAGCTATACCATTTCGAAATTTATTTTCGTATTTGTTTTTATATGTTGATGACCCAAACATGACACAGCAAACTAATTTCCTGCCGACAAACAAGGGATGATATGCACAGGACGCCAGTCTGACCTACTTCATCCATCAAATGTCACTTTGTAAACAGCTACAGCTTTATCAGGCCATGATATTTTTTTTTGTTGACTTGAGCAATCAAAACTTGAGTGTCATATCAGATGCAACTTTTTTTTTTTTTGATAAACAGCCTCATTTAGCTCACTTATTAGCAAATTCTGTATCCCAGCCAGCAAGCCATTAAAAAGCTGTGCATGGGAACTCCTAATGGAGGCTCGTTCAGATGCACTAGCTTTAATTGTGTCCTAAAATACAGCTGAAAATCAATTTCTACCTGACCATTTTAGCTGTTACGTTGAATTGCTTCAGGTAGGTACTGTCTATTAGTAACTTCATCCTCACTTGGTCAAATGGAAAATAATGTTAGTATTTCAATGTCTAATATGTGGCATATGCCACATTTAAAAAAAAAAAAATAATAATAAAAAAAAAAAACATTATGGCACAGAGAGAGAATGATTATTTGAGAATGTTAAAAAGCATTACTTGAAGAAAAAGCTCGGAGGAATTAATTTAATGTCAGATGCATTAGAACAGCCATCTGTTTATGAATCTTTCATCTCCCACAATTCACAAAAAGCAGTATACTAGCATACAGATTACCTCAAAACTAACAGATATGGGCAGAAAGCCATGATTTTCTGCATTCAATGAGGTTTACAGTCAACATGAAGTCAAAAAAACGTGTCCGGGTTATGAATATAACCCTAGTTCCTTTAAGGAACGAGACACTGCGTGAAAACGCATTGGGAA
>JAUCMU010000033.1:1612831-1642163 GCA_032275025.1 Enteromius treurensis | reverse complement strand
CCCCACCTCTTCTTGCCGATTGGTTGGCTGAAGTTTGTTTGCGCGCATTAAACCCCACCTCTTCTTGCCGATTGGTTGGCTGAAGTTTGTTTGCGCGCATTAAACCCCACCTCTTCTTGCCGATTGGTTGGCTGAAGTTTGTTTGCGCGCATTAAACCCCACCTCTTCTTGCCGATTGGTTAACCAATTAAAAAGCTATGAGGGATAAATAAGCATAAAATAAAACTTTGCAATGTTTTATGGGATTGGACAGTCACTGCTGAGCCCTTTAACAGAAATTTCAGTTTCCACGGTAACACTGTTTTCTCTGGAATGCGGATATTGTAGTTCTTCACTGGAAATTTAGCTATAAACATTGAAATCGCACTGACTTGTGGTTTATATAGATGCACACACACTAATTGAACAACCTCCGAGCTCAAAGTGCGTCTGTCTTGAAAGGCTCCCGCAAAAAAGCAATACCACTATGGAGAGTATCAATGGGGTTTTACTTCCTGTGGAAGCTTCCTGTAAAGAGCGTGTGTCACCGTCCCGTGCGAAAAGCCACACCCAAAAAGCCACGCTCCTGACGAAGGTACAGGAGCCGTTTTATTTTGTATCTCTCCTCTCATCACCCACATTCATCTTGTTCAGACAACTTGCTCCAATCCATAAAACAGGCATTAATATGAAGCTATCATCCGACTAAGAATTTTCATTTTAACTGACAAGGTGCCCCATTCATCACTGGTGGCGTCTCTATGTGCTCTCTGACTGCTGGAGAGAGAGAGATACAGGGAAGCTGTTCAGACGCTGCCCAGAGCCAGAGAACAAAAATGCAGCTAAGCCTCTTCAGCCGCGGCCTACAGAGAACAGACGTCTCGGACCCGCTGTGGGCTTCTCAATACCTGCAAAGAGCATTCATGTGTGTGGGAACGCTTTTGGGTTTTTCAGCAAAAAAAAGAAAAGAAAAGACGCCGTCTGAAATGCAACATCTGAGAAAGTCAAAGGAGACACATTCTACACTTTTGTACTTTTTGTGTATCCCCCCCCCCCCTCAAGCTCACTTAGGAAAGGCTTTCTAAACCAACAACAGCTGTAAATGTAGTTTTTCACAACCACCATTTCAACCATTTTTGCAGGTGCAAAAAGTGATTTATATTTATAGATGAGTTTGTTCCTTCAAGAAAACAGATTGGCAAGGATCATGTCACTTTGTGCAGTGAACAAGAGCTGATAAAACATCACAATAATTCACAACTAAATCTGCACGACTCCAGTCCATCAATTAACATCGTTTGAAACGAAAGGCTATGTGTGTTTGTAAAAAACAATCCATCTAGCTGTTTTTAACTAACCATTTAAAGTCCGTATATTTATTTTGTTAGCTCACTTTGCTGTTTTTATGGTGAATAATTCATCCGTCCAATTCAATCCACAAAAAACTAAATAGTTTGCATTCATAATCTTTAATCCAAATCTGAAAATGTTCCGCCTCTCTGAAACAATGATGACATCCGTTGTGCGGCTTGGGCATGAGCGTGTCATCCTTAGACACACCCCTACAACTGTCAATGTTCATTTCTGACTGAAACGCCCACTTTACTACATCCAATCAATTCGCAGTAGAAAAAAAGCGTGAACAAAGTCGTTGGGATTCGAACTCGGGATGTCCGTAGCACAACGGCGCTACAGGTCTATGAGCTGTCCACGTGTTTAAAAGTAAAAACAAAAGTGAAACTGTTGTTATTAGATCATGTGGATTACCTATCGTAAGGTTATTACCAGCTACTGCAGAGGATCCAGCGTTGAGGAAGTGATGTAATGCTACATTTCTCCAAATCTGTTCTGACGAAGATACATCTCGGACAGCCTGAGGTTAAGTATATTTAAATTTTCGGGTGAAATGTTCCTTTTAAGAATGTTTTGTGAATCCATCTCCCGTTTTGTTTGCAATTTCGGTATTTGCACAGTTTTGTGTGTTAAAACTTCCTTTAAAAAAATATATAAACGCGGAGGTCAAAGTGTTTTGAAACCCAGACGGGAGTTACGTGGAAGATCCTTTAAATCAATAAACGTTCTAGGTGCGCTAGGGAGGGAGTACAGTATGTCGGAATAATACATCAAACTCCATTTCAAACGAGCAAAGAAAATCCTGTTTTCCACTGTACATCCCGTTTAAAGTCTTAATAAGGAATTCCCACGAAGACGTCTTCAGAGCTCTCACACAGCAAAGCGTTTGCAGTGCCATCGCCACGTCTGTACCTTTGAGGATACGAGCCATTTTCCTTCAACGGAGCGGGACGTAATTCCAACAGACAGCCTCTTTCCACACACCAAATGCGGAAGTGAAAGGCCATTACTGTATTTGTCAGAGAACTCATTAACGGATTCACATCAGAGGGAAGGACAATATATGCACGCGCGAGGGTTAAACCGAAACAAAGCGAGATGGAGGAATACAAAATGCTGTAAGTGTCTGGAAACGGTCTCGGCAGAACATTAGCGTGAGCACAAGGCCATGGGGGAGAGAGAAGATCCATTTTAATGAGCATCACAACTTAACAAAAATGTTCTCTGTTTCCATTCCTGACAATTTTGCCAATTTCATAGTAAACAAGCATAGAGAAATACTCTCTGACAGCATCGCCTTGATATGGTAAACAGTCTGGCTTTGAAGTGAAGCGTCAGATTATACATTGCTGAAGTGAGATTTTTAAGATTATTCTTGTTGTATCTAATGATGCAGCTCATGGAAAAATAAATACACTGACATTTGCAGCATGAAAAATAATTTACAAGGCATCAGAGAGCCGGAGAGAGAGAAAGCTAAATGTTTTCCCCTCGCTTTGGCAAAATGACTGGGGCATGGTTGGGGTATGATATTGCTAAAATATTTATGATGAATAGCGGGCGCGCACGCCAGCGGAATCGCAGGACTTCCTGTGGAATGTGTCTGGATGCATACTGTGTGCCAGCCTTCACAATATAAGCCACCCCCCTCTCCGTTCACACTCATCCAGAAACCCTCCCGCACACAGCAGATGCTGCGCTCATCTGCTGCGCTACACAGTAACTGTCCAAATATTGACACACTGCTCCGTCCCCCACTGATTTCTTTTAACCCTTCACCATTTGCTCGTGACGCATCTCTCTGCTGCACGTCTGCCAGCTTCATTCTCCGTTAGCGGATGCACAAAAAGGAAATTGTGGCAGTCACGGTAAATTACTTCATGAATTCAAAATAATTAAACATATTAAAAAAAAATTACAGAATTGTACCAATATCAGCTGGTGAACAAAAATCTGACACACTACTTTTAGATGAATGCATTTTAGAAATATATGAACAAAAAATATATTTAAAAATCTGCAGATTTTTATTTTTTTTAAATGCGGCAGTCAGAATAAATTTACCTCTAAGATTAATGAATGTATAAACAAAACAAACTGCTAAATTACTAAATGATTCAAACTACATATACTACTTAGTTTTTACATATAATAATAGAATATATAAAAATAAAAATAATCAGTAGGTAAAATCAACATAATTTAACTACGGGAACATTATGAAAGATTACAAAACATTGTTTTCTTTGCAATATGAACTGTCCGCAGTAAGATATAGAACATTTTATGGTCAATTTTCATGTCATGTTGACTTCAAAGAAGTCATAATGGGAAATTTGAGATACATTCAGATCATTTAGGGAAACGTGTGGTTATTTAGAAGTAAAAAATTAAATAAGATGGAGCCAGTCTGAAAGCTGTTGTAATAAAAAAGCATAAACATTTGTGCACAACTAACTTCCTGGACACACGAGTTTAACATCCGCTCCTCACAGACAGACAGCTAATATGAGTTTATTACTTTTTTTGAGCCTCTGCAGTGATTCAGAGAGGTCCATGCTCTGTGGGGATTTCTCAGACGGGTTTGAGTGGGCACTGAAGGGGTAAATCAAGACTGCTGGGCGAGACACACATCTGACAGCAGAGAGAGAGTTCAGAGGAAGATCTCAGCACACACACTGAGCCAGAGGCTCCCTCAGTCCTGGCCTGGAGCACACTTTCCATCCTCTCTCTCTCCTTCTCTCAGTCGCTCTCCCGCTCACTCGAAGACTTAGTCTGACCACAAGATGAACAAGTCCAACATTTACACCATCTTAACTGCCAATACAGCTCTTTCTGTGATGTTTGCACGATGCTATATAAGGTTTGGTTGGTTTTTTTATTTTTCAAATTAACAGTGTGTAGTAAAATACAATTTTAAAAAATAGCAAAAATAAAAATGTTTGCAATTGCAATGTTTTACATTTTTATGTAAACATTTCTTTTGGGATGTCCATGATTATGTTATATTATATTATGTTATGTTATGTTATGTTATGTTATGTTATATTATATCATATTATATTATATTATGTTAAGCATTACAGTATAGTTTGCACCTATACAAAAAAATAAAAATAAATTGTGCAATCACTAACTCACCATCATGTTATGCAAAATCTGTATTTTCTTTCTTCTGTGAAACATATATGATGATGTTAGGTCAGATATCATGCTGTTCTCATCAAAAGTGAATGATGACTGTTGCTCTCAAGCTCCAAAAATGGCAAAAAGCACTATAAATAAATCATAAACATGATTGTGAATACCCAGCTATATTTCAAATTATATTATATGTTTGTGTGTATAATATATATAAACATTAAAAATAATAAAATAAAATATAATTTAAAAAAACATGAAAAAAAAAAAATCAGACGATGCCAAAAAAAACAAAAAACAGTGGCAAATAACTTTTTTTTTTTAAATAAACATATATTAAACATAATACAATTTACAAATAATTTAAAAATCAGCCAATGCAAAAGAGAATCTGACAGTCAGACTAAATGCTTAAAAAAAATTCTATTTTATTTATGTAATATTTTTAAGATAAATACATTTTTGAATTTTTATAATAATTAAATAAATAATGAAAATAAAAAAGTATATAAAAAGCTCTTTAGAAGAACTCAAATACAGGGCAGAAGTTTAATGAAATGGCAACAGCAGTTTGTTCGGCTAAGCAGCTCCATTTTCTGTCTACAGAAGAAAGAAACTCATACATGTTTGAAGGGTGAGTAAATCCTGACATCATTTTTATCTTAATCTGAATTAAACCTTTAACACATGCACGTTTCTGCATATTTTTAATAGTCAAAGAAAGCATCTGAAATCTGAAAAAAAAAAATTTTTCTCCAAAATTTGCCAATTCTAGTTATCAGATCCCTGTGGCAACACAGAGCCGAGGTTTGACATCGATACTGGACCGAGATAACGACCTGAGCAGATCTCAAATTCCCAACGTTCATTCCCACCTCTCCCCAGACCTGACCGCCAAACCCCAACCTTTCCATTATCCACATTTTTAACCACTGACACTTCTTCTGTCTCCGAGGTACAGTATTTCAGTTTTTGTCTCTTAGGCAAAGAGAGAAGAGAATTGCATAAAACAGAAATAGTTGAGCAGTAATTTCTGTGGAGAGGAAAAGGGAACGAGCCAAAATATTGTGATGTGTGCGGAATAATCTAACTGACACCATCAGAAGACGACAACAACAATGTACACAAACACTGGAAAATACATGTTACTTACAGCTTAACTGAATAAATATCGCAAAATTGAATCTGGTTTTGAGGTCTTTCTATAACCATCGTGGTTTAAAGCCAAAGGAAGAGATCCGCTTACATGTGAGGGTCACAGAGGATTTACAATAAACTAAGATCAACAACTCGAAACTAAATTTAGACCCCAGACAAATAAACCGGCAGAGGCTATGGGTTGTTTTCCTACACCATGTGACCAGGTTTATCGTCCGGTATTATAGCAGACAGATTTCAGTTTGAGAATACAGACTGATAGACTTCCAGTCTTCCAGAAAATTCTGCATCTCAGCATTTTCAAATCGGGTTAATGCTTACATAGCAATAATGGTTTTCCCCCCTCTTTCATTTTTCCCCGAAAGTCTTTAGAATGTATTTAAATGAGAGATTTAGTTAATGAGTTTGGGCAAAGTCTGGAACAGTCTTTTAAGAATTATCATTCTCATTAATTTTCAGAATTACCCACTGTGTTGTGATAGCTGTCATGGACTTTAGAGTTCAATTAACTAAATACTGAGAATGTATATATAATATACATACACGCGTGTCTGGGTGTGTGCGCGAGCTGTATGCATGCACGACCCTACCCGAGCGCGCTTATGTATGCATGCACGCATTTGCGATTTGTTTTATTACAAATTTCTGCAGTTTACCGTTTCATTCTGGGTTTATGCAAAAAATATGCAAGCAAACAATTCCGAGAAAGCAATCCGTGATCCAAGCAAGCTAAGATCTTCTACTTAAGTCTGTATCACAATCAGCATGGATCTGCTATTCTGTGCAGTGTTTGTGCTCAAATCCAGATTCTCTGGTAAGAACTAGAGATTACCCACAATGCCGTGCAGCAAAACCGTGACATAACAATAGTCGAAGGGCACAGAACGCAGGAATAATTTAGGCTCTTTTTAGGATAGACATTTTTATTTAAATTCTGAAAGATAAATGAAACATAAAAATAAACTTTTAAATAATACAAAAATCTATAATAGTGATGTCAAACGCTTAATTGTGGTTAAACGCAGACAAAATAAATATTTTTGTTTACATAACATGTGTATGTGTACTGTGTATATTTATTATGCATATATAAATACAAACTCACACATGTACATATTTAAGGAAAATATGTTTATATGTTTATATATCAATATAAAACATAAGAATATAAATATATAAATGTGTTTGCATGTAAATATTTTCAAATATACACAGTACACACACATATATTATACAGCTATTTTTTCCCATATATAAACTGCACAATGAAACCAGAACATATTATGCATAAATATGTTCGCATTTGTGACTTTTCAGGTCCATTTCATGCTGGTTTATTAAAATTAACAAGCAAATAAACAATTCCAAGAAGGCAATCCATGATCCAAGCAAGCCAAGATCACAATGCAGCATATATCTCATGTAAGAACGAGTTTACCCACAATGCCCCGCAGGAAAAATCATAACATAACGAAAGTTGAAGGGCACGTTCTGCAGGTGGAATAAATCAGGCTCTTTCAAGGGCATGCACATCAAAGTGTGTTTCTCATTCTTTGACTTTTGCACCAAAGTAATTACTATATGAGTAAACATTTGTTTTGTTTTCTATCATTTCATCCTAAGGAGTGCCCACATCAGAGGCATAAGTGTTTCATTACGCCTTTATCTGTCCACAGTTCTTGTGAAGCAGGAACAATTAACCCTGCCTTCAACGTGATTGATATAGGCTTTGCTTTCAATTTGTTCCACTACACAGATCATGAAATTCGCAATGTGCCCATCCTTATTGACCTAGACTTTCAAACACAGGGGGCTACAATGAGATGAAAAGAATTAAAAAGAAGAGAGCCGTGCAGCCATGAAATAACATGGGAGAGAGAGAGAGGGGGGGAAAATGGATGTGACCTCACAAAACCCCAACTATTTCGAGTACACTTTCTGGAAAGTTGTTTTCTGTTCCGTCGAAAGCTGTCCTATACGTTTCTGCTCTCTGAGTACCGTCTGAAAGGCGGAGGAGAGCTCTTGAGATGTCGGCGTACGCGGTTATGTCGTAAACACGGCTCGCTTGTTCATGAGCAAAATTGAATTTCTATCGCTCTTGCCAAAACCAATCTTTCAAATGTGAACCCCTGAGCTTAGTTTGTAAATCATTAAGAGGCAATGAAAATGCTTGTTTGTGGTATACAGCTGCTTTAATAAAACCGACGGAAAATACGCCGGGTTTCAAGTGATTCATTTTAAATTGACAGTTAATTCTGGATGGATGGATGGATGGATGGATGGATGGATGGATGGATGGATGGACAGAACAGTGCAATGCTTGAACCAACTAACATACAAACGAACAACAGATAGATAGACAGACAGATCTAGAACGATGCAATGAATGAACGAACAAACGAACAAGCAAATGAACCAACCGACTATAGATAGATAGATAGATAAACAGCAATGAATGAACAAACGAACGAATGAATGAACAAGCAAACAAACCAACCAACCAAGATAGATAGATAGATAGATAGAATGACTGAATAAAATGATGCAATAAACGAACAAACGACAGACAGGCAGACAGACAGATAGATAGATTGATAAGAAATTAGACTCTGAAAAACCCATGCATTGATATACTGGTAAATATAGCACAAATATGACATTTGTCCCTTAAAAATTCTCTCTCCTCTTGCAAAAGATCTGAGAGCTAGCATGTGTTTACTTTAGCTGATGGCTATTGTGCTGTACAGTATCAATAAGCAATTTGACCTTTTCCCACAGTCTGCTGCTGGAAAGGCCTTCATTCGTCAGGACCGTGAGCTAATTTTAGCCTTTCCCTGACGAAAGACCTACTGTTACTCCATTACACGCCACACACGGACAGATATATTATCAATTCAAAAAGTTTGCCTTTGGTACGTCAAAGCACAGGAAGTGGCAGGAGACACAGAAGTGGTTGACACAGCGTCCTGCGGTGCTGCTTTAGATGAGTGTACCCGGTGATAAGCCTGGGAAAACGCAGGCACAAAAGCAGTCAGTAAATCCCCGCAAAGGGGGCTTCTTTAGGTGACGACATGCGTAAGGAATGCTATAGAGAAAATACCTCGGCGTGCTGTAGCTCCTTTGTGAGGCGAGGTGATGGGGGCTTACCTCCATTTACAGCCAAATCACAGCTAAGTGACAGGTGGGCTAGCGCGCATATGCGCCACAAAATTTATTTATCGGGGTGTGCAGCGGGTATTACAGTGAGGTGCGAGGGTGGCCTGTGTCGAGTCATGTGGGATGTGTCGCCTAGCGGCTCTTCAGCCGAACCGGAATAATCAATTGTAATTTCGCAAAACTCAGGATAGCTTACAAGGTCCACGCAGGTGCGGATGATCAAATTGGAACTATTACTTAAAATGATATTATTCTATTAATGTAACATATTACAGAATATTTAGCTTTTTTTGTTTAAAATTTTATATTATTTTCTACGTAATTAGCTGCGTAAATGTACAATTTTAAATTATATATATATATTTGTGACAATACAGTGATTCAAGCAGATGCAAGGAGATTTGCTATACAAATATATATATATATATATATATTGCTTTTGTGAGTATACAGTATCTATGCAAATAAAGTACTATATACATATATTGGTGAATGAAAATGGCAATATAGTTTGTATGTTGCCATGATATAAACAGTCAAACAGTTGTGTTCAGTAAAAATAAATGCAGCCTAATAATGTGCTTCTGTTCTGAATTTCCAATCCTAAATACAGCTATGGAAAAACCATCTCGCATCCAAATCTAACACAAGCTTTCAATATAGAGAAAAGTGGCAACATCTTCAAATCAAAACGATAAAGGCATTGTTCGATGTGCGCAAATATGTGCAAATCCAAACCCAAATCCAAGTATGCAATGCATTTAAATCCATTTTCTCTGCCAATGCATATATAGGAGGATTACACATGTATTCTGGAAGCGTTGTGGAGTTTGTTCGGGCTCAGAAGTGCTGCTGGAACACTAGAGGGGGCGAGTAAAGGGCAATGCTTGCTGCTAGCATTAGATGATCGCGGCACAGCCAAACCAAAGAAGCAGATGGGAGTCAGCGGGCAGAACATCTGTCTTTAGAGCCAGATACTAAATGAAGGTCTTAAAACCACGGTGGACATTAAATGCGTAGAAGGGGAGCTCTGGTTTTACCGCAGCCGCTAACCATAACAAAACCTGTGACATTCAGAAGCAACACTTTAGCCGCCTAGAGCACGATCATCTCTGATCTCTTCTCTCTTGCATAAAGAGGCACGTATGTACTGCCCAGTGTTCTTTGAAATATAAAGGCTTTCAACATAGAAAAGTCAGTGCCGGGGCTAGTTGTCACAATCAAACGTCCAGTTACAGTGATTTTGTATGCTGGTTTAAAATAAGAGTTTAAAGATGTTTTGAAGAATGTTGGTTACCAACCAGCTGCTGGTAGCCATTTTTCCATATTGTGAAGATCAATAGCTACTGGCAACCGGTTATTTAAAATAACTTATTTTGTGTTAAACAGAAAAAAAAATTCTCAAGTTGGACATCTTTCACGAATGGATTTATTCTATAATTGTTTACTGTTTGAATTATGCTGCATTTGATCATTTTATGGCAGGTTCCACTGTGACAACTTACCCCATAAAGTGTGACACTATTGGGGCACACTGTCACAAAAAAAACAACATCTGAAAATTGACACTTACTGAACAAAAAACAAAAAGACACACATCATGTGACACAAAGGAAACGATGAAAAAGGTCATTCAGTGTTCCATTGCACTGATCTACCTACAACTGATGCAAAAACCTGAACTAAAAGAACGATCAAACACCTCAGCTCAGATGTGGAGATGTATACATCTCACGCCATGAGCCGTGCAGTAATGCATCGAGAGACTGCACGATTACCTTTGCGAGGTGCATCTTCTTTATGTCTGCCTCTCTGCTCTGACCTTCACAATAACAGAGACGAGTGGCGGCTGGCGAAAGCCTCGGTAATCACAGCACAACACGCAGAGCACCAGCCACAGATGGGGGCTGGAAATCCCTCTTAATTGTGATAAATACACATCAGAATTGCTTATTTGCCTCCATTCCATTCCGCGTTGGATGCTGGCGAATCAACGGGTGCGTTTTTTGTGTGATGGTATAGCTCAGCTTGGGCTGCCTGCATCTCCGGCATCGCCGCTTTGTTTCCACCGTAAACATACGCATATCTAACACTCTGCAATTTGGGAATAACAAAAAAATGATAGCAAATACTGCACACTGACACTCCTGAGTGTTTAGCGAGATGCTGATATTCATAATTTCACATCAAAGGGTTATTACAATGAGCAGCAACATGTCGGAATGCGATTATAATAACAAACAGGCCAATTTTCATCATTTACACGTGTGGCTGACATTAAATACTTCATGAAGTTGCAGCGTGACATGCTACAGTCCAATTTTAGTTCTTTTTATTATAATAATTTATTATGCATGCAGCTTTTATGAGACCATATTAATTTAGAACCTATATACACACTGAATAAATCTTCCACATTTAAAACAATTGGTGGCGGAAAAACAAAAGTTATACACTTTCCCTATCTTTAACCTGAAATGGAAGCGATATGCATCACATATGGCGTCTTGTTAATGGACCTGTTGATACACAAGCCATTAGAGAGCCGATACTTTATAATGCAACACCAAATAAACCCCAAGCATTTCACAATGCCACAGCTCGGCTCTCAATCTATGGATCCACTGCTGCACCGTAGGAGAGGAAATGGAACAATTTAGCACTTTTGTTTGCTCACAGTGAGGGAGGGAGGCATTGCTTTCTTCAACACAAAGCCAACTTTGTGTTTAGTGTTGTGTATAAATTCACGCCAACCAATCTCTCTCTCTCTGTGAATTCGCGTCCAACTCCTTCAGAGTTGCTTCGCCCAAGAGCACAATCCCTCCCTTCCCAACACTGGCTACAGCGCTAGTAAACAGCACTGCATTAAAAAATAAACTCCCAAACCTTCCTTGAGAATTTCAGCCCCTGTGTTATTCGGTTCAACTCTCAAGTGGAGCCACATAACGAATCACAGAGTGCAATTTAGCCCTTCAGAATGCCGGTCGGAAACAGGTGATAAAGGAAGCACTCATGCACTGGCTATGAAGTTTCCCCCCCTCAAAATTAATTCCATCTTCAAGATTCCTATCTCTGCGATATGCTCGGAATGGCACACAAATACGCTCCCGCCAGAAAGATTACTGCAGACTGACTTAGCATAAACATCTCCTGCTGTTATGACTGGCAGGGGGTGGAATATAATTCTAATGTCGTGGCCTATTTAGACGTAGGTGCATTAGTGTAATCTGCGCCTTCCGAGTGGGAATTATAAAATAATCGAACTCGATGAGAGTTTTGTCAAGCTTGCTAATGATAACCATTCACAGTCCGGTCAGGCACACAATCTTGTGGAGTTGCAACAGTATATGAATCGGGCCGTGTTTACATTGTAAAATGTCACTGGCTCCACGGCTGATATTTTGTACACACACTGCAGGTGAATTATTGCATACAATTTAACATTAGTTCAACAAGCTGTACGTCGCACGCAGATGAACGCAGTGCGGCGTGAATCAGTGCTGCCTAATTTAATACTCCTGAAAGCTAAAGAGATAGAAAATACCTGTTGTACCATAGGAGAATCTGAGAGCTACTTGTCATCTAAACACACAAAACTGATGCATTTCCAATAAAACAACACATACCGGACTAGTGTAAATAACATACAGCCTTGTTGCAATTTCAGATCATTAGTAATTTCATAACTGCAGATTAATTCAGCCCAACACCTGTCATCTGAAGACTGATGCATATGCAGCACTCAAGCAAAATAGCAATAAAACAATGTCACATTCAAATTCCAGATCAACCAAACGAATCCTTGGACGAAAGAAATATGCACATTGAATAAATCTATATCATATAAATACATTTAACAGCAATCAAACAGCCACTTGATGCTTTATGCACATAGTCTTATAACAAATTCAGATCTAGATAATTTCATAATTGCAAGATTTAGTGCACCACCATCTGACATCTAAGTGTAAAAACGCTGATGGCCAAGTAATATTCAAAGAAAATAGTAATATGGTAACAGCAAACAAAATAGATTTCTGATCTATAAATTAGCTAATTATGACAACCATTTCATACCTAGATGAATTTAGTGTCATGTTTTCTTCATCCTCAAGCGATTCTCAAATATCTGTCTTGTATCACAATATCAGATCTATTGATCTGACAAATTAATTTAGTCCACCACCTGTCATCAAGTCTATAAGGCACCAGCAAATACCTAATCAATAAGTAACACAACAACAACAAAAATCAGTCTTTTAGCATGCACCCTACTATATAAAATATCTACAAATATGAAACCCGTGCACTTGTAGTGTAAGTGTTACACACCAATTCATCCAAATGATAATCGTCTCAGCAACATCCTGTAATATACATCTGACTGCTGTATAAAGCTAGTCTTGTGATCAACTACAGTCATTTCCAAAGTGCAGATTTATTTACTGCTCATATTCCAATCCCCATCAAGAGTTTCTGGTCCAACAGGGGATTCAAATCCACATCAACCTATGCTGAAACTTCCTCAAACAGCAGTCTGGTTCACGTTATTTCACAGCAGTAAACGGTGTGTTTTACTCAGACTGGCCTAATGCCGCGAAAACAAACGCCGAGCGGATACAACGCTGCAACATGGTCGCGTTCGAATGTTCACAAATTTCCCGCGAAACCTGCCAGCAGCAGCGCGACACACGCTGAACACATTCAACGGTCATGTCCTCTGTCCACCAAAACACACACACACACACACGCAAGCACGCACAGCAAAAACACACACACTCACGGCTTCTGTCAGCGTGTATACCTGTTACCCAATCCCTCACACACACACACACTCCTGCGGAAAGGGCAAAGTTTCACATCTCAGTCCAAAATGCCCGTCAGCGCACGCGTTTCCACAGACACACAACAAACCGAGCGTTTACCGTTCTCTTCTGGAAGGGTCTTGCTGAATGCTGGGCTTGGTGGGCGCCATCTTCCTGCAATTATTAATTACACTTTTATCCTCCGGATTTCACGCGACGAGCAGCTGACAGCAGAACCGGGAGCATTGAAGCAACGCCATCGGTGATACCGGAGCGCTCGTGCCCGTGTCTCCGTGCGTTAAGACGCGTTCAGACGGGAGCGAGACCAGCCGACGCTGAGATCCAAAGGCATGCCAATAAAGTGAGAGGAAACCCGGGGACGCTCGTGCGATCCGGCGGCTGTCCTCGCGGGGAAAACGAAGGCAGGAATCAGTGCACGAGAGGGGCTTTCACATCACGATGTGCCCCTCGAACACAGCCGCTTCTTCCCAGTGTGTTTGTCCGCATTTTTCAGCTTTTTTCCTGCCTCTCTCTCCCTCTCATCTCCCTCTCCTGCCGGCGCAACAACGCCACTCAGTTGTAGTTGGAAATAGTTTGAGTTTATGGGGAATATACAGGTTGTTTGTGATGCATCGGCGAAAGGATTGGAGAAATCGCTTCACGACACCTTTTCAACCTTTGCACGCTGATGTTTGCTTTTGTATTTTCTGGAACGTGTCGAATGATGTGATTGACAGCTGTCAAAATCAACTCACATGTCAAGTTGGTGTTTGTTTAGTCCGAGACTAAATGATTTTGAACCAAGGACTAACAGTGAAAAATATCAATATTTATTTATTTTAATTTAAAAATATAAAAGAGATATCTCTTATGCAGTGTCCATGTGTTAGATTTAAAAAAAAAAAAACATAAGGTAAGTGTATCAAAAAAACGTACACGATTAAAGTTTTTTTTTTTTTTTCTTCACTAAAGCACATTCAATGTATCAGGGATATTTTTTTAAATGAATCCGTCCTGACATACATAAAGGCCTGTTTTCTGCTGTGCATTAGAACCTGTGACCTGTCAAGGTCACGGGCTGACAGACACCCTATTTAATGTCCTGTTCATTGTGTTGTGCACTAAACAGACTGTTAAATTGAACGTGACAGTATATGTAAGCATATGTGCACTTGATTCTGCTGATATACTAACATCAGAACATTCACATCCATTAACGCCAGTCTACGCCTAGCTTTAGTAGATAATGAAAATTCCTTTAAAGGTATGTGAAAAATGAATTAAAAAGTATGTTTTGCCATTTTACACACTTTACAAAGACTTAATGTATATTTGTATGAATCTAAATCACTCAGCATGTGATTTAGTGGTGTTCTCTTGGCTTTGGAGATTTAAGTTTTGCATTGATGTTTGCATGCAGTTACCATTTTAAATGAATCATTTCAGATCATTTGGAAGTGAGTTTTTGAAATAGTTTTGAGAGTTTTGTTATGATCACAATTGCTTTAAATATATGTAATAGGATATAAAAGATGCTCATTTGTATTATAAATTTAAATGCAAAACAATTTTATTGACTATACATCATGAGATGACTTTTCTTTACATATGTCTGTGTGTGTGTTCTGGAATTTGACAGATAGTAAAACTTTATAGCTTCAATAAACGGCTTGTTTTATATAGTGTGGTGTGTTGTGTCTAATAAATGAAGCCGAGCCCGCTTCTCAGTGAAACTGAGATGTTAGGAATCTAAGTTTACACTTTCAGCAACCTCCAGGGAAATCCAATATTGCGTTATTCATAAACCGGTTAACGGAGAATGTGAATGGACGCAAGAAATATGACATGAATAGTGTGAGTTTCACCTAAATGAAAGAAGAAGAAAAAAACATGTTTTGCGTTTAGTCCGCGTACCTTTGTTGGTAAGACGTCAAGCCCTGGACGTTTTGCGGGTTCCCGTTAGTAGCTCCCGGGACTCTGGACGCAGCCGGCATCCCTCCACCGGCTCCCGCACCTGCAGCCGCCGCCGCCGTCACCTGAACACTGAAATCCGGGAAGATCCTGATCATCCCCGAGCGCGCACCGCGATGCTGCACCAACCGAGCGTGTGTGGATCAACCTTCCCTCCGGTCCGACAAATCACAGCAGCACAATCCCATTAGTGATGGAAACAAGCTCATCGGTCATTCTACGTCTTGTTTTCTGCTTTCGGAGGAGAGAACTGCCGCTTTTAGAGGGTTGGTGATGATGGTGGTCTCAGACTGCCGCCTCTTTGCGCGTCCTGTGCGCTTTTGCGCGGAAAAGTTTTAAGACCTCCAAGCTTTCCCGACGAATCCGAGCTTATGTTTTTACAGGTAACCTTCCTCGAAAGCGTATTATTTAACCATATCCTCCAAAATATCAGTGTTCTGACTGTCTATGCGACTTCTTGTGAGCCACGTTTGACTAATAATTGTCAGTTAAGGAAACGTAGTTAACCAAAAAAGTGACGCAAAACCCCTAAAACCTTATATCAAAGTGTCCTAGTGTTATTTTAAGTTTACAACGCGTAAATAATACTCATTTGAGCTTTGAATATACAGGCTTTAAATAGCCATAACAGAAAAGAAAACGCACACGCGACCCTTTCCTTCTAGTGTAAAGGATTGTGTGCGTATAAATGAACGAGCGCAGAACTTTTTATCAGTCCTGAAAAAGCTCTGTTGATTAAGATCAAAGACAGCTGTCCATTCCCAGAGTGGTTTAGGAAACAGATATAAGTATGTACGCGAGGAAAGTCCAGTGCATGATGTGATCTGCTCGCCTCCTACTGTTGTGATGATGATGTGCTACTGCTTTCAGTTTCTGAGAGAAGAAACGATCAGCTTCTTCTTCTGGTGCTGATGCTGCAGAGGTCAGGTGCTGTCAGTGCTGCAGCCAGGATCAATGTCTAAAGCTGATGGGATGTTTGCTGTGTGCATGCTCCTGATGTGTTGTGGTGTGTTGTCCTGCTGTGTGTGGCAATGCCATCCCTATAGCGCGTGCGAGAAGATGAACTCAGCCGCTCTTGCAGCTGATTAACGGCGCGCGCTGCCGCCGCGCAGCCAATGGGACGCTCGCACGGGAGCGCGCAGCGGTTTACCGCAGCAGTTAACCCTTTATGAGCTGAATGATGAGGACCAGAATATTCATAGACGAGAATGACACATGCAACTGTAAGGTTGATCATACTCAATGAACTTAACTTATAAAAACAGTAAGAGTAATCGAACAGCACTGCTGGAAAAACTAAAAGCAATAAAATAGGATATGCATGCATAGATTCAGTGGCTATTCGAAACAACAAAAGCAAACACGCAGTTTTCAAATAATACATTAATCAAAAAAAAAGTGTTAGTAACACATTAGAATAGTTAACACGATTAACTGTGACTTTTTCCTCAATAAATTCTTAATTTGCTGCTTATTAATAGTTAATAAGGTAGTTGTTCATTTTAGGTATTGGGTATGATTAGGGATGTAAAATAAAGTTATGTAAATAAGGCATTAATATGTGCTTAATTAAAACTAATAAATGGCAATTCTAGTAATATGCATGCTAATAAGCAACTAAAAGGAAGAGCGGATTTGCAACTGTCACCTAAAAAATAACCTGTTGAGCAAAATGTATACAAATGTTACATATTACATCGAATGCAATGACATTTTTACATTTTTAAACATGTCATGATACATACAGTAAAAGAAAGGGGTTAAAGTTGTACTTTAAAAGTTAAAAACATTTAAGTTAAACTTTAAATATAGAAATTCTTGCGCAATAATAATTATGTATACTTCTTGTGGAGTGGTTTTAAATGTGTAATATAGTAGAGTTGGTATTGGCATTGTAAACTAACTATTTATACTTATTTATAATTTTATTACGCATACTTTATAATTGTGCACTAGTAGGATAGTATACTTATAAGTGTGATATTTTAATACTTGAGGTCACATAAACTTGAGGAGTTTTTGTTTGCAGATTTTTTCAGGAAGACATCTTGTCATCTGAACGATCATATGTTGTTAAACAACAATGCAGTTGAATGCACTGTACGTCTATCCCTCACTGCCTCGGTATCACTCCTGTCAGAAATTAAATATGGTGCTATTCTATGCTTTCAGAAGAATAGCAGGCTATAATTTTGCAGCACGTACATCTTAAGAAGAAAGACGGCTTGGTTTACCAACAAATGGAGAAAAGTTTGCTCATGAAATATCACTCTCTAAGAGCAAACAAAATGATGTTGACTGAGTCTTGAGTGTCTCCTACTCAATTTCATGTTCATCTGAAGAAAATTAAGCACTTTACACAAGAGCAGATGCAAGTACAGATGAAGGAATGAAATTCAGAATGTTTTCCGCTGATTTAATTGTGCGATGGTGGGCGCGTGTTGCTTGTAAGTTGCTCCTTATTGACTCTTCTGTTCTTGAACTGTCATTGTTGTGAAAGTGATTGAGTGTTAACCAATAAAATATTCCAAAATGCAAATATTGAGCTGCATCCACATCAACACTCATGAATCTTCTACTGTAGCTCACTTGTCCTTTGATAAACCAAAGACGGCTATCTGTTCACGCTGTATGAGTATAGCTTTATGATAGTTTATCAAACATTTGCAGCTTATTAATGATCTCAGTGTGGACATAAACCAACCTTTGAAATCAGCAGGAAGTCCTTGAAACCAAAGCGTCGGATATCTGTTAGTCACCAGCAGATTTGTAATTGTCAGCTAGCATATTTACATGGGATGCGTTTGTACAGAATGTCAAGTGATACGACACAAAGGAAAACTTCTGATATGCTTCATTGACGTATAAGCTTCGCCTCAGATGTTTCTGCACAGGAGAGATCAAAACAGACACAAATGAGACAAAAAATTGTTTAGAAACCATATTCACTCAGGAATTGTTAGTAAAATTCACCAAAAACACACAAGTAAAACATTACATTAAACAAGAAAACCTGAATTAGAAAGCTGATATTAACAGTACTTCAGTGTTTTAGGCAAATCTGAGCACAGTAAGAGAAAATGTTAGATTTCTAAGGGTTTTTTCCGTATCTGAGGAACATCTCTATTGCTCTCAGTTAATCTCATTCAATCAAAATTAGAGCTATGAGATCTGTTTGAGTTTACCTTGAGATTCTTCATTTCTCTGCAAATCCGAAGATCGATCTCGCCAGAGGAGATGTGAGATTTCTAGGCTTCTTTCCTCTGGTGAAACATCTGAGCAGCTTCTCCGTTCCTCCCAATTGTTCTCAGAGCTGTCTATCAGAAACTTCTGAGCTATTAAAGAGATCTCATGTGTGATTTTCTTGCCTGTGGGAAGGAACGTGGTGCATGTGCCGCACAGGTGCCCATAATCTCTCTGTTTTGTACAGTCTTCAAGAGAGAGAACGTTTTATTCACTGTCTCCTTAGAAATGAAAAATACTCCCTCGGATTATCAGCGGACATGATTAAATAGCAATAAAGATGCACTCAGTGCTTCACCTGGGACAGTAAATGGAAAAGCTCTCTAATAAAACAGCCTTAACAAACAAGACAGCGGAGGGGCTTCTCTTCTGGGCTGTTTCTCAGTGATGGAATCAATTAGATTGCACTGGAAGCTTTAAACCGACACTGCAGCTCCTAATACAATTAGATTAACGCTGTCTTCTGTTTACTTCCCTGGGTATTTGCAGTGGTCTGTATTGCATTTATTTGTCTACAGTGCTCTGCTAAACTGCGCGAGACAGATCCAGGGCAGCGTGAGCCTCCCACATCACAGCGCTCCACGGGAGGTGTGCGTTCTCTTGAGGAAGAGATTATACTGCTCGGCCAGGAACACAGAGTGTTGTTAAAAGACAAGCGAAATTATAAGAGAAGGACACTTATTATGAAGATGCGCAAAAGTTTTAAAGTCAGGGGAAATTTGGAAGTTGCTCTTTTTTTGTTTTTGTTTTGTTTAAAAAATCCACACTAAATCCTGCTGTGACTGAGGTGTCAAAGGTTTTACACACTCATTTTAGATCAACTCGCCTCTAAATGGGTTGTGAATGCAAAACTAGCTGTGATTGGTCACATGCCATGTCAGTCAGACCATCATTTTCTGTCTAAGTGGGCGGATCCTGTTAAGAATAAGAAGCAAAGTGGACCAAGCTAGTCAAAGCCTGTGTGTGAGATACTAGGCTCATTTCTCTGGAGAAAATCTGAGAAGATGATGAAATTTGCATTTGCTCTCCATTTAGTCTAATTGCTGTGTAGGAGAAACAACTTAAATGAACATTTATAAGATTAGGTAACTTTCACAAGCGATTTTCTCGTTAAAAGTGCATGCAAAGTTTTTCCTCAGTGCTTTTCCTTATTACTGTAATTTGATTAAAAAAATAAATAAATAAAAGCATTTTAGATTAATATGTTTAAAACAATTTAGAAAACACATGTTATATGGATGATTGGAAAGATGGATGGATGGATGGATGGATAGATAGATAGATAGATAGATAGATAGATACTTGAGTTAAAACGTAACACATTGCATGATCTTGTCTCGGGTTTTCATCCCTTCTTCTTTGTCTCATAAGACACAAGTGACAACAAACCCACCTCATAAATCCATTTCCTGCAGACAATACTCGAGTCTGAGCTGTCGCGAGCTTTCAGCAGCTCATGATTTGCTCACTGAGGGTCAGTGGATTATTCTGGAAGCCAGCGGTGGGCTTCGCTCTCAGTCAATGCCATTCTTCTCCCAACCACATGTTGACATGTCAGCTTAATGTGAAGCAGGATAAACTGTGATTGGGGCCGTCGGTCCTGCTGTTTGTCCAAACTCTCTCCATCTCACGCAAAAGAGAAATCTCTCTCCTGCTGTCTGAAGAAACTCAAATTCGCCCTCCTCTCTCCTCTCCTGCGACTCCTGCGATAACAATCAGCACAAGGTCCGTGTTAAATGAAGTCAAGGGTATTTTTGCGGAGGAGTTTGGAGGTTGTACGACTGGTTGCCGGTGGTTTTGAGCTTATCGGGCCGTGGCGTGTTAAACACTTTACGCGCTGAAATGAGCGTGTGCTCCATTATGTGATAATTCTGTCAATCATGAGGTCATCAGCACAGCTCCTATCACAAGAGGATAATTGGAGTTGTAACTGCGAATTACATTTTTTTCTCTCTCTCTTTAAATGAAAGATAACAATACACAATGAATATGACTGTTTCTTTCTTACAGAGGTGATTACTGATGACGCCTCTTAATTAAAGTACCTCTGATTAGCTATTTTAATGTGCCACATAACCTGAGAGAACGTAACTTGAAATCTTTAACCTTTGCTTTTATTAGAAATGATTGTGCAATCTGTTAAATATCCAACCATCTAACAAAAATGTATTCCAAGAATGTTACGTTAAGTTATGAAAACCTCATCTGCAACATCTATGACAGATAATAATAATATTCCAAATCATTTGTTAAACAAATATGTTTACAATAATGCACTTACAAAGGAGGGTTCAAAAGCTATTTTTAATGTTGAAATTGACATATTCTTGAACATATCATGTTAAAGTCTGGCTTTCCTTGCTGTACAGTGTATTTTAACATGTATTCCAGTGCTGTGTTTTTCATTGTGAATGCATTACTGTAAATGTAATTATTGTTATGTTTGTTTTTGGTGACTCAAAATGATTCTCTGTGCTTCTCAACAGTACGTCACAGACATTGTCAATAGAGCTTAATTTGTTTTTGTCCCAGAATGTTCATTTAAACTGCATTGTTCTTTAATGTGAGTGTGTTGGCGAGAGAATGGTCAGGACGCTTTAGTGAAACATTTCAGTTCCTCGGACCAGCATTTACACTATTACTCAGCACTGACTGTTTAAAAATAACCTTACAAGCTGTGCTCATGCGATATGGCATTAATTAGGATAACAATTTAGAAATTTTATATCATAATAATACTTCTAAAAGTAAGTGCCAAGCTCAACTGTCCTGTTGTGTTTAAAAAGTGGGTACAACTTTTGTTGGGTCCAATTGACCCACATTGGTTTCCACTGTGACACTGTGAGAAACACAAAGACCTCTTATAGCTTGAAAAATATGTGAAATATTTAATATAGATTACTTGTAGTCACTATTTGAGGTACAAATCTTATTGTACATTATTTGTACTTGTGTAAGTAATAGGTATTGCTGTTTGTACTACTTCCAAATGTTTGTCTGGTTCTCAGTTCCTTGCGACGGTAAAATATGCTTCTCTTCTTTTCTGTGCTACAACAGTCTAGTATAATTGTCCTTGGATGATTAAGAAGACGACTCTTTATTTTGAGTAAATCTGGAGTCTTTAAATTTCAACTTCTCATGCATTGCATGCATTTCAGTGTCTGACAAGCTAAAGGATTTATGTTTTGACTTTTAAGTGTTTTTCTCTCTCTTCAAGTTACACGGAAACCAAAGGAGGGTCAATTTCACCACTGCACTTAAAATAAATTACACAAAAATTGTAAAAAAAATTCTAGAGGAAGTGAATAGTTAAACCAGTATTTTGAACTTCATGACTATTGAGTGTGGGTCAAATTAACCCCAAGACATTGAGAGTTTTGAAGGCGCTTTTTTCTTCTGTGGAACACAAAAAGAGATGTTTAGCAGAATAATTGCATTACAAAAAGGACAAAAGACAGTCCATTCACATATTCCGAACACCATCAGATCTCATACAGTGTTCAGAGTAAACGATGACAGAACCATCCCTTGGTTGGGATTGGTATTGATAATTAGGTATTGATAATTAGATTTCAGTTTAATTTGCTATATTTCCTAGCTTTATTCATCACGGGTTATGGTGTAATATTTTCTGCTGTGTGTGTGTGTGTGTGTATGTCATGTCATGTCATTATATGTGGGTGGATGCAACTGCAACAGAAATGTAATACTTCCTGAACTTGTCAGAGATGAATTCCATCGGACTCTTCCTCCCCAGCACTGATGGATGAAGCAGATTGCATTAAAAAAGCAAAGGTCAAAGGTCACGGCAACAGCATCTCTTACGCTTCTCCAAACCTGTAATGAATTTTGAAAGATTGCCTGAGCCTTTGCAGAAGAGAATCGCAGATCAAGAGAGAATGAGCAATGAACTTCTGTCGGAAATTACACCAAAGCTGGGGAGGGGAAATCGGCGTGGAAATGATTGATTGGACGGGCCAAAGGAAAATGACATCATGGATTTTGTTTATTCTCGATGGTAAGCGGCACGTGGCCTTTTAGCCCGCCGTGTGATTTCACATCGGATTGTTTTCTAATATGCTTTGATGACACGTCTGGAATCCAATTACTCACCCTACAAATAACATGAACAAACTCAGCGCACTGTGGAGTGTTTTAATGGGGGCGGCACCTGTGTCACCCGCCGATTCTCACACCCTCTCCAAACCTGTTACTGCTGCTGGCTGTGAGATATCTGATCCCCCCAAACCTGTGATATATCACAAACCACGACTCACAATACTGCTGCTGCTGCTGGAGGAGAGCTTTCCTGTATCATCTGGAATGCAGATGTTATGTACAGTGGGCAACATGGCATTTGGGTCCTAATCTTTCTCGTTTAATGCCAGTTGATGTCACCGTGTATGGAACATTAATGTTTATTATGTATTTGTGAAATAAGACTCGTTATAAAGACTAAACAAAATTGGTATTTTAAGATCATTTGTAGTGGTCTGGGAAAACAAATGCAAACGAGCTATAAATAGTGCTTTTGTTTATGTTATAAATCTTCCTTCTTGCATGTCCCATATTTGCAATAAAGAAATAAAGAGTAAAAAAGCTATTTTATGAAATATTAACAGTGTGACCCATGTGAAAATACCAGCAGGGTAACAAAAACATAATGAACATAAACAACATGAAACGTCCTAAAACTAACACACACACACACACACACAAGATTGGGGACTCTGAACCACAAAAGCAGTCATAAGCAGCACAAGTATATTTGTAGCAATAGCCCAAAATACATTGTATTGGTCAAAATTATTGATTTTTCTATTATGCCAAAAACCTTAAGATGTTTAGAAAAAAAAAATCATGTTCCATGAAGATGTTTTGTTAATTTCCTACCGTAACTATGTCAAAAGTTAGTTATATGCACTGCTAAAGAACTTCATTTGGACTATTTGAAATTATATATTTTTTAATATTTAAATTTTTTTCTTTTTTTTGCACCCTCACATTTTAGATTTTCAAGTAGGCCTAGTTGTATCTCGGCAAAGCTTATTATACTCAACTGTCTCACATTGAGAGAGTTTATCTATACATGCACAACAAAAAATAATATTTTGATATAAATATTATTTCTGTTGCACATGTATAGCCTAGATATTTTTGGTCTTGATCAGATCATTGTTGTCTTTGTCATTGTAAATGTGCTTCACTCTTCTATTCCATTTCTGTGCAACCGAACATTTAGAACAAATTTCATTCACTATAAATACTATTTGGCAGCACAGATCGGACTAGTGTCCTCACAGCTTGAGCTGGACAGCCCAGTCTTTCAAAGGCCTATCATTACTTTGAAACATAAAAGCTAGTGATGTATAGACATCCTGTCAAGATATAGAACTCTGTGTTTTGATGACATGTCACGTTTAATATCGTGCTTTCGCATCAAACCTTCCTTACACTGTTGCTCTGATGACACCCAGAGCATGTTTGCATTGACGCATGCTATCCAAAACAACCATACAGAAGACAAAAAACTGGTGAAAGGAGAGAAATAATTGGTTGAATGTAATTGAGTGAGCCTAACATCAGACAGGCAGCTTGTGCATCTTTACCAACGCAACAAAAAAAAATTGCATGTTTCATGCAGCTGTGACCAAAAGTCATGATCATGAAAGTTTTTAGTTCATGTCCACCTAACTAAAAAGGCATTTCTGACATTTGAAGGTCGTTCTCAAGTTCTTTTATCCCACTTAAACTCGCATGGAACAAAATCACCCGCAACTTGTCTTCTTTGTCACATAATGTCATATAATCAACAGCGATCTTTTCAACAAAGAGACTTCAACTTATTAATTTTTCCATCTATGCCTGGCCAAAGCCTCCAAATCAACATTCTGACTGGCTGTAATTGCAAAGCCACCATGGTTCGATACACATGACCTTTACTACCTTTAAAGCCATTTTCATTTCATACAAAAATGTCCTGTTAATTGCAAAAAGGGGAATAATTTGTTCGCCATGCAGTGTTTTGAAGACAGTGTAAGAATTCATTTCCATCCTAATTTATCAATGCCATCGTCCAATGCCAAAAACCTTATTTTAAATATTAACGTGACTTTCCTGCTCAAATGTAATATGTATCCGTAGCATTTCCTCTGGACAGACACTGAGAATCTTTACTGTGCGATTAAAGAGGTCAGACAGTGTTATAATGTCGGATTTCTTTGCATATGTGCAGTTTGTGTTATTGCAAACAGTATTTGCAATTATTTACTTCTGATGGGGTTCGGTATGAACTTTGGATTCCATTTTTGCGTTTGTTTACTCAAAATATCACTTATATCATCACAGTGATTGGGTGCCAAACAGCTGATAAAAACATAAGAATCCTCAAGTAAGCCACACCACTCCATTCCATCAGTTAATCCTTAGTGAAACGAAAAGCAGCTTCTTTAAGAAATGCATCATAGGCATTTTTATTTCTGACCAAAATAACTAATAAATAATTCATAATAATGCTTTCTCTGGTGAAAAAATCCAACCCCTGTCGTCTTATCATATCAAAATCCTCCTACATATTTGTTTAGAACAGTTTTGGACTCTTTTCACTTGTAGCTGGTGCTTGATCTGTGCATATTTCTCTCCTGATTCAGACAAAACTGCTTTTTCACTGCAGAAATCAAGACATTAATCGATGGACTATTCATGTGAATAACTCGTTGATTATTGTGAATTAAAAATTTCACAAAGTGTGTGAGTGAATGAAAACATCCTGCAAAGTTCTAAATCTGAAAGTGCAAAAATAAATGCATTTTATTGGGTAAAAAAATAAATGCATATTATAAGGAAATAGAAGTGTTTTTTGACCTTGCATGCACTTCAAGCGTCAAAGTGGAAGGAAGTCATTCATTTTCAATGTGAGCCAGTGGTGAGAGGAGGCGAGCAACGGCGCCGGGTGTCTTGGACGGCGAGAGCGTCAAGGAGAGTTGAAATCAAGTCAACTTTATGGTAATGAGCTATGATGCAGTTCGACGGCAACCAATGGGAATGTAGAAGTCATTAGGAACGTATTAGTCATTAGCATCGCAATCGCAACAACTTGATCCTCCATGACGATGTGAATTTAATGAGAACGTGCACAATACTATTTATAGGCAACCTTTTCCCGCCAGAACGCTTGTTTTTCAACAGGAATGCAAGTGATTTGCTCAAAACAACACTGATTTGACCAGGGACGGATTATGGTCTGCGTGGGCCCCTGGGTGGAACGTTTGCGTGGGACCCTGAGCAAAACCCTCAGACAACGTTCGCTTGGGGCCCCCAAGGGCCCCTGGGTTTGACGCATTGCATTACGCTAACGTTACACACAGGGTTCAAAATTAGACTAGAAATTAACCATGGACATAAAAATTACACACCACCCAAACGGCTTTTAATTGAAAGAAAACATGTAACTACAAAAAATTTCTGTCCATCGATCAATTTCTTACTTTTACATTTCATATATTGCATGAGGTTAACTTACACCCTCTTTGTGGTCAGTCTGCACATGATTACCAAAGTTTGTTTGATTTGCGTCCCCTTTAAATACAAGTAATCTTTGTACAGCGTCGTTGGCAGGGCGGATTTTGACGCTCTCGCCGGCAGTGGTGTGAACGCACAGTATAAGGGTGAGTACGTTTTCGGATGAACTACAGTACTCCTTTAATTATGATAAAACGTTTGAATTTGGGGTAAAATGTGACAGGTTTGGTGAGATACTGTAGCACACTGTACTCTCGTTTGAGAAGGAACCAGATGCACGTCGCTTTCTCGTCCTCCACGAGTCTTTCATTCCCGCCGACTGATTTTGTTCCGGTGCAAGCGCGCACTCATCATCAACAAACACGCAATCCTGCAGGAGCCGATGGGCGATTATGGCAGAGAGCTTATCATCAGGCCGCGGCGGCGCAATCAGGAGAGCGCTTGATTGGCTGTCGAAGAGTTCCAGAGGTTCCGATGCCACTGTATATCTGAATCTCTGAGGGCCCATCACGCAATCTTCAGAGTCATCAGGACTTCCTGTAAACAGCATATTAGCCACAAAAATAACCGGCTGACGTTCAGGCTCGGCTTAAAAGCTGATGCATACGACTTGTTATTTACAGTATGTTGCTATGGTGAAAGAGCTTGATATTTATAAATATGTACAGCTGAACGTTTGGTGTGCATGCATCACAAATACTATACACTACTGTTCAGAAATTTGGGGTAAGATTTTCTTTTTAAAGAAATAAATACTTTTATTCATTCAGGGCACATTCATTTGGTGAAAAGTGATGGTAAAAACAATCAGCGCCAAATAAATACTGTTCCTTTGAACTTCCTATTTATAAACAAATCCTGAAAAACAGTTTTCACTATTAATAATAAATGTTTCTTGGGAAGCAAATCATTTTGAGATCAGCAGATTGATTTCTGAAGGATCGTGCAATGAACATTCAGCTTTGCACCACAGGAATAAATTACACATTACATTAAAGTAGAAAATGTTCTGTTAAACTGTAACTGTAAAAATATTTCACAATATATCTGTTTTTACTGTATGCAGCATTGGTAAGCACAAGAGACTTCTTTCAAACACACAACAATACCTTTGCAACCTCAAACTTCTGAACAGTACTGTATAATGGAAAGTATAAAGTTAAAGTGCTTTCAGAACAAGGGTATTTTCATGAATTCCATGTTGGGGCAAGTTGTCACATTTATGTAATTTTATATTGATTTATATTTTTATAAATGCTTGATTACTTAATTACTTTCTGAGCTAAAATGTTTGGTTTTGTATGTTTACTTTTGTTTTAAAAGTCTGTGGTTTTATGCATTTTTCATGGGTTTTGCCTGAGAAATACTTAGAAAATACTAAGATTCATTAATAAGATCCATCATTTCAATTTTGCTGATTACTATAATAAATATTGATAGGATATAACACATTTGAAATGCAGATTTGTAGTGCAAGATAAAAAAAATAAATAAAAAAAAACAGTAATATTTCTTAATTCAAATTAAGTCTAGTTGTAAGAATAAATGTTCATAAGCAGCAGGTTCACATTGTGACAACTTACCCCATATAGTGCAATGACATCCCTGTTATAGAAGCAAATATGTCAATATTTGTTCAATATATACTGGATATGTGTTGTTGAGTTAACATTAGGTAATACTTTAAAACTGTCTTTCAGTACTTACCCAATCCCCAAAAATAATCCCTGCTGTAAAAATTGTGACAACTAGCCCCGGTCTCACTTATTACACGTCAAAAGAATACCATGTGAAATGAGTTCATTAAATTAGGTTTATTTATGGAAGTTTTCGTGTACATAGTTCACCATGCAGTTTAACAGTAGCTATTTATCCACGTCACGTAACACAAACAGGAACACGACCATGAAGTAATATGACATCATTATACACCAGGGTTCAGACGTACAGTTTACATATTTACAGATGCCCATTCGTCATTCTCAGCCTTGCCACGTGTCTGCTTTCTTACCGCTCACAGGACATACTAGGGGGATGAAGCAATGTTCAACAAAATGTAGTAACTGCAAGGCACAAAATGTTTATACATTTCTTTATCAGGGAGTAAAAAAAAGGTTTCGCATCAAACTGCCAAAGAACACATGCCACACAACATCACACAACCGTCGTGTTGCATAGAAACTGTGGCGCTACTTCAGTCGGATAGAGAGAAACGTGAAGCCTGTTTGATAACCTCCACGTGAGAGACCACGACGTCACGTCTCATTCGAGGCTGATTAGGACCACATTACTGATTGATGGGGCGACCCTCAAATGACATGTCTTGACGCCCAGGCATGAAACAGCTGAACCTTCTTAGATGTTGCTGATCAGGTTCAGTATCGTCAGGGATATGGTAGAAGAGGTTGAAGTGTACTTTAGCGGTGTACTTTTAGACAGGTTCGGGATGGTGGAAGACTGGTGAGGTAGCTCAGTCTCGTGTGGAGCTTGAAGTGGGGGTCACCAGGAGGGCTAAGGTCACGTGTAAATAGAAAAGCAGCCAGGAGGAAGAGGGTGAGGGTGCTGAGGATGAAGGACTTAGATCTCTAAAGTGCCAGACTAATGGCCCATGCACTAACAACCATTTAGGTGTCCGTTTCAGACCCCACATCACCATCCACAGACCTCAGAGGGCCTCCACTGGGCCGGTCAGGGTTTACACACAGGTGCTGCGAGACTTCCAGAGAATCTCTACGAGAAAACACACAGATTGGTGTAGTTAGCAAATCTCTAATAACTGCAAACTCACAGATCTTTAATCTAGAACACAGATACGCAGATACTTATAGCTTAACATGGTCAAATAAATAATGAAATCAAAAAATACAACAACACACACACACACAGTATATATATATATATTAGTGGTGGGCCGGACTCTTATCGCGTGATAAAAAAAATATCGCCGTTAATCTATTTACAAAGTTGGGTTGGAGTCTATACTACAAGCTATGGTGACTTTCACC
>JAUCMU010000033.1:1578115-1601468 GCA_032275025.1 Enteromius treurensis | reverse complement strand
GAAGTGCTCACTTTCACACATTTAGACTGATTTGTGAACAATGTTTGAGAGAAATGGTAATATTGTGTATCTGGAATGAATTTTAGACCTTAAGTCCATCTCATGAAAAAATCGGAGCAGAAACAAAGGTGTTGCGTTTATATTTTTGTTGAGTGTATTATTACCGAATTCAACTTCTGAAAACATTTTACTAATAAGTATCAAATAAACTGATTAAAATGAAATGAATCAATAAAATGAATCAGACTTTTGAACAATGGAGAGATATGTTCTAATTAAAGCACTTCTACAGCATATGTACATAAGACTCTTCTTATAATATCTTATACATGATGCAAAGTAACAAAAATAGAACCTTTGCTACACAAAAAACATTGAGCTACAAAAAATATAGCACACAGTCTATAAAAATAACTCTCAGTGAACTGTTCTCCAGCTTTTGCCACAACTGCAACATAGGGTTTATTGCTAGCCATGCATGTGAACTCACAGCACCTCAGAGCCACTCAGTGTTTCCGTGGCATGAATGAACATAGTGAATGAAGAGAGAGAGAGACAGATAGAATGACACTGAGAGAGAAAGAGAGACTCCTGTGCGCTTGATGAGGTCTCCACAACAATTCAGCCTGTCAGGAGCGTGTAAATCACATCCCCCTTTCCCCATAAACACGACAGAATTAAATATTTAAAGGCCAAAGCTGCACTCCAATGCTTCAGTGTCCAGCTATGACACTTGTTTAATGAAACCGCCAGAGCATACAGACTCTCCCGAAGACCACCACGCCGGAGCTCAGACCACAAACGCGCGTTCTGGAGGGGCTGAAGGTATCCTGACGCTCTCTCACTTGCACCCAAAAAATCCTGTTTAAATATGCAGCGGCAGCTTTGAGAAGAGACGGCGCTACTGCATGTACGTTACAGGACGAAAACATTCAGAGTACAATTTATGCAAATCCCGCCAGCCCCCCCAAAAGCACCGCCTTACATTTTCTGTACATTTTTCAATAAATATTAAACACCATTACATTTCACCATTACATTTAAATTGGATTTTATTTTTCCTGGAGTGCTCGGCTCCTCTGTTTTAGCATATTTCCCTCTCCTGTGTCTTTTAAACAGGTAATGAGACTGTAAAATGCAATGGCAGCGTGCCGGAGAGGAGGCCGAGGAGAGAACGCGCTGATAGAGTTGAAACTTTGACAGAAAGAAACGTGGGAGGTGATGGAAAACGGGCACTCAAATGGACACTTTTTTTAATGGTGTATGGTGTCTGGGAAATGTAGTGGTCTGGTCCCTTAAAGACACATGTAAATATTTTATGGTAAAATAGCTCGTCTCAGTCAAAGTTAGACTTGTCGATGAAGTTCAGACCGTAGTCTCAGCTTCTAACTAGGAGAAATAGGCCATTTTATTTACCCAATGCATGTTAGAAACCACATGGTCATAGACTACACAGCATGTTTACTTATTTTCCAGTGAAAACATCTAAAAATTCTTAAAACAAGATGAATTTACTTCAGCACTGCATCAAATATTAAGGGGCTGTTTTTATAGATTGTCTCTTCAATACAACTGTATTGTGTCCTTCTACACTGGCAGATTTTTAGTATAACCAAGTATAGTACGTGCACAAATCCACCAGTGCAAGAAAAATACACTAGTATTAAACAGACATGTCTTCAAATCATTTCCAGTGAATTCATTTAGTTTCAAGGACTTTTAGATATTTTATTGAAAGAATGTTAAAAAGAATAATTAAAGGGGACATGGGAATGAAATGTTTGCTTTTCTTTCTTCTTCTTTTTTTTTTAGCTTTCATTGCAATTATAGCTTTCTGGCATGTCTGCCAGCCCAGAAAAGCTAAAAAGAAACCACATTACAGAAAGTTTAATAAATCATAAAACTTTCATGTAAAACATTACATGACATAAACATTTGTCAACTTACACAAGGTTTGCAGTTTAAGTGTAACAGTCAAAATGTCTTCACCCTTCATATGACAATGTTCAGTCAGGTGCCCTCAGATTAAACAGCACAAAAGATGAGACTACATTATTGCACAACGAGCTTTCAGGGATGCTGTTTCTGCATTACTGGGTCTTATCAATTGATTGAGTCTTATTGAGGAAGAGGAACAGTGCAGTATAATGCGCCAATATTTGCTAAAAAGCTTTTCCAAACACACAGTGTGCGAGTAGGCTGTTTTTCCTTCAGTATGTGAGTCCACACAATGACTCCATTTCAGACACACACACCAGCACTGAGACTGAAACGCTGGCGGGGGGCCAGTGGGCCCTGGTGCCTCAGTCAGATATCAAAACACCCAGAGAGGTAGATAGAGAGAGACAGTACAGCATACTGGGAAAGAAAAAACACAGATGAGACAGAAGTATCTCGACCGTTTCTCCCAGACAGCAATAAAATAAAAAATGGAGACCCGGTTTCACAACACATCTCAGTGTGCCTTCATACGAGCACAAACATTACTCATCGAATTGTCTCAGAAACCAATGATCTTGGCTGCTCAAACTCTATACAGTATGTCAAATAGTCCCGTATTTCTGACTCAAACTTTGGAAATTCACATTTGCATTCAAAGCCATCGTAAAATGCAGAACATGCTCGATGGTGACTATAAATACTCGAATAAATGTATTGAGCAACTTTAAATAACCAACAATTAGACCAGTAAACTACAAACCTTGCAGATGAATTGCTTTCTCAGATCAGCATTATTATCAGTAACAAAAACTAAAATGGAAACGGAATGACTTGGAACATAAGTTGAAAAGACTAATCTAAAATATATTTCCATGCAATAGTAACAAAAATAAATCAGAATATAATGAACTGTAATGTAATTAGTAATTATAAGCAATCAATTATCTACAGTTTTACTTTTTAATGCGTGACCTGCATCACAAATAAAAATATCACTAGACCGCAATTCATTTTTGCCAAGAAATGACAAATGTTTTTGTTAATATGTAATATGTATGTGCACTGTGTATATTTATTATGTATATATAAAAACACACTATATGCTATGTTTATATATTAAATATATTTGTTTATAATTTAAATTACAAGAATATACAAAAGTAAATACATGTGAATATTTTCAAAACATATACTGTAGCCTGTTTGTGTAATTAATACATGTATACGATTAATCGTTTAACGGCACTTTTAATAATACAAATTGGCAGCCTAGAAAGTATAACATGAAATTGAATAGAAATGAAATAAACTGAAACTAACAGTGACAGAGAGAGACTAAAAGAGTAATAAAAATCTATTAAAAAAAATTCTAAACTACAATAATTCTGGCTTTTCAGAAGCCCACTTCACACAAAACGGCCTCTGGGGAGTATTTTGAGAAACGAAACATAAAAAGCTACCCTTCAGCTGTCCATCCGCTGTAAGAAGAGACTAGATTGCGGATGGATCATCTATCAGGTGTTTTTTAATAAAGCTATCAGCGAATGAGCCGCCTCGCGTCGTGCTTAGGCGCTAACACAATCTCCAGAACGGCAGTGCGACTATTCTCTCTCGTCTCACTCCCCTGGCTGTTATCGTGTGGCTAAATCCATCTGGTGTACAGTATTAATCTACAGGTCTCTCGCTATCAGAGTCTTGTAATCACACCTGAGGCGAAGAGCCGAGCCGTGAAGATGCATGTGTATTACACAGACCTCCCAAGAGTGTTCCTCCAAAAAACTGCTTATCTCTTTATTCAGCACAAAATGAGAACAGACCGTGCCTCCATCCAGACGCAGCCTAAAGCCTTTAAACTCCAATTCCCCGTCTCTACCTCCCACTTAATTTCATTAAAATCTAAGCCTTATGATATTCTGACATTCTTTTTTCTGTGCGACTTAAGTGCGAGAAGAGTTTAAATGACGCGTGCACCGGCGCTGACGCGCGTTCCGGGGGATTAGGGAAAAAAGCCAGACGACAGGCTCTGCTCTTTCGTTTTCGGGGGTATTTGTTTCCCGCTCTCCGGCGGGAAAACGAGCGTACACTTCATCTGGCTCTTTACAGCCGCAGCAATTTTAACATTTTCAATTAATCTCGGCGAGATTGAGGAGCGGAGCCCCAAATCCCCTACAGTGACGGCAAGGACACGGGAACGGAGCTCCGACGGTGACCCAGTGGATATTCAATCAATTACCATTAATTAGAAATCTCTGATTAATTCTATTTGTTGATTAAGTCAATTAAAACCACAAGCACTTGTTATCGCAAATGAGTATAACGAATTCATGTCGGCCATTTGTTCCCAGACATGTCCCCTCGGCTCCGACCGGCTCGAGTTTCATCAACGGCTGTCAGTCGAGGAGGCCTCGTTCCTGCGTCGCGCTAATAGAGAGAAATCGTACCGCAGTGAGCTGGTAGACAATAAAAGCAAACCTAACCAACCGAAATTCGATGTCAGCAGACTGACGCTAGACATATAACACGGGAAAATGAAGGATCCTCTTTTGCATTCTGCTTGACGTGTTCGTTATTTCAAATCCGTCTAAATTAGCCGAGTCTGAAATGCGCCGGTTTGAGTCGGGCTGTCGGTGACCTTCCATAAAGCTTGTCTTTAAATAAAGCTTATTTTTAATTATTTTTCCCCTTTAAGACAAAAAACTGACAGCGTTTTCAAAATGAGACTAATGTGTTACGAACGGCAGACGTCGTCTTTTCTGCGTTAAGGCAAACAAATGGCAGCAAAGTGATAACATTGCCATCAATGGGGACATTTTCTCATTAGCGGCTGTAAATGAAAGCAAGCGGCATGGACGTATAATGAAAAATACGACTCTATGCACGCAAGTGTGTGTGTGTGTGTGTGCGGCCAGTCGATTGTGTGTGTAATGAACAGTCCTGTCACCTGTCTGCTCCCCATTACTCGCTGATGAGACGCTAACTCTGCGTTTGGCTCTCTCGCACGCCCGTCCCAGAACTGACTTAATGCGGTTAGCACTTGCCAAAGAACAGGAGTTCCTTAGTCCTAATCATGGAGAAAGTATTGATATTATATCTGCGCCGTCACATTCAATCAGCCGGACGGGACCCGGAGGATGAGGCCCCGGGGCCCCACGCTGCGGAGAGCTGATCAAAGGTGCCGGGAGAGACGTGGAGATGGACTCTGACTCGTACGCTGCCGCAGATATTCAGTCTGGCTTCCATTTAGTCTAATTCTCCCGTGAAATTCCTTTAATGGGAACGTGGTTTGGAGTTGGAGGTGTTTTTGAAAGACTCCCGGTGCTGCTCGAAATGACAAAAGCGATCTCTGAAAAAGACGATAATAGCGAAGACAAAGATGATGATCTAGTACGGTTTCCTGTTGACTATGACTGAAGCTCAATGCTATATACAAACTTTATAAATTCCACAATGTTTATGGTACAGAAACGAATAACACCCCAAATTAGATTTAAGATTTTGATCCTATAGACAATATTGCTCAGACCATAAATAGATCAGTAAATACATTTTAGAAACTGTGCTACTTAACATTTCTGTTCAGGGTCCTTTGATGAATAATAAGTTAACAGCATTTATTATTTAACATTGAGAATGTGTCACTTTTGATTAATGTACTGCTGTCTTGCTGAATCAAAGTGTTAATTTCTTTCCTTTAGATCGGTTGTAGAATGCACACCTTTTATGCAATCTATCAGAAATAAGAAAGCATAACATTCCTGATGCATTAAAGGTCTTCTATGTAGGAAGCTCATCAGGTTTTGAAACGGAGCTTCAGATTTCCAGCTCAGGATACTGTAAGTAAAACAATTGTTCACTAATGACTGAAGTTGGCATGCGGTTCCCATCATCTCTCCTCTCCCTGACAGGAAATGTCCAACCCTGGGGTTTTAATATCATGAAGGCACACTATTAAAGGCAAGACAGTTATTAATGAAAGAAGTGAAATTGGCAGCCAACCACTCTGAACGGTCTGACCAGAGAAGGTTAAGATACAATAGAGTCTAATTTTAGACGACTTCACTCCCCCCCTAGCAAGTAAAGAACTTAATGCTTTTTATTCAGGGGAAGATGGACATTTTTATGATGACATTTTAAAGGGTGACCATAGCTGTTACTCATAACGAAGTATCTCACTATCTCTCCTTTTCCACATATTTCAGGCTTTTATTGGCATCAGGGATCTACGCTGAACAGATACACATTCCCGCAGCTCCAGCCGTCAGATTTTCACACAACACAGAACATTTATAAACTCTTTAACTGCCAAAAGTGGGGTTCAATTAAAGCATAATAATATAGGATGAAATGATTCGAAACGCTCCAAAGGTTTCTGAGGCGATCTCAAACCACAGAGTAAACAAACTCTCACCAGCACAATCTACACAACACAATCTAGTTACAATGACTAACAGCCCCTTAACTATAGTAAAATTGCTCCCACACATACAACCATGAGTGTAATAATAATACTAATTATTATAATAATAATTCGCACATGCTCAAAAAATACACATACACAAAAATGGCTTTCATATCTAGTTTTCACATGCATATGCAGGCATGCAAGTTCTTTATGCAAATGTAAAGTTCAGTAATAATAAATATTATTAATATACATTTTTTAAAATCTATTAATAATATAATTTTAATTAATTTTATGATTAATATTGCAGTTGTTAATATTTTCATTAATATATATAGACTATTACTGAGATTATTGTTAAAAGATACAAATACGATTTAATAAATCTCTAAAAATAATAATTATTATTGATAGACAACAATATTTAATATATAAATAATAATGATGAAAGTAATAATTGTTGTTGTTATTTTTTTATCTAAATAAATATTTCACATTTAAATAATTTAAATAATAATCCATAAATAACAATATAATTTTTTATGATTATTATTAGTTTTTTTGTTTTCAATATGTTTATCCTTATATATATATATATATATATATATATATATATATATATATATTATAATTCCTAGAGATACATTTTAAAATAAATTAAAATATTATTTAATTATAATAATTTCTGTAAATGTTATTATTGTTATTCATAGACAATAATAATCTATATGTAATAACAACAATAATTAAATAATTATTATATTCTTATTATTATTAATAGTAGTAGTATTCATAATAATAATAATAATAATAATTATTATTATTATTATTATTATTATTTATAATAAAATTACATTATTATACATTACAAACTAGATTATTGTATGTTTTCCTGAACAAAATGCGAGTGATGCAAGGTATTCACAAACCTTCCTCGATCCAATCAAATCTCAAACTGTAAAATCAAGTCCTGGCTTACATTTATTTCACTTTAAATACACAAAAACATGTCATATTCCAGAAGTAAAACATGCTGCTGTGTTTGAGTTGAGCTGCACTTTGAGCGGGTGTTTGAGAGGTGTAGATCTCAGCTCTCCTGCTGATGTCTTTCAAGCTCTCTGTGATCACGCCACATTACACCCGTTAGCCAATTCACGTTTCAAAAGCGGTCCGAAAAAACTAGATACATGTAATCGTTCTCCTCTTTTTCCCTTCTAAACGCTCATCCCTTTTAGCGCAATGGCAAGAGTCCGTATAAATCACACTTCCCAATATTTCCAATCATCGTATTATTATTTTCTTCAGACTTTCCCTGAGAAATCAATGTGAGCCTTTTTGGCTGCGTGTCATTTGATCAAATGAGAAAGCCAGCCCTATTTCCCCTCCTGATCATTTAGCCCTGTGTATATTTAAAGCTTTTCCTCACTTATGTTTGTCACTCAGCAGGTGGATGTAATCAGCTCCGCTACCTGTGTTTTGACACGTCTTGATTAATACTCCAAGCTGTTTCTTAGGATTTTAACTCAAATAATTATTTCATATAGATTTTCAGTCAGGGGATTTGATGTGTGCTTTTTGCCCCTGTATTCATTACAGGAGCATGGCTCAGGTGAAGCAGGTTATTTTTAGAGAGAGTTTGACTGAGCAGTTTCATTTCTGTGTATATGCTAAACACTCGACTACCTGACATGAAGCCGTCATGTATGCTAGTTTAAGCGTGTATTATGGTTTAGTGAAAACGCAAAGTGTTTATGCACAGTTTATGATGGCTAATGAACAGCTGCAGGCTTACAGGTGTTATGTTATGCCATTCTGTTGAATGGATGTAAAAACAACGGAGCTGAGAGCATTAAGTTCTTTTTGAAAAGCAACATCAAATTATGTAAAAATCGAACACACAAGCTGCAGGAGATGAATAACTTTTATTAATGACAGTAAATTAGGAAATTGTGATTAAAAACTAAACCTTTCTCAAGGCTCAATTCCAGACATGCAATTCTCAAGGCTAAACCAGCTCAATTCCAGACATGATATGCATATATAAATTTGTGTGTGTGTATCTGCATATATATATAGTATAATTGTCTTCTAAATTTTATTAAAAATGTTATATTATATATATCAAATTTACAAGACAATTGGGACAAAAAACTAAATATTCACTTTTTTAAAATAATAAAAACAGACATTAAATCCTCTGTCTAAAAGTCTGATTATATCTGATTACGGAGTTAAACACAGAACAAGTGCAACATTTAATTGGCTAATTCTGAATTCATCTCAATATGGTTAAGTATGTCTTGTGATGTGAGACTGACCTACATTCAGCTATTGGTTAGAAAATAAGCATTTTTATTTATTTATCATCATTTGAATGATGCATGGAAACATGACAAACACAGCCGTGCAGGTTACAGGTTTAGGTATCCTGGAGTAACCTGGTCTCTTGCTCAAGGGGTTATACCAGAAAACCTGTTTGAGAACAGTTATTATGCAATTTCTTTCACTGACACGGTTGGAGCAGTATCCGCTAACATGTGGTCCATTGCATTTGCTAAGATGAGAAACTCTAGACAGACAACTCCAGACACGCAGCTCTTCATACTCATACTCACCTTGAAGTGCTGCAGCTGTTTGGTGGCCTGCGGGTCGTGTTGTGGGTCATCAGCCTCTTGAGAGCCGCTCTCACATTGTTGTGCTTCTGGTCTGAGATTCAGATTGAAGATGAAGAGCTCAGTTTCTCTCAGCCAGCTCTTTAACTCCTTTATCCGGCTCTCCAGCTGAGTCACCATCCAATTGGTGTCTGGAGACAAAAGTTCACGCTGGCTCCGCTGGCCCACACTGGGCTCCACATGCTCCGCCAGGGCCTTCTGATTGGACACAAACACAGATGTCATAAACACAAACATTGACAGAATATCTCAGGTTACCACAATTTTACTATAGTAACACCTTTTTATTTTGACACATCTTCTAGGTATCTTTAAAAAGTAGACAGAATATGTATATAATTATAAATATAATATATATATAAATTAAATAAAATTTAAATAAAATATTGTTTAAAAATAAAATATTATTAATTTAATTTAATGTGTAAAATATTACACAATATAAAATAAAAATATGAAAAGCAATAAAACTAAGTAACATGAAATTAAAAAAAAACTATTAAATGTTAATTAAATATTAAACAATATATAAAAATTTAGAAAACACACACACACACACACAAAAACCTAAAAACATAACATCAAATATTAATAAAAAAAAAAAAATGTAATAAAATGAAGTGGGGTGTGCTTACAACTACTAACAGCTTTTATAGAAATCACAGTCACATTTACATTTTTTTTTATGGTCTTTCACAAACGAATGTATAAATAATCATAAAATGTGGATCCACGAAACATACAAACATATTAAAGAAACTGCAATCATACATCAGGCTAAGTTAAATGTATGGAACCGCCTTACACGTAGTGATTAACCCCTATTATCTGTGTTTAATTAAGAAGTGAGATGTGGCGATGACTGCTGTTTCCACACGGCTGCAGCTCGCCTGAAGTGTCTTATAACAGGCTGTTTCATCTGATGAGTCTGAAGGGGTTAAAATCGCATCACACAAAGTGGCATTTTAGAGCAACATTCAAATGTTTGTTGAATAGCAAACAATCAGCCGCAAAAAACACACCAATGATTTTAGAAATGGGCTCCGCTGAACAATTTTCCCCCGACTGACAGCAAGAGAAGCGAGAACCATGCTGAGCTGAATTCTGTCTGTGAGTGTGTGTGTTTGTGCGCCGCTGTTTGTTTGTGTGTATTCACACCTGCCTGGCAATCGCACTTTTTAGAGACAGGTTGAACCTTGTATACTGAGATGGCAATTGCAAGCACAATACACACCATTATCCAATTAATACACACACTGGCTGCTGTAATTGTCCTTTCCTTTATGTGATCCGTGTGTTGAGAAGCTGGAATGGAAACAGATGTGATTATGACGCAGCAATGAAGTGGCTATTTCAGCATGCGGCATCAATTAAGTTCTCGGGGTTTGGCCACACGCATCCGGCCTGAACTTCTCCCCCATGATCGGCCTTTATTAGCACATCTGTGTTCCTCTCCTGTCAGCACAGTGTTAATAGCAAAGAAAATGGAAGGCTGGACTTGGTGACAGGGGACATTTTAGCTTTAATGTGAAAATGGGTTCTTCTGGGCGAAAACAAATGTTGAGGTTTTCTGCCGGGCTGGCTGAGGCAGAATCAGATCTCATAGTGATTTTTACGAGACATCAGTGTGTGAAAAAGTGCTGCTTTCGACACATAACAGAGTGAACTGCTTGTCTTTAGTTTAAATAGATACGCACAGTTCAAGTCAACATGGCATTTATTTAAAAAAATCATTCAGATTGAATAACCTTCCCTGGCTCTACTACTACTTTCCATTTAGGCTGACAGCACCAATACTTCTTTTAACCCCTCGAACTACCCTTCATACAGAGACTCATTTTAAGGAAATTAACTGTTAAATAAGAATTAATTAAACAGTTAAAAAGTAACATTTGTGCTTTTCTTATGAAAAAAAAAAAAACCCTGATAGCAGCATATGCAGTGTTGGGAGTAACGCATTACAAAAGTAATACATTATGTACAGTAATATATTACTTTTTGCTGTAACGCAGTAGTGTAAGGCATTACTAATCAGGTCACAGTAATATTTTACTCGGTACATGTTCAGTAATGCTTGCGTTACAACACACTCTTAGCCGAAATTGTAATTGTTCAAAAAACACATTAATGTATAAAACATGCGGCAAGTCAGCTCTATTTTCTGTTCGTGGTCAGTTATTATCCATGTGTGCCGTCTACGTTTGTAAATGGATACTAAAGGACAGCTTCTAACGTATACAGTATGTGTAGAGCGATTTATTTAATTGATCTCGCTCTCGCTGGCGTAACCTTGTATGTGTGACGCGGTCAAGTGAAGGCGTATTTAGGGCAGGTTTTACAGAAGTGTCGCGAGGCTACTGGCCCAACAGTGGAAATTATTTCAGCCTCTGTGTCCGAGGCTCCGTCCGGCTCGCACTGGACAGTGGTCCTTCTACCAAAACAGCCAGTTTCAGCTAGTTCAGATTTTTGTGTAATGGCAAAATAATAATATTTCGTTTAGTTTTTTTTATCAAGTTAGTTTAGAAAAACGCTTGGAACTTTTTTTGTTCATTAAATATTAAGTTTTTGTTTTTTTTAAAGTAATGTTCGTTTTTTTTTATCAATTTAACCTTTTCAAATCATCACAACTTGCCTAAAATAAAATAAAACATTTCAAGCATATTACACTGTTTGAACGCTAAACCTGCGCTGTAATAACACATGTGGGATGGTATGATGGTATATTCACTTTGTGAGGAGAAGGCTCTTGCAGCACACGGAGGAACCAGTGCAATCTCTTGCATTTTTTTCTATATATATTTTTTCATATATCTTCCTACTATTTTCCTCGGACATATTCCTGGTAATTAAGCTACTTGTGCTGATGCTGTGAAAGCTTTAGTCTACTGCGTGTATTTGAATGCAGAACTCTTCAGCTGCGCTGACTGCACGCTCTAGTTATTTTGGTGAAAGTAACTCAAAAGTAATACAGGAGTCATGTAACGCATTATAATTTTGAATCAGTAATATTGTAATGCAAGGCATTACTTTTAAACAGCAGAAACAAGTAATATATAATATATTACAGTTACAGTACAAGTAACTTGCACAACACTGCACATTACAATAGAAAACTATTTCATTTAAAAGATTTTAAGATTTCACACTGGTAGTGTTTCTGTATTTTTGATCAAACAAACGCAGCCTCCATAAACATGAGACACTTCTTTCAAAAACATTTGAAAATCTGTGTAAAATGACTTTTTATTCATAATCTAAAATGTTATTTATATACATTTCAGTATGCATCTTCACCCATCTTTGGCACTTCCTGTGGTGACTGCCTTCAGAGAGAACTGCCTGATCAGTCCACACACTGCTAAATGGATTGACGACAGAAAGGCAGGTGTGAAAGAGAGACAGGGTCAGAATCACCTTGGATACTCACCCATTATGCTGGAGCTCATGAAAGGTGTTGGGGACAATCCTTCATGGGACACTAATCGACTGTCACTCAAGTGATCAGCATAATGAGCGCTGCCTCCAAACCCCTGGGGGAAAGAGATCACAGCATTAAACACATTATTAGCTGGACCTGCTAATTGAGTGCTATGACACTCTTCTAATTACTGGGGGAAAAGAGGGGAGTGCGACTGGTCAACTGTCCCCCGAAACGATCGATATTTCTCCACACTCCTCATTAAAAAACACTTTCTTCAAAGTCTTGGATGAATTTCATTAGAAGGGCAAACAAAGCCCTGAAGAGAAGCTTGTGTAATTGTAATAAAGCTAATGGGGCACAAACAACAACAAAAGAAGCCATTTGCATTCATCAACAAAATTCACATCACATTAAAATGGTTTGTTTGATTCCATATCGTTCCATATAGGGATATAACAATAATTCACACATCACTTGTTTTGCTTGCTTTTTAAGACTAGAGCTAGAGATGCTTCTTGAATTTCTAGCTCGTTTGTAAATACCGTCGCCAGGCAACATTTTGGCTTTGTGTGGCAATCCTACTTTTTGTCAACCTTCATTCATGACAACATTTTTCTCTGGTATATTGTTAAAAAAGTGCTAGACCGGTAAGCATTTGCGTGCATACGACGCATCCGAAATGACATCAAACTGATGAAGTGACCTGTTTACTAGAGCTCCACACAGATCATGTCTTTATGCCAAAAGCCTGCTTGTACTTAAAAAGTAGAATAAATAAGTCAGGTTTCTCTCCTCGGCAGCTGAGGTCTGCCCTTTCATGACCGTTATCAGCTTTGGGGGGCTTAGGTCTAAATATCGGTCACAGTATGGGTCTTTAAAACTCAAGAGCCACCCCCAATAAAAGATACTCTGTGGCTGTGTTAATCCTGGAGCCGGTGAAAATCCGCCTGGCGCTACAGTCAAATGTGTCCCCCAAACAATATTAACTCTCTCCTGAGGGGCCTACAGCTGCCGGCTGTCCCTTACTGTGGGATTTCCTTCTCTGCTTTCAGCAAAAAATATATATCATATCACAGACAATACAGGATTTTTTTTTTTGTCTCTTTTTTCCAAACCGATGGCGATTGAGTAATTTCAAAGGCAAAGGAGTGTTGTGCGGGGCAGAATTGATGCAGAGAGGTTCCCTATCGTGTTCCTGCCGTTTGTGTTAATAACGCTATGAACTGCCTGACTAATGGCTTCTCCCCTGAAGAGACACAGTGGGAGGGGGTGGCAGGCGAAAAACAAGCCCCCGAACTGCAATGTCCTCCCCAGCAATTTGGTAAGCGTGATTTAGTAAGCTTTCCAACCGAGGTTAGCACACAGACCCAGGCGAACCTATGCAACAATACAATTAAAGGGATAGTTCACCCAAAAACAAGTATCAAAAACATATATTACTCAATCTCATGTTGTCTCAAACCCATTAGACTTTTGTTTATGTTTAAAACAAAAGAAAGATATTTTAAAGTGCCCCTGTTATGCTTTTTCAAACATGATCGTTCATGCAGTGTGTCATGTGCACGATTAATAAAGTTATTGTCTATCAATAAAAGAGTTGGCTCACATTCACCTAAACGAGTCGTCAGTTATTTGAATCTTTTTCTGGTACGGATCCACGTCACTAAGTAACACATGAGAGTTAATTTGTTTTTTATGCCCTTCTGAAAGATGAATCTACAAATAATGAGTGATTAACATTCATTTTTTCCACAAAACCTCAGCAGTACAGTCTCTTGTTGTGTTTGCCTCATTTTACTAATGACTGCTTTTCCACTCTTGGAGTACAACGCGATATTCACCAAACACTTGCTCTTAAAAGATAGATCAGTGGCCAGTTTATTTGGACTGGCTTGCTCCTCTGAACTTCTACCTGTAAGTATGATTAATAATTGATGATTATATTTTCTTGCGATCGTTCAAAAGAGGTATTTGTGTACGTGATGTTGTGTAACAACCCTGCACATGTCCTGATCAGCGGCTAACTTGCGTTTCTGTAGTTCTGTTGTTCGGCTGTGGGCCTAATGTAGTCTAATACTGTGATTGATGCAGCTTGACTGTCTGTCCGTTTTATTAGTTTCAGTAATGATAAATTATGTTTAAGGCAGTGTTATGCATTATACAATGCTGAAGTTCACAACGTAGAGGTGTGCCCGATTCACTTACAAAAGCAAACTGTGAGCACTTTCCACAGTAGTCCGTTCTAACTATTGTAGTTGATGTATTCTCTCTAAAAGCATCCCTAGTAATGTCAGAAAGCAGTAGACCAATCATAAGGGACTACGCCACAAAATACAGATATTAACACATTTCTAGTATTACAGTAGAAGCCACATATCCAATGTATCATTTATGTCTGTGGTAAAAACAGAGACGAGTAAACAGTATCCTGTCATATTGGGGTCATTTATTTCTAGCCTTAATTCTCTGAAAGGCACTGGGCGACAGTGAACAAACAACATGTTCTTAGAAACAGTGCCGGACCGGATTCATAGAACCATTAACTTAAACTCTACAAATTACTCTAAATCAGCAGCGCCATCTTTCTGCCAATGTCAGCTCTTATACTGAACAAATACAGCTAAAATACATCACTGACTCTTCACAAAGACCCCCACAAAGACCCCACTGTTGCTATATGTCCAACAAGCCATGGCACTCTCACACAACACATCATGTTCTCAAGCAGTGCAAAAATACAACACACAAGGAAACTGACAAAGCATCGACAGACAGAGCAGGTAGTCTTTTTTAAGGGATTCAAATTCTATTTTCAAACTGCTCAAAATACGCTAAACAGTCAAAAAAGGTTTTGACTAAAATATGAAATACACAAGAGCATATGAAATTTAAAGCTCAAAGCTGACATGAAATTGAGACTTTTTTTCTGAATCATCCAAGGAAAATTCACTCTTCCTATATCTAGTTGAGTTTGCTTTGGGCTGTTAGTTTTGTGGCTCTCGATTATGTGTAGATCTGGAATATGTGTAAAGGTAGGCTGACATGAAAGCATATATTGGGAGTGTACTGTATGTATACTGCCATCAAGATGACATCTTTCATAGAAAGTCTATGGCTATTAGTTCAAGATGGCATCAGGTCTCATTCTGCATGTGCTTCAACAGTGCTTGTTTTATGCGAGACTGGACAAATATTGTGCATGCAAAACTTATCCTCAATTCTTAAACGATTAAAGATTTAAATTAAACAGGCCTCTGTCCTAACCTTTATGAGCTGTGTCTTGCAGCAATAAAAAAAGAAATGTGTTTATGTTTGCAAAATGCTATTAAGTTCAATTGGTTTTACATAAATCTTTTTTTTTTTTATTATTTTTTTTTTTATTGTATGGACACCAATAAACTTACATTGATTTCAATGCAAATACACAAAAACATTTTTTTATTTTTTTTCTAGTTTATGAACACAACAGGAACGTGATTGGGGCCTTTTGCTCTAAATCAAGCAGTGCTATTTTGTAAACCCATTTTTTCTCTTTATTTCAAAGTTAAAATAAATAAATGAATAAGACACTGATTATCTCACCTCACTTGTCCAAAGATGCTAAACAAAACACCTGGTCTGAAAAATACAGTGGCATATGGACATACACACTCTCTATGCACACACACGGGCGGCCCGGCCTCAGAATTAATGTAGTTCATTAGAAGTGGCAGGAGCTAGACTATTTGTTTATTGGGGGCCCGAAATGGCCGAGCTCATGGGCATTGATTGGCTGAACACAGGACTAATGCATGATGACATAATTGCGTTGTGTGCCGGCCGTCGCATCATAACACGCTGAGCTGCTCCATTACTTAAATTCACTCATTAGAGCGCAGATATGAATTAATGGCCTACCAGGCCCCAGAAATGAACTTCTTGATTCGCACACAATATCCTTCACTGAAGGGGCAATCAGGCGGTGGCGATGAGAAAAGAGAGGGAGGGATGTCAACATCTGTGTTTCCTGACCTGTGCTGCTCGCTGTTGGGGTGCGTATCTCTCACGTGTAAGTGATTATGTCACGCTGACCTCATCTCCAAACAGAAGGAAGGGGAGGGAAACAGAAACCTGAATGTGGAAGATGGCTAGAAGCCGCCGCTCTAATTTGCATGCTCCCTGCACGGCCGGGGTCAAAAGGTTGCACCGACCTGACAGCGTGCCAAGACGCCAACAGCTGTTGACCATCCTAACGACCAGCCCTCTGCCCCGTGCCCGTTCCCCACGGGGAACTCATTCTTGACCTAGTGGCCATCTGCGCCTGTGCGTCTCCGCCACCATAAAACACTCCTAACCAGAGCTGTCAGCGCCATTGGCACGGCTGATTGCAATTCAGATTCAGGACACTTGAATATTCGGCCAGTAATTACGCAGGTCAATGCCACACGGCTCTCATTATCAAATATTAAGCCATGAAAGATTCATAAAGAGTTTTACGAACCCCAAGGGTTATGACAGTATCTCAGCGACAGTAAAAACCTTCAGTGCAGTTCCAAAAACTGTAAGGAAGCATCGTTTTCAAACGGATAGCTTACAACTATGATAGAGAAAACCTCAAAAATTTCATCTTAAATTGTGTTCCAAAAAATGAAGATTGAAAGGATCGGGTGAACTATTCCTCATGTTGTTTAGTATCTGTATGACTTGTATTTTTCGTATACCTTAACATAAAATAAGACATTTCAAAGGAAGTAATAGTCACTTGTTTCCATGCAGATACAGTACAATACATGAGGAATAAATACTCAGTTGAATACTCAGTAAGTCAGTGACCATATGATACCTATTGTTTTAAAATCTGTTCAAAATGTAAAAGTCTTATAAAGCAGTGGTTCCCAACACTGATCCTTGAGGCACCCCGACACTACACATTTTGCATGTCTCCTTAATCAAACACACCTGATTTACACCTGACCATTAACGTTAGTACACAGTCCAAGATCAGAAACTGGTGTGTCAGAGAAAGGAGACATGCAAAATGTGCTGTGTTGGGGGGTCTCCTGGACCAGGGTTGGGAACCAATTTTAAATATAACATGCTTCATCTTATGCAGCCTCAAATAAAAACAGAGGATAGGAACTCTTCTCATCCACGGTTTATTTTTATTTTTTTTAACACATATATTTTATAAAACTCATACATGTTAATCTTTAAATACATAAATACATTTCAAAACACCAAAAAGTGCTTGTTTTTTATAGCTTTAATAAACGACAACACTTATTATATATTTTTGGTCTTGCAAGCAACCAAAGACACACATAGACTTAAATCCTATATAGCTATTCCACATCTCAACTAAAAACTTTTTTTTTATGCATTTGTTTTATTATTATTATTTATGGTGTGTGTGTTCAGTGCCAGGGGGTGCTCAAACAAAAGAACCCATCCACACACTCGGTTCTGATTGGCAGTGGTTTTGCGTTTTCACTTTCAGTGTAGAAATAAAAATCGGTCATCCAGCTTTTTGCGTCTTGACTCGATAGAACGCAGTGTGAGAGTGACACACTGTCGATGTGTTTGCGTTGACACTCACAGCCCTTCATTATGGTTCCCACCCAAGCAAACGCGGATCAATTCTGGCATTGTGCGTTTGTCAGAGCCGGCGAGAGCATTGAAGGGGACATGTCAGGATACAAAACTGTGCTATCTGAACAATAACAAAGGCCTATTACTGAGAAATTCAATCATTCCTCCTGAGGAGGAAAACAAGAAATTCAGCATTATTTACAGTTCTGTGACTTTGTGACTTATTTACATTAATACATGAGTGTTTCTGTCTGGTTACCTTGCTGTAAGTGTCTGTTCATGTGGAAAAGAGTTGGTGTCGCTGATGGATTTCTGCATGTAACTGTTAGTGTGATAAAGCAAAAAAAATAAGTACTTAAGAAAAACCTTTAATATAAAATTCCTAAAAATGTTAATGCTCTAGGACGATCTCTTAATGAGATCTCATCAAAGACCAAAAATCTACATGGACATCTAAAGTAGGCTATTCATTTGTCAGGTGTGAAAAGATGAGTTGTCATTTCATCAAAAAAAAAAAAAAAAGAATATCTTTCACCTTACCAGTGTTAGACAGGAAGCAATAGCAATCACCCACACTGTCACATCTGCCATAAAGTGTTTTACAAAAGTAGTCCAGTTCTCCTTTCATCACGTCTGGTTCTTTTGTCTCTATCTGTTAAAATCCACGCTTTTATGTTAAAATGAGCCATATGTCTCTAAGTACCTCATGAGATGATGGAGGATGAGTAATAATAACAAGACCACTGCAGATTTGACAAAACATATTACGTCTTCTAGCTGATTTACAGAAAGTATAGACCTAGCTAAAGTGTCTAAAACTGTTAAAACTGTTTTCACTGTACTTTTATAAAAAAAAAAGTAAAAAAACATTATAATAAAATATAATATAACAAAATATTATATAACCTGCCTTTACTTACAAAAGCTGCATTAAATTGACAATAATCGCATGGTAAAAACACGATTTACATGATTTGCCTAAGAAACATTTTTTCTTATTGTCCGCCTATTATTATTGTAGAAACAATACCGATTCTGATTGATAACTTTGGAACGGTAGTGGAATATACAAAACGACATGTCATTAATTAATTTATTCACATGCATTTTATTGAAAATAAAGTCTAATTTTTTGTTTGTGGACAAGTTTATTTCAGTTTTTACTGGGGTTGTCAGTGCTACATTTTTAAAAACATTATTTCATGCATTATTTATTATCACTTCTATCAGTAAAAGATATTATTTCAAACTGGGCCAAACCTTAATCAATGATACCAAAGCAGGCTGAGTCGCACAAACAACCTTCTTTAGCACCAGTACTGTTTATTACACAAGGTTTGTAAAAACGGCAACTATTGTCAGTATGCCATCTACAGATAGACATAATTTGAATTATTGCTCAGATCATTTCAATGAACAGCAGCACTATTTTAGCATTCAGCAGAGCATCCTCTTCCTCTACAAGAACCCACAATTTCCCTCTCACATTCAGGCAGGCCAACACTAATCTTTACCATCAATGCCACAAAACAACACTATACCCAGTCTCACCATACCCAGTAGTGCTCAATAAATCAATAACAAAAGAGTCTACACACTTCCTGAGAGCCTGAGGTGGTTATAAGGTGGCGGATTACATGTTGATTTACATTATACCCTTAGTCTGGCTGCTAACAAATCTGAAACTGAAATCTGTAACATTTGAGATCTTCCTCTTTTTCTTTCCCGCTTCTCGGTTGAACTTTAAATGCAGAGAGCTTCAAATAAACCGGTGCGTTTCTATTCCCTGTGTTGTTAAACGTTACCTCCTGCTGGTGTAGTTTTATGTACAAAAACCCCTCAAACCGATTTTCTCGCTCTGTGCCTACCCTTTCCTTCGTATCCTGAATAATAGTTGAATGAACAAATGCAGCTGTCTAATACGCTATCATAAATCCCTCCATTTATGATCAGCTTATCAGAGGCATACACACACAGCGGAGGCTTAACACTCCTGGAATTTATTTGGCACAACGGAAGCATTACGTCTCCCTGTGCACCGGCGCCACGGTGACTGCCTGCCGCTGCCGTCTGGATGCTTTATTCTGATTCTCTAGACGGGTGAGATAACCCACCTTGTCTACGTCACCCCGCAGGTCCCGCATCCAGCCGTGTGGTCTATTCTTCGCCGGTCTCACTGTGGAGTTTTTGCATCGGTTTTTAAAGGGTGAGATTAAAAGAAACAGTTTCAAAGAGACGAGTTTCAAAAATGTTTTTGTTCTTGTTTAATTTCCCAGAATCTCTTTAGGGTTTGCTAAACATTTCTGTAAGCTGAACCCCTTTGACTAATTAATTAAATCACTTCTTGACGTTTCTGTGCTAAAGTTGTAATTGTTTACAAAGGATGTTTTTTATTTTAATTAATTTTTATTTATTTTTTTATCCTCAGTTTGGAGAAATATCACTTTTTTTTATTATTCTTATTATTATTATAATAATGAAGACAATGAACATTTAAATACCGTAATAAAGTGCTAGTCCACCCAAAAATGAATCGTCATCAATTACAGTACTTACCCAAAACACGACTGAATATCTATTCATACTAAAACCCAAAAGATTTCTGTCCTGTCATTGAAAGTCCATTCACATTTTGAGTTATTGTATATGATAAAATTGATTCATTTTTGGCTTATATATATATTGTATATACTGTATGTATTGATCAACACACAGAGCTCGTCAAATACAGTTAGCGCAAGATTCGAACAGTAACAAAAGTCTTACAGGTTTTGACTGACAATAGATGATGCCAGATTTTTATTTTATTTTTGTGTGATACCTTCAATTATTAGTCTTTTATTAACTCACAATAACTAATTCGGGAAACCCTAGTCTGGGTGAATTTCAAAGATGCCATGTTCTTGCATAATCTTACTTAAGAAGAATCGATACACCATAAAACAAGATTTATGGGTCTTTATATCTGATTACTCGATTTAGGCCAAGTCTAAAGTATCTCAAGCCAAAAAGGCTTTCTTCCTGAAGAACATCATTCACGTAAATTGCTTTGTTAGTAGCCTCTAGTACACAAAACAGTACAGAATTAAGTAGTGTATTAGTGACATGACATTTTCAAATGGCAAACGAACTATCATAAAAAAATGCGTTTTTGACAAAAGTGCAGGAAGGAGCCAAATAACTGTAATCCATCTAAAATGTCCTCCATCACTTTCATGAAGGATAGGTGAATAAATTTGCAACAGATTAAATTAAAGCAGCATGAGAAAGTAAAGTATCTCAAAAGTGAATTGGCAATGTCTCTCGGGAGAGGGGCGGAAAGGCCAGGCCTTCTGGATCTGAAAACGATGCACAGATTGATTTCGATTTCTCTGGCTCTCTCTCTTACTCTGAGCATGTGTGCAGTTCCAACGCTTGAACCATGTCCGGACAAGTGCTTTTTTGTTCATTAATACCCAAATACTACACTGCTTTCACTGCAAAGGAAGATTCAGACCACTCATCCTGGTTCGTACGTTGTATATGTTGTACATGAAATGTAATATTGCTGTATCTCAATTTATATGCTGAAGGTAGAATATTAAGGGTGCCTGATTGACGCCCAAATTAGACATCTTTGAGAGTTTTGGGGCTTATTTTGTCCACAATTACTTAATATTAATTCCTTAAATAATTTGTTATGTTTCTCAGTTGACTTTTCTAAATCAGAATGAGTGTAAAAGGTGAGGATTAACCCACAAAATGTGTTATGGGATTTAGGAGTTCATATATATATACACACACACACACACACACACCCACACACATTCAATATAAAAATAAATAAATAAATAAATAATAATAATATAATAATAATAATTATTATATAAATCATCAATAAAAAAATACTTGATGTATTATTAATTGTCTTAGTTCCTGTTTCTAGGCAATAATTTGTTCAGTTTGCTCACAATTTGAGTGAAAACTGTTTATATGCATTTTATTTTATTTTATTTTTTTGTGTATATAATATAAAACAATAAAAAATACATTTAAATTAAAGGAATAGTTCACCAAAAATTTAAAATCGCCCCATATTTTACTCGCCCCAAAGCCATCCTAGGCTTTCTTTCATCTTTTTTTTAAATAATTTTTTTTTTTTAAACGTATCCTGGCTCTTCCAAGCTTGGTAATGCTGTTGGATGGTGCCCATTATTTTGAAGTTCTGTGAAGTGAAACTAACTTTATAGTTTTAAAATTATAATGTAAATAACTAACGAAGCACCGAGTTCCTCCTTCTTCTTTGTATTTTAATGGCGGTCGTCATACAGCTTCAAAAGGTGCCTTACCGCCATCTGCTGGCTAGGGCGCCAAGCTCTGGCTTCTTGGCTGACCTGTGACTCAACGTATGACACAACTTACGTTGTACGTCAAGTCAGATATATCTGATTCAAGGTGCTTCAACCTAATGGCCACAATTCGCCATCATTACCAATCATTACCAAAAAACTCAGACGTCTTAAATAAAGAAAGTCATACACACCTATATGAGTAAAATATAGGGTAATTTTCTTTTATGGGTGAACTTTTCTTTTTTTTTTTTTTTTTTCATAACACAACATCTAGGAAGTCTTTTGGTTTGTTTCTTAATACATAAGATTTATAATACAGTGTCCGTATAGTCATATGAAACTTTTTGGCATAAACCATACTGTACTTTTATTGTTATGCAAGTAAGGTGAGATGTGGTGAATTGAAAAATTGAATGCAGTCTGTTAAATCAGGTAGTCCTTACCAAATAAACATGTACACAGAAGTGTCAGGGAAGGTGACAAGAGCACTTCATAGAAGAACACCTCCAGTACCTTCTACCTCGAGGGTAAGCCACAGGAACCTCACCAAAAGCAAGGTTTCATATGAAAGGACCAATTACACGCTGCAGTGGCCATATTAATTAGCGCTGTATATGCGTCAGGTAAGAGAGGGAGACCTTAGCATAAGAAAGGCATCTGAAGGAGATGGCGGTTATCATCCAAGGGGACTGTGACACGAGCCCCAATCATTTGCTTGACTAACTCCTCTATCTGTGTCAAGCTCTGGTTTTGTCTGCATCTCTGTCACTCACGTTGCTTTACAACTAAAACCTTGTGCACATCTTACAGCAGCTTTTCCTCAATATCCTAAGGTATCATAAATGGATCATATTCTCGCTCTGGAATATCATAAAGGAGACAGAAGGCAATGGAGACACTGATGTGTGCTATAAAGAGCCAACAGAGCTAGAGGCCAGGAAAACCAACCAAGAAATCTAACTTGCAATAAAATCTATGACATTAAATGATTTGATGACTCTAAGATGAGCTCTTAATA
>JAUCMU010000033.1:1533395-1553645 GCA_032275025.1 Enteromius treurensis | reverse complement strand
TTTTTTTTTTTTTTTATTTAGGTGCCGTGGGCCCCCCCCCCCCCCCCCCCCACTTGGGTCCGATGTGAAATCAGAGTCCTGACGCAAAACCAGTTGGGAAGCATTGAAGTAAATCATGCACTGGAAGCCAGCTCACTGTGTAGACAGTATATACAGGAAAGCAGCTTGCTAGGTTTTAGAACAGAGCTCTGGAGTGTGTGAGAGAGAAAATTAAAGACAGAGAGAGAGACAAAGGAGAAAGAGGGAAAGTGAGAGAGAGAGAGGGATGAGCGAGAGACACACAGGAGAAAGCGCTGTGATGTTGTGATTCCCATTAAATACCACCTGCTCCGGCTCTATAAAGCAGCAATGTGTCACACTCACACACAGCCTCTGTCGCTCCACACACACACACACACACACACACACACACACAGACGCCTGCTCTACTGCCTTCACACTCCTGACACAGAGCAACACATCACAAACATCCCTGCGCTTTATCACAAAGGAACAACATAAATCTGAATCTCACAACAACATGTTTGGATCAAAAGGAAAAAAATATAGGAAAAAATTATAAATTATATTGCTTAATATTGCTTTATTAAAATTCAAAACAGGCATTATTTTCTATACACAAAAAACCTTATATAAATAAATATATATATTTGAATATTACACATTTTTAATGGTCCTTTTTTACATTATGTAATATATTTTTAATTAAATAAAATTATAATTGATCATGTTCCTAATAATGCAAACATAATGCATTTTGTTGATAAACATAATAAAACTATATCATAAATAAAATGTCATTTATTACATAAATTTGAGCCATTAAAACACAAACTTGATCAGTTGCATTTTAATGTTGATGTTCTGACAGACCCTACAGCTTTGAACAAACGGTTTTTGTGAGAAAAAAAAAACATTTAAGGCTGCATCTGGGAAAAGCAAGAGGATCAGACCTTTTGATTTCACATGCATAAAGGCAGATAACAATGCCTCATAAACCTCAGCACTCAAAAGTATAGCTTGAACGAGCAAACCAGTGAGAAAGGAGTACATCTGCAGGGCAGCAGCAGCACGAGAGAACACGGAAGGTTTGGCTGAGCTGAGCTTTGATCAGCAAGCGCATTAGAGCGTGTTAGATTAGACTAAGATCTATTCAGCATGTCAGTTTGTGCTAAAGGTGCTGTATACACACACCGACGCTTCCAGCACAGCAGCAGTTAACAAGCTAACGTCTGATCGACACGCAGCAAACAAAAGATGAGAAACTACAGGTTAATTGGTTGAAAGTACTAAAAACACGTCAATGGTTGCTTTAAAGGAACAGATGACATGGAGGTTATTCTAGTCAAACTGATTTCTTGTGACAGTCGGCAATCTCTGAGAAGAATGGTCAGTCAAGTTGCATTTTTTGAAGGTTATGTACAGACACAAATACTAATGAATTGCTTACTGCATACTGAGCAAGATCAGTATATAACCTACTATTACTACTTCTGTGTATGCAGTATGTACCTCAATTTTTATCAAATAAAAAAATCTAACATCAGAAAGGACACTGTTGCCAAATAACAATCCATGCTGCATGTTTCATTCAGTGATAGCAATCAAGTCATAAATTATTCTGGATTTTTAATCTACTTTTATTGTAAAAAATATCTTAATTTAAGGTTTTTTTTAAAGGTTATTTTTATAAGCTAGTCAAAAAAGGTGGCTGTGTTCATAGTAAAATGCAACAAAACCTTAACAATGTACTCTATTCTTTACAAACGGATAGAATATCTATACATCTATATATAATCTTAAAAGTATTGTCTTTATTATAACTGTAAATAAAAAACATTGTTGGAATACATTTAAGAAGAAAATATTATCTTTCTACTGCAATTTTTTTAATTCAATGCATTACTTGAATTTCAGCAGCTGTGTGTGTATGTGGATGTTATATGTTGTTATATATGTGTTGTATTGTAATATTAATCCATTATTATAAATATTAATACATTTAGCTATTATACATTTTATTTAGTCAACAGTTATATAATGTACTGTAGGACCATATATAAATATCTTTCTAACAATAATAGAATGTAGTGTTTGATTTAACATTATAAATATTTATAAATACATAACTGTATAATAATTTTAATAACTATATTTAAATTTATTATATAAAATTCCCCATTAGTATCAGAAATTAATTAAAAAAATAACAATTAAATTTTTATTAAACTAAAAACTGGTCAAGTGTTACTGAATTATGGAATATATAGTCAAAACTGCACATTTTGATACATGTATGAGTAAATACACATGTTCATACAGAAACTCCCTGCGAGCAGCAAAAACAGTAGTATGCTGAACATACTCAAAGATTAAGAAAGAGCAGAAAACAGGCTGATCTTTCCTCAGTTCTCTCTTACTGTAAGATATGACTAATGGCGGGGTCAGTGCGCCCGATGAGCGGGAAGATTAGTTCTGACCTTGAACACGACCTCTGCAGGTTTGGAGGGAAGAGAAAGGGGGAGGAAGAAGAGGAAGAGGGGGCCGCCGGCGTGCCGTTATTTCTCTCATCATTAGGGGTTGTTTCCAGTCCGAGGCTTGGGGGGTGGTTATTAATTTCATTCCTTTATGATTCACAATCTGCTCTTTTGAAATATGCCATATGCTCGGAGCAATCGGAGGATGACAAGTGTCGGAATCAGTCCGGTAAAGGAAGCCTAAATGAGGCTGATTTACGGCCCCTGCCTCCCAGCGAGTCTGGCTTTCTGCCTCCCCCTCTTTTTTACGATAAACTCCCCCAGCATGGGGAAACAGCAGGCTGTTCCGGCCCCAGCACGGTCTACATGTGTACTGTACCCCTCTCCCAAACAATTCCACATAGATGCCTGATAACAAGTTACCGGAGAACGTTTTGGTTACATATGTAACCCTCGTTTCCTGAAGGAGGGAACAGAGACGTCACGTTGGTGATCTCGCCAGAGAGACCAATCTACGAGTGTAACAAAACAAGCCAATGGGCATTGCCATTCACTGATTGCATCCAGCTACAACCGAGTATAAGAGTATAAGTGAGGAGCTGGATCATGCATCATTTATGTTTTCGCTGAGGTGCCGAGCTAGGCCCAGCAGCTCAGCTGAGCTACAGCGCCTGTGGAGATGGGACGCAACGTCTCCATTCCCTCCTTCAGAAATCCCTACAAAAGTGCCACAGGAGCTGCCCTCCTATAAGGCAGACGATAGGACAGGGCTCTACACAGAGGAGGTCACCACTGCTGTTCCTCGAGCAACCCAACCAGTAGGACTGGATACCACTGGGAAAGCATGCCCTTCCACCAGAAAAAGCACACTACAGAGTCTCCCCCTCTCAAAGGTAGTTAAGCGACAATTACTTACGTGAAGTAACCCCGTAGGGCCCTATTGCACATGGAACTCTCTGAGACAGCTCAGGCTGCATCCTCTAGAGATGGCAGAACGTAGTCTGCTAGGAAAACACGGCCCTAGTAAGTGTACCGTGGAATACACATTTGGGATCCCAACAGGGTCACTTAAATGGGACCTAGCCTGACAGTAGCTTTTACAAATTCATTAGCGGAAAGACCTGGTGGCAAATGTTCCACCACATCTGGCCACCGTAGTGCTGGAGGACTCAACAGGGTTTGCCTGGACAGGCAACTCTCTGCAAAAAAAAAAGGTCTAAGGACGCCACAAGCTTACTCTGAGCCGTGCCTCTCTGTGCCACTACCCGTTTGAGGTGAGAACACAGGAAGGAAACCGGTTCGACACGCAAGAACCTAGCAATCGTGTAAGGAGCTCCACAGATGTCTGCTATCGAGGCACCACGAGCCAGCCTCATGGATGATGTGACACCTCTGGTGGAGTGAGCACATAACCTGAGTGGGCAAGGCACACTTTGTGCTTCATAAGTCAAGGGGATGGCATCCACTATCCAGAGGGCCATCCTCTGCTTGGAAACAGCCTTCCCTTTCAGCTGTCCGCTGTAACAGACAAAGAGTTGTTCTAAGGTCCCGAAGCTCTGAGTTCTATCCATGTACTGTCGCAATGCACGGTTCGACCCTTTGGCAGGTCTCTCAGGGCTTTGGCCTGATAAAACTTCAGCAACGCTATGGCATGAAGGGCAGAGGCCTCCTCCCCATAAGCTCTATAAGCAGTTAAACCTGACAAATACTTATAAGCCCATGAGGGACACGGAGTGGTAGCGGCCATTGCATGGCCACAGACCACTCCACAGAGGGAATGCCCGCATACCTCACCATCGAGGGTGGTGAGGGTGGAGGAGCTAAAAGATTTTTTTCGGGCAGGTTAAAGGTGCCTTCCACGATCTCGTAAGCTCCTCATGCACTTGCGGGAAGAATGGCAGCACGACCAGCACGACCCCCACCGAGAAACCACTCATCCAGCCTGGCAGGGGTTTCCACTCCCTTTTGGGGAGGCTCTCACCATGATCCTCAAATCACCTCTAATACCACCATACGCATTGGATAACGGCAGAGGCAGAGGGACTCCGCCATGTTTGACATAGCGAAGTCTTTTGTGCAGCTCCGAGACAGTCATGCCCCTATACTCAGCACATGCACCATCCATGAACGCATCCTCAGCGTGTTGAGTGCCCAGACACGTGAGGCAGCAATCATGATTCTCCTTAGGCGCAACCTAAGAAACACCCAGAAACACATGGTTGAAACAACATCTTTAAAAAAACGCAATGACCCGTGTTGCTCTTTCAGAGTTTGCTCTTTTAGTGCTGAAGCAGGCAGGGGAGCTGGCCAACGCACATTCCTTGTGTGACTGTCTACACGGCAAGATGATCCTCGTGAGAACGTGAGTAACGCTGTAACACCCACACTCGTTTTGTCAGCTTACTCAAAGAGAATGAGCAGTAGTGATGCTCGGCTCTGAAGCGAAAGGATAAATGATGCAAGCTTCAGCTGCTCACACAGTGATCAGTTGCAGCTGGATGCAATCAGTGCATGCCAATGCCCATTGGCTTGTTTTGTTACACTCTAAGCAGATTGGTCTCTCTGACGAGATCCCGATTTGTCGGTCACCGACGTGACTTGTAGTGACAGACTGAAAGGGAACCCCACGCAAAGAAGCTGATAACCAACATTCAGGCCCAGTACATATTTATTAGGGCACGCAATCAATACAGAGGAGCAAAATCAGTTTGTTCTAATCATGAACCAACATATTGACCTAACAAAATACAGGCCACTTTATCTGAGACTAATAAAAATTCATGGAATGTAAACAGGATGAGGTACTATCTCTGCTTTGCACTCTTTCTCTTCCCCTCTTGCGTTTCTCTGAAATGAACTTTTACTGAAATGTGTTAAAATGACTGAGTGAGTCTGGCTGTAGAACGTGTGACAGCACGACAGAGATTGAAATGGAAGACAATCTAATCGCAGACTCGCGGTATTGTAATATTCAGCCGCGGATGTGCTAAATTGGTTTAAGAGAATCAAAAGTCAAGGCTCATTTGAAATATTACTGATAAATCTATAATTTTACATTCTGCATTTTATGCTTTCGGTTAAAGATAAGAAAGAAAAAATTACGATTATACACGATTTAGCAGACAATGTCTTATTTAAAGTGACTAACAGTACATTAGGGAGTCTTCCCGGAGCAAAGTGAACAGGAAGAAACACTCCGTCCACATTGAATGGCATAAAAATGTGAACCATCAGTCAATGAGAACATTTTTTTGTTTAATAGGCAGAGCAGGAATTTCAGACCAATGAGATTTAATGGGTAAATTACTAAATATTAACTGCCTGACATGTTTTTTGTTTTTTTAAACCCAAACCTCCCAAACCTTTTAGATTATCTTTTGTCTGTTAAACACAAAAGAAAGTATTTATTACTTTTTAATAATGGAGAATGCAGATACATTAAAGTTTCAAAGTAGTGCAATTTGTGCTTGTTCCCAGACTACAGTATACAACTATACTGCAATTAATAATGAATGATGCAGCTCATCTTGATTAAACTACTGGATTGTCATATTTGTAGGTAGACATGCTAGGATATGATGTAAGAGTCTTGCCAAAGAGCATAATGGCGACCAGATGATGAATTGCCATTTCTAGGCTTTGGATTACCAACCTGGATGTTTAATCCCTGAAACCACTTGCCATTTAAACCAAAATTAGGAATAGTTCACCCAAAATAAAAATTGACACCTATGATGTTCCAATTCAATATGACGTACTATCTTCTGTTTTCCCATTTATTTACTTACACCTCTGCTGTCCACATGTTGAGAGAAATTGTTTGTGATGTGCAGACGTACTTCCTTCAGCCTGAGTCAAAAATATGACTTTTGGGGTTTTGTTATTAAATGAATAAGCAAGCCTAGCTCAGGTCTCAAAAATGTAACACAACGACAAATGAATGCATTACTTTTCATTAAAAAATAAATGAGTAACCCTATTAGTTACGTTTATATGGAGCAACGCATTACTTTTAAAACTAGATTTCACACATAAGCAGTACGTTTGTGTTTCCCTACATTCAAAATTACAAACATCATAGCGATTGGCTATAACAAATTGAATCATACAACTAAAGATTAACATTATTTTTGTCATTCAATACAATTTTATGAGTTTTTGGCTGAGGTTTAACTTTTTTTAAATCCGTTTCTGACATAAAGCTATGTATAAAGCTGACATAAAGGACTACTTACATACAACACTGAAAAAAACCAACTAGTGTTGTTTCACAAATAATCACAAAGGAATGTCAAGTACCACTGAATTAAGCTAAATGGAAAAGGCATTTTCATGTAAAACACACTTAAGTAAGTGTGTTTTTGAAGATTTAAGCATGACTTTGTATTTACAACCATTAAAAATAAGTGTTATAGCATACTTTCATGATATATGTGACTCTGGACCACAAATCCCACCTGAAGTAGCACAGGTATGTTTGTAACAATAGCCAAAAGTACATTGTATGGGTCAGGTTTTTCTTTTATGCCCAAAATCATTAGTATATTAAGTAACAATCATGTTCCATATTTTGTACATTTCCTACTGTAAATATATCGAAACCTAGTAATATGAACTGCTAAAGATTTTTTTTTTGCACCCTCAGATTTTCCAGAGATAGTTGTTTCCCTGTCGAATATTGTCTTATCTTAACAAACCTTACATCAATGGAAAGCTTATTTATCCAGCTCAGTTGCCATTTTTGAAGCTTGAAAGCTCTAGTCCCACTTATGAAACGCTCAAAACATCGTTTCAGCAGCATTTAATGAAGGGTCTTTAATGAATTCTGAAATGAAACCATTCCTTCAGTTGGTTGTCTTTTCAAAACAGCTAGCAACATTAAATGCTCAAGGACCCATTTACCTTATACATGTGATGCTGCTGTTCCTCTGACATCATCAGATCATGGCTGTCCGTCACTATGGATTCCATGTCCATCAGCCAATCCCAGAGCTCCTGGTAGTCCGCCTCAAACTCTGATAGGCTGAACGAGAAGAAGAAAAATGAGACAGGCAGAAAGAAGTTCACAGCTTCTCCAGCTCGGGTGAGGTCTGGAGAGACAGTGTACGGACATATTTCACCGAGTGAATATTTGACAAGCGGAGGTAATTACACCAGCCCGTTAGCGGCCAGTGCACCGAGGCGCAGTGCGTCATGGGTATGTGAAGTGTGAACAGAGTCGGGGAGCACGAGGGATCTTTAACCTGTGCTCTGAGTGACGGCTCGTGAGGCAGAACGTCTTAATTAAACATGACTTCACCTCCCTCTCGCTCAATGCTGCCGTCAGCTCAACGGTGAAGCTCATTCGATATTTTTTAACAGCACTGGGATGATTGTATGTGCATACATTAACACTATAACAGAAGCACATCACCACGCGCGCACAAACAAACATATTAGCGTCTGAGCTTTGCTTAGATTTGCGCCTCAGCAGGAGGGCCGCATGTTTAGAAACATTAGTGGGAAAATTGTTTGGAATTCGCACTGCTTTTCAGCGCCTTGACAGTTATGTCAAACCAGCAGCATTTTCCCCCTCTCGCTTTTTCAAGCGGTCCTGTTGTCCCTGAAGAAGAAAAACTATGAATGAGATTACACAAATAACGATCAAAGAAGGGTGCAAGAGAAAAATCAAGATTTCCTTTTTATTTCAATTCAGCGCAGACACAAAGGAAACAGGAATGCGCTATCGAATGCTAGCACGTATGAAATTTCAACAAGGATAGAGCGGCAAATTAGCATTTCCAAGCAGGCGCTGATTAAACCAAACGACATTGGGGAGTACGTGAAAATTTGAGCCGTGTTTGTTCGCAAGACATTGATCAGAACAAAACGGCAAAGACAGCAAATTAGGAACAGTCAGACGTGTGCGGCGGAAGTGTGAAGACTCCCTCAGGCGCTGCGTTCTTCGACTGATATTAAAACTCAATATGCTGTTTGTGAGTTAAACAGCATCTTTCTGTATTCTTGCATACCGTATTGTTTTTCGTACTCTCTTTTTTTTCTTTTCTTCCCTCGCTAACATAAATCTAAATGCTTGTAAAACAAGCTCTCAGGGCATCCAAACAACATTAACAACGAATAACGAAAAACAAGTAGGAGAAAAAAAAAAAGTAAGATCCATTTAGCAAACGTGCATCGTGGGATATTGTTCTGTCAGCATCATTTTCTCCTGCTCGCTTTGGTTCATGAGCAGAACAATTGTACATGCATTCCTCTAAAACATGAACTCTTTTGAAGATTGATGCCTGCACTTGTGTGAATCTCACAATTATATAATGTGGATACAAAAAAATATAAAAATGTTATTATCATTATCAAAAAATGACTATGAAAAAAAAATAATAATAATATATATATATATATATATATTATTGGCAATAACATTATTTTGTATTTACTATAGTATATATATGACTCATTCTATAATTGCGGGTACATTTGGTGTCCCAGTCTGTCCCCGTCAACTCTGTTACAAAGGTAGACTTACAGTGGTGACAACAGTGTAACAGAATTGGCATTTTATTTTATTTATGCCACTTGCTGGCATAAACGTTAAGAAAACATGACACTAATGAAAACATGATTAAAAGAGCTTCCAATTCATTTTAAATAATCTAATGTTGCAGAATTAAGTAAGTAACTATTTAGGGCTTTATATAAAAAAACTGTTGCCAAAAAAAGTACTATAAAACATAGAAACATGATGCGGACAAGAAGAAATCATGATTTTTATTTATTTAAGACACTTATAAATCAATATTTATATTGTTATGGACTGCAACATCTTTTAATTCATAACAATTAGTAAAGAACAATAATAAATAAATTAAAATGAAAAAAATATAACTATTTGAAAAAAGATTTTTGTGGGGACACCAAATGTACCCGCAATTATAGAATCACCCATATATATAAATATATATATATATATATATACATATTCACACACGCAAATATAGTTACATATGTACACACGCATACATACGTATATGTATATTTAAGTTCAACATGCCCAATTCATTTATAATTATGTACTTTATTTTTAGTTAAAACGCTACTGTATTTCATGCTAACAAAACATTAGCACAGACAATTAAACTCACTTGGTCTGTTTAAACAAACAAACCCCAAAAAATCGTCTTACTTTCTATGCTTTTTTGAAACTTGAAAGGTTTTGTGAGAGCTATCCGTTCATCAGACCTCACATGGAGCGGTTTTGTCGACAAGCATTAGCTGTTAGCCACTTGAAACGGGCTCCTCCGGGTCAGCGCAGCACTGCCACTCCTGTGAGACAGAAATGGATGCCTCTCCGTCTTTCTTTCTTTTCAAATCCGTTTAACGTCAACGTGCCCCCCACTCAGCACCGCGCCACTTTTCTAAGAGGGGGAGGTGGTCTAATTCATCAGCGCTCACCCTGAGCCTCACCGGGAAAGGTTGGCCAGCTGTATTGACACCCCTCACATCTCATACGAAGTGACAGTTTTATAGAAAGAGCTCTTTAATTTATGGTGCTAATCCCTGGCGCCTAATGCAGGGACTTAACATCTCCTTTTCACCGCTGTCTGCTGTGTTTCCCTCATCTCTCCTCTCCTGGAGAGGGCTTTTGATTCCTGAATGGCAGGCGTCCCGCTTCTATCAGGTGCGAGGGGATGCTGGGAGCCACTGCGGTGGGCGTCAGCCCTTGATGAGGCCGGCGAGCTGGAGAGAGGCACCGGAGGCCATCGAATTCGACAGCGCCTCCCTTAAGACATGTTTCCATGCAAAGGTAAGGGCCAAAGAGTCAAAACAATGAATCCTTGAGCAGGCAGCTCATCATTAAAATTCAAAGGATCATTATGGGTTTTTTACGGCAAAATAAATCATTACGGCGAGAAGCTTAAAAGGATTAAAACGATGTTTGATTCAAAGCCAAGCCGAGGAGTCCGATCCGAACTCTACGGTTAACATTCAGGACTTTACTGGACCGGGAGAGAGAGAGGGGGAGGGTCGAGAACTAATGGACCACCGAATAAAAGGATTAGTTATTTTAGGAAAGAAAGAAAGAAAGATAATGCAAGTCTGTAACCACATGAGGAACCACTAAGTAGCATTAGAGAAAGGTTACTTCAGGCCCTTACTAAATAAATCTAATCTACAGTATTGATCAAACGGCAAGATATTTGTGAAAACAAAAGAGCCAAGGCACATAATATAAAATATACTTCAGGAAGTTATTGGCATTCCAAGTCAGCATCATAATACTCTTGGAAGCCCTTAGGTGAAGGACTTGAGAAGTTCTACTCAACAAATCCATGTCAAAACAAAGTGCATGGAAGACTTGACTTCCAAACAGTATTTATTGATAAAACTACTGATGAAAATATAATTGAAGAATTGCATCATAAAACACAGCAAGGCATAGACAACTGCACTGACAATTAAAAAGTACAAATGAACATAACATAAACATAACACAATATACCAAAAATTATCAAATCATTTTATGTTTAATAAATGCTTTTCAAAAAATAAAACATTTAATATTCATTATTTAGTTAATATTAATATTCATCATTTGCTCTGGTACAGTCTGACAAGTGTTTGTAAATAACATTTTTATGCAAAATATGCATTGTTTAAAATGTATTTATTAAGTAAAACAGACAGAATTATGACATGATAAAACCACTTAAGCATTATACTACATTTTAGTATAATTAGTAAGCATAAGATCCCAAATGGTTTGGATTCAGTGGTGAAGGATGCAAAATATATATTTATATGAATATTGTAATAGTACGTTTTATTGATGCTTTTCAGTAATTAAAGTGTTTATAATTATTTATTCATCATTCCACTGTGCTAGTCACAGTGCATTCTGGGATTGCTTGTGATGCTGTGTTCGAATATGACCAAAACAAATCATGCATTATTTCATATTTCTCATCGTACCTGTTAGACTTGGACATCAGGGTGAAGTCGACGCTTCTGCTGTTGGAGCAGTACTGCTGACTTTTAAGTCTGACTCTCATCTGATCCAGGACATCTTTCTGGGCCTCTCGATGGCTCTGTTGGACCTCCACCTGCTGACACCAAAAACAAACAGAGAGAAAGAATCAGATATCATTTGAACACCCTCAAGTACCTCAACCCCTTCGATCCAGTACTTTTAAAAAACAATAAACTATAAGAACTGGCAAAATTATTAAACTAATTCCGACTTCTAGCATTTAGCCGAATCAATATGGCAGCAATAAAGAGCGGCGCTCGAAACTGGCGCCGGTCCATTTCAGAAAGGAGCGCGTTAGTTTTCAGCAGTGATTAGGAAGCACTTGTACATGCTTTTCAAATCAGATGGAAAAAATATGTATTTCTCCTTGGTGCTTGAGAAAATTGGCTACATTGGCTTGACGGAGATCAGTTATTGTGCAAAATACGAGACGATGAATGAGCGAGCCAATAAAATCTCCAACAGACGGCTTTGATTTTTTGCTCATTTCTCAACACTTTATGAAGCGCGCCGGCTTCGCATTCTCCACCGGGCGCCCGGCGCCTGCTCGGCAGATGCCTCTAGAAAGGTCAGACGATTCCATGAATGTAAACTGCTCCTCAATCAAAGCTACCCTTGATAATAAACAAGAAAATCAACAGAAAGATGTGTCGCTTTTTCATTCCATTTATTGGGCGGGCATCAAACGCCGGGGCTCGGGCGCTTTGCTCATTTGGGAGGAATGAAATGAACCTAACTAGGAGCTCTAGAAAATTAGCGGCGCGAGCGCGCAGACTTCTCCTCTCCCTCCTCGGAGGAATTTGCTTTCATTTGCCTTCATTTTTGATTCACTCGGCTGGCTCGCCGATGCCATGTCAGGATCCTAATTACTCAATCCCACCGGAGCAGCTTACACACACAATAATAACCGATGCCCACCTCCAACAAAAGCAATTTCTCCGAGCCACCTTGAGCCTGAGGACGGCTCGGCCCAGCACGCCACTTCGGTTTCGAGTCGAGGACATTGTCGTGATGGAGATTCGCCTCTCTTGTGGCTCGCGTGGCTAAGACGCATTTGCATTGATCTTGCAGAACCGAGCAGAATTACCCATCTGTATTAAAAACGCAGAGCTGAGACGTATTAGAAATCTATAACGGCATATGCGGCGAGATGCGGCTCCCATGGGTGAATATGAAAAACATCAATACCAAGCACATAAACCTACATTCATCAGCGCTTGAAGGAGAAATCGTGCTATTGATGAGCGTTTGTCATAATGTACGCACAGCCCGTTCCCACAATGCAGTGCAATCATTGTCTGAGATAAAGGCTAAGCTTTCATAATCTCAAGGCAGACAATGTCAACCAAAGAAAAACGCATGTAAGCCTCTGACTTAAAAGCAAAGCGTCGCTTAATTAATTTTCCTATGGGCTGGAGTGCTCCACGTCGCCCGCCGTGCTAACAGCCGCTCTCTGCTTGCCGTACGACCTCTTTACGAACACATGGCCTCCCGCCGAAGTGGTAAATAACCCCCTGATCCCGCACACAGCACGGTTCGCCTTCCCCCCTCCCGGCCTGTTTAAAGATATTCTTATTCAGATATGCAGACAGAGGGGATTTGCGTGTGAATCTCCCGTATACTTATTTCAAACAGAATCATTCAAAAATCCTCTCACTCCGTTTCTCTCTCGCCGTCAAAAGAGGTCTTGCTTTAAACTGTTAATATGGTAGGAATCGATATGAATTCAGTCATTTGATGAATGCTTACCTCCTTCCCTCGAGTGAAATCAAAACTCAGATGAAAAAAATCTGCTGAATCGAGTCATTTCGGGCCCTTTTGTTTACATGCCTGTGTCAGTTCCGCATCTTCTGGGACGCTTCCACTGTCATTCATGAGCTGAAACTCTGCTTTCATCACTTCCTATATCTTATATCATATATCAGACTATGTGCACCTCACATTATCAAATTAAGGTAAACCAAACCCAGACAACTTACTGTACACTGTACTCATATCGATTCAAAGTTAGAAAGAAATGAATACTTTTTACAGCGAGGACATATTAAAAACAACCAAGAGTGACATTTATGTTACAAAAGATTCTATTACAAATAAAAACGGTTCCTCTCAACGTTCTAATCATCAAAAGAATCAGCATATTACAATGATTTCTGGAGTAATGGCTGCTGAAAATGATTTTAAAATGTATTAAAATAGAATTTTGCGATAATAATTCAAAATAATAATATACTGTATTTTGATTAAATAATTGCAGAATCGGGGTGCATTAGATGCTTCTTTCAAAAATGTATAAAAAAATACAGATTCCAAAGTTGTGTGAATAATTAATCAAAGCTTTTATGTGCCATTTACATTTATGTAAAGCGACTTACAAATAACAAAGCAATTCATCAAAAATCACTCAATGCATGCAAAGAAATTAGAAATAAAATGTTTATATTTCTAATGAAAATTTGAGTGCTTGCTCTTCTGAAACTGGCCACCACAACGTAAAAAACGGTTGCCAGTGCATGCTGCATAGCTGCTTACTGCCTCTTGTTCATGTTTTATTTTCCAATTGCTTAGAAAAATAAAAGCACACGCTCCTGAACAAGCCTTATGATTTGAGGTGTCATGTCTGTAACCCTAATAGGACACTAAATATGATCAACAGAACAGCCATGCCAAACACAGCTAAAATTCCCTCTATTTTTAACTTCATAATACCAAAGAGAAATAATAATGAGAACAAAAAAGTCAATAACAGTAAAGTATTAAAGGCCCAGACCTGACTGAATTGCCTTCATAAGCTAGACAGGACTGCTGAAAATCAGCAGATTGTGATAAAAAAAAAAAACATGCACTGGAGGAAAACAATCACACCCATGATCGTCCTTGAGCTTTGAGGCACATGTGTTTCACATCGAACAGGAGGGCGAAATTCATTGGGATCAAATATGATCCAAACAGAATTGAGTAACGCTCTTGTGTTGCTTCATGTGCAATGAAAAAACAGAGTGAGAGAGAGAGACGGATTGGAAGACGATTCATGTGGCAGCAGTGCAAACAGGACAGAGTTTCATTGAAAGCAGCTGGGGGAATGAAGAGAAACGAGAAAAATGTGACTCTAGCATGCAGCACGAGAAAAAAACAGGGGAACCGCTGCACAGGGGCCGATGGATACCTCCTAAATTCTACAATTAAGCTATGTGACAAAACACGGGGGTCGTTGATTTCTTTATCGTCTGCTCTGAATGCGAGGAGCGTTGCGGCGAGATTGAAAACGGTGGGAAGTCTCCCGCCACCCCGGCCCCCCTGCGACCGGTGTTCAAAACAGCCAGAACATACATCGGCCTGTTTGAAATGTCTCCCATCAGGTCGGTCCTGATGTTCAGAGGCAGCATCGGAGGCGAGCGGCACACACGCAGGCATGCTCAGAAAATAAATTCAGTCGGGAGTTGTGTGGGGTCGAGACAGCAGCTGTAAATGGCCGAGGGTTCTATCAAAGCAGCTCATAAATTTACAAATACGCCTGCAAAGCTTCACCTTCTCAAACTCTACACGCGTCTTGAAAATGCCGTCGTATTGTGTAAAAAAAGGAAAAGGAAAGAAAACTAAATTCCCCAATTGTCATTTAAGAGGCTGTATTTCATTCGAGTGTTTTCACTTTCACGAGCAGGAAAAAGAATGCACCGCTATTCCTTGACGGCCGGCTTTTTTCCTCTGAAAAGTTACGAGGGGAGATTATTTTTGAGGAGAGCGGGCCTCCGAGGAGCTGTAGAAGGCATGAAACTCATTTGGAAACTATTACTTTCAAATCACTAGTCATAAAGGCTGGATTTAATGTGTGGTGGGGTCTTCCGACATGAATCACGCAACTTTATGGCTCAAAATAATGGCGATTATTACAGTGTTGTCAGACAGAAGTTGCTCTCGTTCGTTCACGCTTATCTGTCTTTTGCAGCTAACCAGCTGCTGATACGAGCGCATTCATTTGCAGTTGTTTGACTGCTTGGTCAAATAAATTTGATTATGTATGCACTAAAAACACAGGGGGTCATATTTCTATAGCTATCTGCAGTGTCGCCAGAATAGATGCCACCGTAGGTGCAAGATGAATTGGTTGTGCTTTATCAAACAAGCACTTGGCAACATGCAAAATGTCTCACATTATTCAATTAAGATGCTTGATGTTTGGTTCTTCTACATGCAAAGCACCTTTAAGGTACGTCAGTTCACTAGGTGGCCATTTTAACAATGACCTTTTTAATGTTTTAAGAAACCAAGATCAGAATTCTTGTGAAATGTCATTAGTATCTAAAATAACTCATTTCTATTGTAATGCATTGTAAAGTGTCATTTATTCCTGTGATGCAAATCTGAATTTTCAGCATCATTTCCCACACGTCACATGATCCTGATTCAAGAACATGCTCATTTGCTGCTCAAGAAACATTTCTTATTTATATTAGTGCTAAAACACTTTCATATTTTAATGTAAACCATGATACAATTTTCTGTCAGAAATCTTATTCGAAATCTTTCCTATTATATCTTACCTTTCATATTTGAAATCGGCCACACAATAACCAGATACTTTAACTGAAAATACACTAAACAAGCACAAAAAAATAGCTGATGCATCTTAAAAAAAAGCAACTGGCTCTTTGGAGGATCTTCCGTTTCTACAGCCGCCATACTGAAAACAGCAATGTCACCCATTCATCTTTGTACCAGTGGACTGTCTCCTTCTATATTTGACATGTGAATGGTCAGCGTCGCTCAAAGCTGCTAAAATGAATGATTTCTGGTGGCAGTAAATCTCTGTATGTGTGAACGCCTCTGTGTACTGTCTCTGCTAAATGTCAAATATCTTCTTATGCACCATCATTTCTTTTTAAATATCTATTTTTAAAAAGCCCTCACTCTAAATCTAATTGATGAGGTCCGAATAAATTTTTAATTAGTAATAAGGGATGACTTACATTTAGCTTAAAGCAAAACAACTCCTTTGACCTTGACACGAAAGTGAGCTTTTGTCCTCGCAGAATGCATCAGGTCTTTACCTGCATATGCTGCCGCCCCTTTAAGAAATATCTTTAAAAGCTTTAGCTCCTGCAACATTTATCAGGGCGTGAAATTAGCAATTGCTAGGAGCCAAATTGCTGCTTCTTATTTAATGTTGTTGCTGAAAGGTGACATTTAATCGCTGATCCTTGCTTCCCTGAAGTCTAAGCACCCCGAGACACATGCAGGAAAAGGCGCGGGGGTCTGAAACAATGTTCACGTTATGGATTAGTCAGGCAGGGGGTCGTATTGATCGGGTGATCATTTTCAATCTAATAGAGACCATCTTCGCTTTAATATGGTCTTGCTTTGCTTTAGCTTTGTCATGCATGCCAAGCAATCACACCAGGTGTGTGTCAAGAATGTCAGAGGGGATTCTGCCAGCATCGAGGAGTGATGGGAAACATCTGGGTCATTATACAGAAACAGGTTTGCGTCTCTCTCATATGTACAGTATGCGTGTGATTGCAGGTATTTTAACTTTCGTGTATGACTTTGCATGCTACTTGCTAGCAAATATGTAACATAAACCAGCATATAGAAATATCTACTAAACATTTGACTATTAAAAAGTGGATATTTACAGAAAACTCTATGTAATATGTATCTGTAGTCATAGAATTGTGACTACAATGGCTGCAATGTCAAATGAAACTCTAAATTGGTCACCTTTGGGCCACATTCAAACACTTAAGTCACACATAAAAAGTGCATTATGTAGCAACATTTGAAACTAAGTGTCATTTATTTTAGATTTTAGAATTTTGGATATCTTATAGAAGGTATAAGTTCAAAGTGAAAACAAAAGGCATTAAAAATCATAGCCATTAGAAGTCATGAGTTATTATTGACTCAATTTCTGTCTTTCTCGTGTGTGTGTGTGTGTGTGTACACACAGGTGGGTATTTATGTAAATACATGGGTATAGATGCTACTTTTCAAATTATCTCATAAAAATTAATAATCACCTTGGGTGTATTTCAGTGGATGACGGTCAAAGGTTTGCTGAACTGGATTTGTACTGAAAACTAAAAATTTGTGCATTTTTAAATGTGACTCAAGTGTCCAAATACATTTTAAGGGTATATTTTGGATCCCTAATTAGAATGATTTTTAACATATCTGAAACATTTACTTTTTCCAAACAAACAAAAAAAAAATGAACCTATTTAAAATGGAAAAGGCAGCCGTTTCACAGAACGACCCGTCTAACAGATCGAGCATCACAGATTACACACGCTTACAAATATGACTATAATCACAATATGCCAATCCTCTCTGCAAACGCAGCTCTCAAATGAAAGCAGAAGAGAAGAAAACAACGAGCATTCGATTTGACTGCTTCAAAAATCCCCTGACTTCAATTCCTCGCTGCTTTTCGACAAAGCGAGACGGCATGCATCAACCGGCTTAGATGAAGATATTTTGAAAACTGAGCCAAGCGCTTCGGGCAGGTGTTACATGAGAATCCATTAATATAGGTAATTAACATTAGCCACCATTTTAATTAACATGCAAACTAATTAGGAAATAATTAAGTAACATAAAAAAAAATCTGATCTTCATTTGAAATCGGAAGGAGACTGTATCTCGGCTACCTTGACTTGGTTTCTTTTGAGGTTTGGGGAGCAGAAATGAGTTGTTTTTGTGAGAGTTGGAGATGAAAGCAGGTTGTTTGTCAAAGTGGATTGTGGTCAAATGAAACTATAAACCGGCAGTAGATCAGACTGATATCTAGAGGATAGATTGAGCTCTACTGGCCACTCTGAGCTGAACAGACTGAAGTCAAACACTGTGTCAGTGTATTAAAGCACAAAGACACACCAGTCGTCAGAGCCACTGCCTGCAGGCTTGCGTGTGTGTGTGTGTGTGTGTGTGTGTGTGAGGGAGAGAGAGGCACAGCAGAGCAGCTATATCCCCAATGAGATACACTTCTGTCAAAAGCATCAAGTATAATCCACGTTTACAGAAAAAGGGGTTAATTATATCTCAGTTTACCCAAGTACAGCATGTTCCTGGATCATCTTTCTTTCTTCATTATTAACCAATCAAATCTCTCTAGAGATTGTAGAAACTCTCTAAACTGTAGAAAGTGAAAAATACACATTACCTTATGAATACATATATATGTGTGTGTGTGTGTGTGTGTGTGTGTGTCTACTATAAAATATAAACTTTAAATATTATATTAAAAAATATATATTTTGCTGTATAATTTGCTATATAATATGAATATCGACTGCTATTTGTTTTAAGGTGCCCTTGCTACACATGTTGGATGTACCTACTATCAAAATAACAATTAATTATGCATAATTACATGCAAGTAACCAATCCGTAATCCTACTCATACAGTAAGCACATGTAGCTAATTAATATTACTCAGTACATAAATGTGTAATTACACTGTAATAACCTATCAACAGACTTAATCATGTGCTTGATGGCACTAGGTTTGATGCTTTATGTACAGTTTAGGGTTAATACAAATGTGTTTTCCTAATAAACTTGTCATTGGTAGCTTTGGCATGAGGTTAGTTCTGGATCTTGAGGATAGACTTTGAGACTGCTATTGGATCACAATGATGTTTCGTAAACAAAAAGGCATGTTGCACCAAGAATGCTTCACATTCAGTGGTTAAAGCCGCCTCCAAACGTCAACATCAACTCAGTACCCAACAATTAGACTTTGATCAGAACAGGATTGAGAACGTCTTAATACGTCTGTCATCGGTACGACTGAGTGTCCCTGGCAGACTGATTCTAATATTCGCCAGGCGTTTTCCAAGAATGGCATATGCGCAGGGCATTTGTTGTTGGAAGGACTGTCACAAACAATAAAAAGCCACAGAGTCGGGGAACGGAGTCAGAAAACATCACATGAAGTAAGTGCTTTTAAATGCTCTTCTTGGCAATCACAGAAGGGAATTGATTTTAGTAATAAGACAAAGAAAGCAATTGCCAAGATCGATGCATAAAGCCGGAGCGTAATGTACAGAGCCAAGTTTACTATTTCATTAACAGTAGGACAAAAACTCCAGAAAGCATTCGCTATGACAAATGCCCCACACCATTATATGCACATTTCAGGTAAGTGCTGCGGGCCAAGTTAAATTCCATTTCTCTGCCCCATTGTATCTCTATTTATTATTTGTTGTATTTGTTCCAGATGGTGAAGGAAGGGCTGCTGAGAGACTATTGTTCCTCTGGCCCCAGAGAACTGGGTCTGAAATAAACTCCATCACACAAATCCCAGCACCGCCTCCACACGCTAAAAGCTTCTGCCTCCACACACACACACACACACACACACATTTATAGTGACAGTCTCAAACTCCTTTAAAGCTACTAGTACTCGACAGACAAACAACATGATACAGCTCTGTTTCTATTATACTGTATGCCTCTGAAATAAAAGTCTTCTGCTGCCCGATTGAGCCTCAAAAATAATTCCTAGCATATCAAGTGATTTTCAACAAAGACGTTTCCTGGCAAACACATTTCAGAGGTTAAATGACGCAATGCTACTCTATCACACTTGTTCTGCAAGTGTCTGAATGTCAAAAGAGAATGTTTAGTGGCATCATGTAATGTAGGAGCTTTCTCTCATGTTTATCACTCAATAATATAAGTAACTATATACATCGTCCTAAGTGCCGTAGCTCTGTATACTCAAAGAGCACTTTTTAAAATAAG
>JAUCMU010000033.1:1516713-1529563 GCA_032275025.1 Enteromius treurensis | reverse complement strand
TATATATATATATATATATATATATATATATATATATATATATATATATAAATATAGATATGTGGATGGTTTTTGATTCTAAAAAGCACTTTTGAAATATAGTCTTCTCCAAACTATCACTAGTAAGTAAAAGGAAACTGAAATGAAAACTGAAAAACTACTCCTAGTGATTCTCTGCCCTATCACACCTTATCGGCTGTGTGCTGAACTACACAGAAAGAAACCCGGAAAACTCGGCTCTGGAAGATCACAGAATTCCGACGCACATCGGCAGCAGAATTCCCGGGAGACAGCCCGCACCGCAGCACGGAGCAGCTCTGATACACAGGCCTTCACCAAGCCCTTCCTGCCGTTTACTTACATTTACGTCCAAGGACACTATCGCACAGAGTTACAATATCACAGCTGGAGCATAAATCAAAAGTAATCCTGCAGACAAGCCTCTCTGTGTTCAGAGAAAGCCCGGCATTTGTAACTGCCACAATGTAGTAATGGATTTCATCGGGTTCGGAAAAGAAAGAGGAAACAACAGAATGGGATCCGACTTGGAAATGATAAGCGTGCATTTCTGATGAGTGAAAATGTCCCAGTTATTATCTGTGAGGCAGTTTTATATAAACAAATAAAATGGGATGCATTCAACACTTGGGGTTGTACACGCAGGACCTTTTGTCATTCTTACCCTGGATTGTTTTGCACAATTTGCATCGCTTTAAAACTTTTGGATAATAAAAGGCGATTTTCAAAAGTGAAATTTCATATTGAAGCAGTCAGCCTAATCCTGGCTCCTACATCCAATATGACAAACAATACAACAATTAGTGTCCCGTTTCATCTCAAATATGATGCAGGAAGCATATTTATGGTATTCCAGATACACCACATGCCCACAAAAATACTTCACAAACTGCAAATTTGCTCAAGGTCAGGAAAGTAATTATGCAATGACTTTCACACAGCATGCAAAATGCAATGCATTTGACTTAACCTTCCATTTTCAAAATAATTTAAATACTTTTTTTATTCAAATGAAAAAATAATGATCAAAAATGGCAACTGCACGCCCCTCGCTGAATTAAAAATCCAGTATAGTGAGGTCAAAGTAAAAAATAAATCAAATAAAATGAAAACAAACAGCACAGTGGCTTCTATTTTTTTTTTTAGAATTAAAAAAGCTTTATAATTTAGAGTAATAATAACAAAAAGCACCCAATGAACCCAAACCTGAATACCTTTAAAGTACTCATGACAGCAACTAAAAAAGCAAGAAGTCTATTACTGCTGTCTATTTGGCATTTACACACAACAACAAACTCCTGATCTAATTGTGTGTGGGTTTTCAAACATCAGTAAAGCTGCTGAAATATTCCAGAATGAAATCAAGACTGCAACCTTTTGTTTCAAGTTTCTTTGTTGAATTGTAAGCCTTAATGGAACCTCAAAACCTCTAAAAATGTATGCTTAAAAGTGTATACAGTACAAGCATGAACACACACCTTTCAATCAATCTGTCAGCCTGTGTCTTTAACTCAAGGCCACATGAGACCTGCAGAGGAAGCAGGAAGCAGTTTGTTTCAGTCAGAATGTGACACTTTTCACCTGTTGTCAAAGATGATGAAGATTTATATGTGTCCCTGTTTGCAACTGCACATTTGTCAATCTAAAACAATCTCAACTGAAGCTACACTGCACAAAAAAAGCCAGTTTTAATCAGTATCATTGTCTTGTTCTGCAATAGTAAATCTAAACTTCACTAAGAAAAAGCAGGATAGAATACAAAAGAACTAGAGAAAAAGTAATGTTCTTGGACTTTAAAGGTTTTTTATTCTCGGATTTGGTTTGCAGGCTCTTTAAAGTGACACCAAGATCATTTCTGATCTGAAAAAAGCAGTTAAATGGTACAGTAATTGATAAAGAGAAGGTGCTGTACCTAACAGCCACTGAAGAACCTTTATTTTCTGATTTTGGATAATATAAGATTTTACAATTCTGAGCATCTGTCACCGCCTGTCGCAAAAGCTAAGGGGAATCATTACGGCTCATCACTGCATCCAAATGCACAGAACAAAGCGCTTGTAGCAGTGTGCTACAACTATAAAATATACATACGAATACCAAAGTAAAGCCCACGCATTTTATGTCTTCTTTCTTTTTTCCCCATCCCTGGAATATATTTCATGAGTGAGGCTTCCTGCTTTCACCTCATCTTCCTGTTTTCTTTCTCATGCATGTCACCGAGCTCGCATACCTTCAGTGCTTTGGCCAGATTTCAGGAGAAAGAGATCCAGAGGGCAGACATTAGAATTTTATATCACTTCAAGCCAGGGGAGGGAGAGAGAGGAGAACATGAAGTTCTTCTGACAGTCATCGAGGACTCAGAGAAAATGGTGGGATGTGTTTTTGTGCATCTCACCTGAGAGGCATGCTTAAATGTGCACTCGTGATAAGGTAATTCCACCACACCGTATTTCATCGCATGGCCGACAGGTTTATGTTTACCAGATCGGCCATAAGCATTACTGATTGAGACAAAGAGAAAGGCAGAACACGTCAAATAAAAACTGGGTTTCCAATGCATCAGGGAGCAAAAATAGCATAAAAATAAAATAGAAATCACATAGTAAGGCCACCGAATCTCTGGGAGCGATCTTGGAAAAACAAATCCAGCTAACATTTAATGCATAAACTGGCATAAATAAAATTAAGATTATTTTACTTTTATTTTGGGATGAAAATGGACTTAAATAATGCATTAATATTGCACTCATATTTTAAGACCATTACATTTTTAATACATATTTAAATAAGAAAATCTAAAAATAACAAAATATAAAAACTAAAATTATTTGATATTAAAAAAATGTGTAAAAACTTTTAATTTTAACACAAAATAAAAAATAAATAAAAATCGGAAAATTACACAATTACTTCTGACTATACTTTTATATAGGACTCTATGGGTTTTAATTGGTTTTGCATAAAGATTATTTTTTTCCATTTTTATTGATGTATTGCATATATATATTTAGTATCATATCATATTTATACTATATAAATCATATTTATACTATAAAACCTTCTAAAGAAAATTAAAAAAACATTATTTTGCATAGAGAAAATGGCCCAAAATCAAAAGAAAATATTACTAATTATAGTTTGCTTAAAAAAATATTTTGCACAAACAATACAACCATTATTTTCCTTATGCAAAATAGAATTTCTTTCTTTCTGGGCTGGTTCTTGACTCTTCTGGTCTTGTGAGATTCAAATCAAATCCAAGCCGCAGGAAGCAGCAGACGTTGGGTCAGTGGTGGAGTTGGTTTATTCACATCTGTATCATTTTCAGTTGCTAATCCAGTATGCACTCTGCTCTACTGACTACAGTGTGTCTATAGCATTTCCAGTATTAATAATACAGAGAGTGCGTTGATGCCTCTCAGATGCCTATCCGTCCTACTGAAGGCTTGTTAAATATTCATTGACAATTATTCCGCAGTGACTGAAGGCTAAGTGCTCGCTTCTGAGAGAGAAAGAGAGAGAGAGAGAGAGAGAGAGAGAGAGAGAAAGAGAGAGAACTGAGAATAAAGAGCCATGCAATTATTAATGTCCATTTTTCCAACATGTTCCTCAGTCGATGTTTGCAGATTCAAATTAAGCTCATTTTAGACACAGCGAGACTCTCAGTCCCATAGAGGTCTGACTGTGGCCATTTAAACAAAATGGAAAACATGTCCTAAATAAAAGTAACAGATGAAGTATACCAGTATATTCTGATAAAAGATCATAAAAAATGATCAAAGTTTCTATAGATTTAGACTGAAGGACCACACTTACAGTACAATCACACTTTGACAATGTTTTTTGGGGTTTTTTGTATTGCATAAACAAGCACCATTTACATTTTCCTCAGAATAACGTTCTAAAATTGTATGTTCCAAGTACAAGCTTAAACATTACATTTCTTCATTGGCGTTTATGGCTCCATGCAGGAAGAAGCAGCCTAGGAACCGTTCTATTGAGCAAAAGGTTCTTCACAGTGGAAAAAGTTCTTCAGATTATTAAAATGTTCTTAAAGGTTCTAAAAAAGTACTAAAATTAAAATATATAATCATTTGACAACACTAATTTCTATAAATTCATATTTATCTCCTTAGCTAGTGGAAAAGCAATATATTACATTATAACAGCTATAATAAATTATAACATGATTAAAATTTTTTTGTAAATTAGCATCAAAACCGCAAAACCTAAAATGCTGCAACTGTATTTTTTACTGTACAGTACTGTTTTATTACTGGAAATGTGACTTTTTTTTTTTTTTTTTTTTTTTTACAGTGGAAACATTTATTTTATTAAGAGTGTACAAAAATAAATAAATACATGCATTTCAAGGGCCTCATGAAAATATCCCAGCACGTTTATCAGATCAGTCTTAATCTGATTCTGATTGACGGAGTTGCCTAAACATCCAGATCCATGCGATCCAGACCCATCCCATCCCTCCGCACCATGCCATCTTCAGAAAAAGCTCTCTGATTCCAATAATTACAGCCTAAAGTGATCCTCGTTGCTATATTTCGCAAGCAAGTTGGGTAATCTTTGATCCGATTGCCAAGTGCGGAATGCAGCATACAAATGAAAAAATAATACAATCTGGTTTATATTCCAGACTTTCTCAGGCACGATATATAGCCAAAGGACAAGGGATGAAAAAAGAAAACAAATTAAGTCACACTAGAGGAGTGTTTCAGCACGGGCCGAGGGTTTACGACTTCATACACGTCTACGGCTGATTGGAAAAACCTCACGTCTCCATGCATCCTTCATAAAACCAGAAATTACAATATTCCAGTGCATCTCGTGGTGAACTCTGAAATTGGGACGACGGGAAAAAGACACAGGAAAAGATGGACGCGAAGACAAACGGCAACAAAGGCAGTTATGAGGTGCACATTTCACACAGCCACTTATTCAAGTCATGCTACCAATACTCATTGCAAAGCACGTTGCTTGTACATCTCATTTGGAAGAAAAAATTAATATGAATTAAACCTTGTCTGCATATTAATTCATATCATTTGTGTGATTAAATATTTGAAACTGTCTGCAAAAACTAGGCGCTATTAATTTTTTCATAAAACATTCATTTCAAATTGTCAAAGTGCTGCTGGCAAAAGAAAGAGAGAGAGAGAGAGAGAGAAAAAAAACACTTAAAGAGGTATGTCAATTTTAAGTCACTTTATGAATTACAACTCGAGTGCTTTTGCATGCTAATATAAGCAGAGAGACCTGGAATAAATGACTACCTATTTGGGTCCTTGATTATTTTTCATTTCTCATGTAGAACTTGATAAACATTTTTTGGGAAGGGGTTGGATGAATATGAAGTCTTTTGAAATGAACAGAAGTTCTGTTAAACAAGCTCTCACACGTCTCGGATGGATTTGCAAACATGTCTCACGGTTTCATTTTATATTAGATTAGTGTTGTGTGCTAAAGCAACCCTCACTAGAACTATTGCTCATACTTAGGGTTGCTGATTTATTTTCATTAAAATAAGTCTCATATGTTCGCGAAAACCTGTATTTATTTTACCAAAAATACAATAAAAGCAGATATATTGTGAAATACTGTATTACAGATATTTACAATAAAATTATGTGATGAAAAGCTGAATGTTCAGAATCTTCAGTGTCACACGATCCTTCAGAAATCATTCTAATATGCTGATTTGCAGCTCAAGAAACATTTTTTATTATCATTAATAATGCTGAAATCAGCTGTGTTGCTCAAAGTTTTGGTTAAACTGTGATGCAAATTTTTTTTTTAATTATTTAATTTGTAACATGTACATATGCAACGTTTATTTTAATCTATTTAATGCATCTTTGCTGAATAAAGCACCTTTTCTCCAAAACAAATACAATAAAAAACAAAAAACTTTTGAACAGTAACTTGTCATTGCATAATTTTTTACGTTTTTTTTTTTGTTTTTTTATTATTCTGTTTTTTTGTATTCTTTTTAATTTAATTTAGGTAACTACATATGTGTTGCACCTAATGTTATAGGAAGAACCCTACGATTATTAAGCATTAAGAAAATATTGGCCCCTATATTTTATTTATTTTTCTTTTTTTTTTGGATTTTTAAAAGTCCTAAATATAAAAATGCATTCTTGCTGAATGAAAATAAACTAAATAAAATCTTACTAAATCCAAACCGTACTCAACTTTTAATGTACCATATGTTCCACATTCACTTAAAAAAATATCATATTATATTATTTTATAACACATTTAATAGATTAGATTAGATTATAAAATCATAGTTTTTCTCACATACAACATCATGAGACTACACACTCTCTTTTTTATATTATTACTACTAAGAGAACAAAATAAACAAGACTTCTAGACCCAGAGTTGCCTTAGACCCTAAAAATCTCCATTTGCAGCACGTCAAACTTATGGGTCTGTCACACTGCAGCTAAATATACATCAAACCTTAAGAAGTCCAATTTAAATTCCCAATTTCTAAACTAACGTCACATTTGGAGTGAACCCTACATTTCAAGTCTGCACTTCTAACGCAGAGGTGTCCGGGCCACGCTCCTCCAAAACTTGGGCAGCCACCTCCTGTAATTTCATTTTCACCAGCAATAACCCCGGGTAACTTTTTAAGCATGGTGACTTTGATATACCTAAGACTGCTCCATATGCATGGCTGGGTGGCGTAGTGTGGCATGGCTGCTTTTAACACATGCCAGCGAACAGAACCCAGGCCCTCCTTCTCCCCCTCCTCCTCACTGTGCCGCGCTCTGCGCAGAGCAAGGGGTGAAATAACCACCCCGGGGCAGACAAGCTGTCTCTAAGGAGTCTCCGATAAGAGTCCTGCCTGCCTTATACATACATACATATGACAGTGGAGGAATATGCCACAGACAGCTGGCAGGGACTACACTCTGCCCAGCCGCTGCGAGAGGGACGCAGATACTGCAAACTCTCCAGGCCATGGAGGAGGTCCCCAACAAGTCGATAAACCGGTAAAGGGGATGCGTGTGGAAATTCTGACCCCAAAAAATATGAGCAAATGTTAGAGTAGCGCAGCTTGGTTGTTAACCCCAGGGACATTTTTACAAGCTTAGTTACAGGATTAGAGTGGCTAGTGAGAAATAACATGGTCTAATCAGGGGCAGGGACTTTCAGGCTGTTTTCACACTTGGTTCGTTTAAGGTGTCTGAGAGAGCTTCACGAGACTCCAAATTAACTCCGACCCCTTTAAAGTAAACCGAATTTAGAGCAGCTCAAGAGGCTGCCGATTCAGTACGCTCTGAATGCGCTTTGTGAATGCAAAGTATGCCAGTACTATTAGTTCTATTCAAAAATACCAACTTTTTTTAGATTTAAATGAACTGAAAATTAAAATTCTGTCATCATTTACTTACCCTCAAGACAGTTCGTAACCAGGCTGTTTTGGGTCACCACTGACTTTCTTAGTAAGAAAAAAAAAATACTATGGGAGTTAATGGTGACTCAAAAGAGCCCGGCTTGTTCAGCAGAACAAAGACATTCATATAGGTTTGGAAATACTTGAGAGTGAGTAAATAATGACAGAGTTTTCATTTTTGGGGTGAACCATTGCTTTAAGTGAAAAAAAAGAGCAATATGTGATTGTATAAATGTTCTCTGATAAACCAGTTTACAAACATAGATGAGTAAAAATTTAAATACATTGGAAAAAAAGAAGTGAATGCAAAGTCTTTAAAAAAATGTCAAATTAAAAAATAAAATATATTCAAAATTCATACAATATCTGCAGAAAATAAATGGTCACAAGTAAAATAGATAGGAAAAACACAATCTAGTTTTTATGGAGAGAGTGTTAATGCAAGTCCTACAATAAAAAAAATAAATAAATAAAAATTTAATTAAATTAATAATTGTGGTTGTAAAATAATTGTGGTTGGCAGATCCATGTCCAATTTAAATTAAATTTAAAAAAATTTAAATTAAATTAAATTAAATTTTTAAATTAAATTAAATTAAATTAAATTAAATTAAATTAAATTACATTACATTACATTACATTACATTACTGTTTTTATAACCGACTGTGTGTTAGATAAACTAGTGCACTAAAATGTAAAAGAGTGCATCATTTCAGTCCAAAAACACCACTGCTTTATTTACATCCTCAATCCCACTGCTCTTTGACAATCTGTTTAATCTAAACAATCCGAATACAAGGTGTCTAAACTGGCAAAGCAGGGTTTAGTGCTCGCATATTTAATTCCCAAATAAGAGCGAGTCAAAAGTAATAGTTGGGCGGCGAATGTACAGGATCCCTTTCCATAGGTGGATAAATCTCCTAAGAAAAGGCTGAACGTGTGTCACAGCCTGACATGGGATCAGAGCAGATGTGACAGCACAAATGAACTCTTCCCAGCACACACCTGGTCAAAGCATATCAAATATTACTCATGAATCCCGGCACATATGTAAAACATATGCAGCCGTCTATCCTTTCCTCGCATCTTGTGACATTTAGCCGATTTACACAAAGTCACGTGTACCTCACTGCAGTGCAGATATGAAAGAACGTCTCCGTCTAGCATGCGGATTTGAGCATGACAATTTTCTCGTCTAAGAACCATGTTATTGAGAGTGGATTGTCGGTGCTTCATGCTGTTAATGATTGCCTCTCTCCCGCCTTTTGTCTGTGTGATGTTCCCCCTACAGTTTAATTAGAGGCGAATAACTAAACTAGACAGGATTCCCTCAGGATTGCCATTTGACCAGCATCCAGCCATGTTAAAACTTTATGGTCTTGAGAAAATAATTCAGACGGCACAACGCGACGGCAAGAAGAGGGTGCGAGCATATGTTTGCAGCTATAATAACAAACCGTTATGGCTGTCGAGAGAGACGCGGCCTGCTTTGTACACACCTTAATGGCATTCTAGGGACAGACTTAGTGTCGGGGCGAGGCGGTATATATTACTCCTCTGACGGCGCTCATTGCTCATTTGTGAGCCGTTTTTTAACCAAAGCAAATTAATGACCGCAAACGACACCTGTTGTGGTGAAACATTAGGAATTAATAGCAAAGAGGGGGGCTTGTCATTGAAAAGAGCGCCTTGACAGCACTTTCCAAATATTGTTTAGTCAGTGAAACGCGGGTCTGAAAGTGATATGAATTCCCTGAACCTCCATTAAGATGAATCTATGGGCCACACGGTGACCGGAGACAGGCTCTTTAAAGCGCTTGTTTAAGTATTTGACTGGAGTGAAAACACAATGTACCCTTCAGTAAAGTTAAACAGAGAAACTTCAACGTCTAATTAGATTATGATATGTCGGTATAGGAAAGAAAAACGCAGATAAATGTAAACTCTAGTTTACATAACAGAATATTATGGATTGTTTTCAACATCTATAAAGCAAACAATGAACTTCCATGGCAATTTTTTTTACCTTTCTTTCCAGTTTTTTTAAATAAAATCACTGATTATTTTATTAAATATATTTATATATAACATCAAATATTACATTTGAAAATAAATATTAAATGCATTTACATGTAAATACTTTCAAAATATATAATGTATGTGTGTCTTTTAATATATACACAATAAATAAACAGTGCAAACACATATTATGTAAAGAAAAACCTTTATTTTGGATGCAATTAACACGATTAATCGTTTGACAGCATTAATTATACTATATTAAATTATACTATGATATATTGTTACAATTTAAAACTACTGTATTTCTGTGATCGCATGAGCCTTCAGAAATCATTTTAACATGCTGATTTTCTGCTCAAAAACCTTTGTATCATTTATTGTTTTTGTGGAAACTAAAATATTACATGATGTATTTCAGGATTTTTTGATGAAAAGAAAATTCAAAAGAACAGCTTTACTGTCCCTTTTGATCACTGTAATGCATCCTTGCTTAAAAACCTTTACTGTATTTATAAACATCTTAATGACCCCAAACTTTTGAGCTGTAGTGTATGCAAATTCCATTCCATTCAATTCCATTATGCACTATATCAAATAAACTAACATAACTGCATGGCAGCCTTGTTGAAATGATACCTGCGTCACATAGGGTGTGAATCAGGCTGAAGGTCCCACACAGACCTGTATTCACAACCCCTGCCCTGATTCAGACAGAAAGAGATTTGTGGCTCCTTGTGTGACCTTCCCACAATCCTCTGGCCTGTCTCTAATTAGGCGATGCATCTGATCATCATTAACAGCTCTCAGATAATGAATCACTCACCCCTCTCTCTCTTAATTCGCTGTAACCAACCGGCTAATGGCTGTCAACGCTGACTGATCACACTGATTGTGGTGATTTCTAATTGCAACAAAACAATTTAAAAGCACTCCGATTATTTATGTCGGTGCCCACAAACTGGAAATAAGCAGGACCTTGTTCACATTAGTCATGTTCAGAAAACCATACCACCTACTGGTTTTTAAAGAACTTAGTATCTAGTATGCAGTATGCAAGTTTTCTGTAGATACAAACAATACTGCTGTATCTCACAACAATGGACTCAACTTGACATTCCATTTCCAACATCACCAATGAACAACAATCAATACCAGCCTTAAACATACTTTGCACAAAATGTAATATTTGCACACAAGAAAAGATTAAAATTCCACCTGAGTCTGCATACTACTTTGTTAAACATCACAAACGAGTAGTTCACAGTACATATTTTTCTGTAGTATGTAGCAAGCAGTACACTGCTATTGCAAGTATACTTAAAATATTAAGTGAAAGAGCACATTTAAACAAACATTTCAAAAGTGCTTGAATACTATAACATGACCTCCCCTTTAAAAAACTTGTATGTAGCCTTTCTAAACTTTCCTTTATACAGTATGGCAGTATCATGAGTTTTTGGTAACAATAAGTTATAATACTTAGTTTCCTAGTTTAGTTCAAATGAACTAACCATGAAAAAGTCTTTTAGTTTTATGTACTGTAATTTCTTTTAAATGCATTAAAATGCATTTGTTATTCTTTCAACATTTACCAATATATTATTTAAATCTAAATCTGTTACAACTGCATTTATATTAACCAATGTTAACAAATATAAATATTTATTTAATTAACAATTTAATTAAACAAATGCATTACTCATTACGAATTTAAGAGTTGGCATTTTAATTAATTAATTTAATTAAATTTAATTAAAAAATTACAAAATCATTGAATCACAAATTTTTACAAACCCTGAATCTCTACGGCACACCTATAATTAGCGTTTATATTCTGACTATTTAGACTGGTTCGGTAGGTACCGCTGCAGAGTAGTCCAGTACCTGCGTGTTCGTCATAGACATAAACAGAGAGAAATAACTCAGGCTACAATGTTTTTCTGCAAGACACGCGCAGTTCTGTTTATTAACCGCTAGACTGACAAAAGCTACAGTATGCCGCGTCAAGATCAATTAAAAGTAATAGTAAATGTAGTATGTTAGTATGCTATTCCGAACATAAGCTGTTTGAGCAGCTAAAGGAGAGTGGAAAAGACTGAAGAGAGAAAAATATTAGGCGAGGCCCTGGCGTTTTCCTGTTTTCTGCAGATGAAGCAGAAGAGATTACGGAGGAGAGGAGAAAGGGAGATTGCGCCCTGGCGATGCTGACGCTCCCGGGGGAAATCCAGCCCAGATCCCACTGTTCCTAAAGCTGCTGTTGTCGAGCACGCCACACAGAAACACACGCGCGCCTCGTTGTTCCCGCCAGGCCTCGCTCTCAGGGCCCGGCACACAAACACGCCACCTAATTGGAGTGCAATTACCCAATCACAATTGACAATTAAACAATGAGAAATTGGTCTCCCGAATAACTGTGTCTGCAATTACACATTAAGTGTGAAGTATAAATTGAGTCTAGCGCATTGCCTCTGAAGCATAATTGTATTTGTGTGTGTGTGTGTGTGTGTGTGTTTGTGCGACCTATCAAACGTCTCGCGTTCATTTACGGACAGAAAATTCTCATTCGCATGGTGTCCCCTCCCCGCTTCCTCCCTGAAAGGAATGTCTCACTGAAGAGCCTTTCCTGGAGCCGTTTCTTATGGAAATCTATGGCGCTCCTCCGCCCCTGTTTGTTTATTTTGCTGATCGAGCAGAGCGTGGCCGTGGGCTACCAGAGAGGAACTGAGAGGCGCAGACAGATGGAACCATTCAGGCTGTGGATACGGGCTGCTAACGGGTGTCACGTTCGACTTTACCTTGGGGCTGCCGTGATGACTGTGAGTTTCGTCCCTCTCGCTGGACAGGATGTGGGTTTTGATGGCGTCCAGCGTGCGCAGCATCCAGTTGTGCTGACGGCGGATCTGTCTCTGCAGCTCCTGCCACTGCTGGGAGATCATGTGGAGCATGTCCCGCAGTCCTGTGTGCACAGAAACACACACGCTAACACTAACTCACACAGTAGAAATGCTTAATGTTCTGTAATATAAAAACCTGAACAAGTGGTCTGGTCCTGTAACAAAATTTACTATTACCTCATTTAAGCAGTAGCTTAATACAAAGACATCTTATTAACAAATACAAACGCTAAAATATTAGGGGTGTAACGATACGTCGTATCGTATTGAACCGTTCGGTACGCATACGAAACGAACGATTCAGAAAATATAAATAAATAAAAAGAAAGATAATAAACTGTGTAAAATATAATGTTTTTATTGCTACACTCAACAAGGCAGCGCAAACGACGAGACAGGGAACCCGCGCCTGCTCCTCCCACCCCCAAACAGACGAGAACCAGAAACACACACATTACAAACTATCACCCCCGGCATTCAGGTAAC
>JAUCMU010000033.1:1485444-1516668 GCA_032275025.1 Enteromius treurensis | reverse complement strand
TTTTTTTTTTTTTTTTTTTTTTTTTTGGGGGGGGATGTGAATAATTGCAATTAATAATTTGGCAGTACATATATATATATATATATATATATATATTATGTTTATTCAATTATTTTATGTATATAGTATATGTATATATATAAGGTGCTAAAATAACTAAAAATAAAAACAGTTTAGACTTATTTAAAACAATAAAAAAAAAACTGAATTTGAAATTAAATGGAAATAAAAATAAAACAAATAAAAACTATAACACAATATATAAACAAATTATAACAACACATGAATGATACTAAAACTAAACTGTGTAATATTAACACAAACATTATAAATGCAGTTATATTGTGAAAAGAAATCTAAAAAAAAGGCCTGTTCCTTGAATAAAATACACTAGTTACTTTAAGTGTCAAATAAAAACAACTAAAAACTATTAATTAATACAAAAAGCACTAAAAGAGACAAAACCTCAGTGATATATAGCATGCAACAGCAACACAAATCTTCATTATATACTGTGTACATCATGCATATTCGCATATTCATCCCACTTGTTCTTGAAGGATAAGTAGTACATATATTGTATGCAAGGACTATTTTTTATGGTGTTTTTATGGACTTTTCACCATATGCAAAATATACCAGTTGGCAAAAGAATTGCTTATTCTGCTCAACGTTATTATTCATAAACTGAAAAAAGTATTAACCGTTTACATACATGAATCAAACTCTTTAAATAATTTTACTAATCCCTGCAGTGACCATGATTAAAATAACTTAAAATCACTTACAATTAATAAAATGACTATTTTCATGCTTTAACAATTTACAAAAAAATTATTTGAAAAGATTGCACAAGTGGTTTCAGACTGATTGTGTCTACACAGCGCATCAAACTCAAGGATATCCTGTTCCTTCTTTAATTTGTGCTCTGTAATTAGAAGCGAATCTCCAAGCAACATCCCACCTCGACCATCACTGTCCCGTATCTTAGCAACTCGGCAGCCAGCATCACTCCACAGGTACGATCACAGAACGCCATGGGCTGCGACGAGAGGATCCTGATCCAGGCACAATGCGGGGTCACACTCCAGAAGCCCCACTTCCGCCTCGACCGTATTTATCTTAATTTATGCTTTTTAATTACTTTCAACAAATAGGATTTGCAGACGGAGATGCTGATTGTGGTCGCTCGAGACGCAGCGGACACCTGATGGGTTTGGAATATAGAAGCATCCCATAATGCTGAGGGATTAACCGAACGCCCGAGTCCTCATCAGATGCGAAAACACACTCGTGGTCCGGCTCGGGTCACTGCCATCAAGTAGCGAGAAAATCAAACGCCTTGTTTTTTTCTCCCCATCTGTTGATTAGCCAGCGTAGAGGAAGATATTATCATTTAACTCGTTCAATATTTTATTTTTTACCAGAGGTTGGTTTTAATGATTTAGATGATGGTGGTGATTATGATAATGCCATGAGCATTATTATTAGTGATGTGTTTGAGTTTAAGAGGGAAAGAAGAAAGCCAAATGCGTCTGTTGGATCATTAAGGGTGAGTCGTGATAAATGGTTAAATCACAGCACATTAAAGGCTCATTAAAAACAACTGTAGGGGGATGTGTATGTGTGGGACGGGCCGGCTGGACGGCAGGAACATCTCACTGTAGGGTTTAAGTGGGTGTTCTGCCCATTGGCTGACATTTGCGAGGTGCATATATGCCTGGAACAGCTGCTTTATAGAACTGTATAATGTGTAGTATATACTATTATTTGAAATGGCATCTGAAAATGTGCATTAAGCTTAACTGTGTTACACTGTAGTCAGATGACCTCACAACTTTACACATATTTCATTGACTAGCATACAAATATTATTTCATAAGTAGCTATTTTTCCAATTTGAGGTGAAAACATTTTTACCTATTATGACCTGCTGGACCGCTAAAAGTTAAGAAAGGTATATTACTGTTTAAAAGTTTGGGGTTAATTTATTTTTAAATAAATGGAAACTGCACTGCCAAAATATCTAAAAATCCTAAAATCAAGAAGAATTTTTAAGGCAAAAAAAAAAAAAATACTGTCTTATTTTAGAAAAAAAACAAGCTAAAATTAAGTTGAAACAAGCAAATAATCTGCCAATGTGGTAAGCAAAATATTCTTATTTCCAACAGAAAACAATATTATTTAGCTTACCCCATTGGCAGATTATTTAGCTTGTTTCAACTTAATTTTAGCTTGTTTTTTTTCTGAAAACAAGACAGTTATTGTTTCTTGTCTAGAAAATCCTTCTTGATTTGAGAATTTCTAGATATTTTGGCTGGAAATAAGACAACAAATCTAATCATAGAAAGCATTTTTTGCAGTGTGGTATTTAGGAAGGACCCATTAAATTGATTAAAAGTGACAGTAAAGACATTTATAATGACTTTTATGTCATATAAATGCTTTTTTTTATTTATTTACATTCATGAAGAATATTAAGGGGATAAAATAATGGTTTCACAAAAAATATGAAGCAGCAGAATTGTTTTCAACATTGATAATAATGAGAAATAGTATTTATTTACTAAATTCTCACAGTGAAGAATTAGCACTGAAAAGGCAGGTCATTTTTGCGCCTAACCTTACTGAATATGCATTTGTAGCTGTTTCCCTTCCAAAAGCAACATTTATGAAACGCAATTTACTAACATTTGCACTCGTCAAATGACTTGTCTTAAACAATTTTGCACTTGAAATTGTTTTTGCTGGGAGGATACACCACAGAGAACGCATGGTAGGAGGAGAATTTTTCGCAAACATATTAATTCATTTGCAATGCCAGAACATTGTCCATACATATTGTTATTTTCAATTTGCTTCGGGAAATATAACAGGACTTGGTACTTGACTAGGAGTCAAGCAACACCAGGTCTACCAAAACTTCTGGCAACCCTTCATTTTTGCCTAAACCTTAAATATATTTTTGACGTTCTGTGGCTTCTTTATTTCTTTGGACATTTTTCTGCACTATGCTTTGTATATTGCGTTAGTCAATATGTAGATGAGATGTGCATCTGAGTTCTTTTATTTCCTCATCGTTTTGGAATTCCACTCCGTTTAGTAAATCTGGCCCTAAATTTATTAAAATAGAAAACGGTAATTTTATCATTTTACAGTATTTTTAAAAAATGCAGTCTTGATGACTTACTCTAAAAAATAACATACTGTCCACAAACTTCTGAACATTACTCGATATAAATATGTCCTTTTTCAAATCAAATAATGTCCACTATTTACTGTACTTAACACATAATCAACATATAAAAGTCATTTGACATTACATTACTTTACAAGAGGAAAAAGTATAGAAGTGGCCCCTTTAAGAAGCTCCCTGTGGACGGTTGGGTTATAGAAAGGTGCGTGCATGTATGTTTGTGTTTGTATAGTTGGCAGGGAGTAGTCGTCACGCTGCGGCACCGCAGGACAGGGCTGTCGGGGCATTATAAAGAGGCGCTCCTGCCTCTGAGAGCCATCTGCATATTTAATGGTAGCCGGCTTTACCCAGCGGAGACGAGACATACCAGCAGGGAGGTCAGCTGAGTGGATTTGTGCATTTGCCGAGCACTCGGCAAGACTCTTCAGGTGAATAATCACAGATATTGTAGAGGAACGAGTGTCTGCAATGGCCTCTGACTCCTCAACCTGCTGTTCTTAATTCCCGCTCTCTTCGTATACGGCTTTGGAAGCGCTTGGCCGGGCCGCCAGCACCTGCCTCTCCGCTTTATCCCAGAACTCAATTCAGCAGGCCGCGTGCCATTTGTAATGTATGTGAAAGGCGTGCGCTCGGCGCTTCAGAAGCGGTTACTTGAGGATTTATAAATTCTGAAGGTCACTATGTTAATACAAACATTAATAATAAATGTGTGGCTCGGCAGAACCGTACCTGATTTGTGGGAGGTGATGAGTTCCAGGAGCTGCCGTCCCTCCTCCAGGAGACTGTCTTTCAGAGCGCCGTGACTGTCCACGTTGAGTTTGAAACTCTACACACACATGAACACAAAAATGACATGTCAGTGCAAGGGAATAATCTTAGTTCTTTTTTTTTTCTCCTCCTTCATACTTTCTGTCCTCTTCAGATTTCCCTCTTATCTTCCATTAGAACGTCTTCACACACAAATGCATAGAAAAAAAGACATTGCTCATCTGTCAGAAGGACTGTATTGTTCAAGGGTTGCTCTTATAATGCTTAATGGGTAAAGAAAAAAACAGGTTTAAATTAACTACACATTTAAAAGAAAAAAATCTGATTTAAGGAGAATATTAACATTTTATGCACCGTTTTCATGAAAACTATCCTCAGAATCACTCTTTTAGTCACATCAGATAATAAAAAGCAAGCTGTAAACACTAAAATAATCAGTGAAATAGGATTTTTAAAAACTTTGAGTAAAAAAAGTATAATTTTAGACTGTAGATGATAGATTTTTCTGCAAAGCCCTACAATATTTTACTTTTACTGTAATACTGCACAAAGGTTTTTTTGTAATATACTTTATGAGTTCAAAGTGTTAATGGTTAACACTAATAAATGGTTATAAGTCCACACACAGAAATACTATAGAGCTATAAAATGAATGCTGATTGCAGCTCAGATCACTTGATCATGATTGAAATTGATGTGTTCATATTATTCTGATCATGTTTTGAGATCTTTTAAGAAATCTTGAGCAAAAGTCTCAATTTGCTCTTCAATTAATCTCAATTGAGATATTAAGGACATCTTATGTGTCTTTCCAATAGGACTCCTAACGGGTCACGTGAAATCAGCTTTCTTGAACTCGTCGTCCGGTTTCATCCCACTGAAACAAACACTCATAAGTCACATTAAGTGCTTCAGCAAGAATGTATATAATCTCCCACTGCGCTGTCGACACGCAACCTTTAAACACCCTTCACACACTCCTTGATCTCAAACGAGCATTATTCATACATCCTCAGAGGAATGAAGCCCATCTCTCTGTATTTGTCCGAGTCTATCCTGCCATCCGCGCCGCTGAATTATTAACAAACGACAGCCGTCCCTCTAATTCATCATCCGCGGCATAAACTAATATTCAAATGACGTTATAAAACTGAAGCCGTTTCTTCCACAGTGGCGCCCTCCAGAAAATGACCTCGGGACTGAGCAAACGAGTTCCCGTCTTTCTATTTCTGTCTTAAACCCACAATTCAGTGTGTGCCGCTCAGCGGCTCAAAGGATCCATCAGTCGGGTGCTTTCCAACTCTCAGTCATGTGTACGTCTCCCAACAGGCTGCCCATTTACTCTGATGTCTCTATTTCACCTTTTTTTTCCTCTCTCGAAACCCCCACCAAACACAGTTTTTCTTGCCCTCCAGTGGGTGCGGATGGGAGAAAGGAAAAAAAAACTTTCATGTTGATTGGTTTTGATAATACCCAACACTCTCGAATGGAGGGCTCTCCAATTGCTAAGTGTAATCAAAGAGTAGAGAGCATTATCCTGCGTCCGCAGGAAAGGCGGGGGGGTGGGGGGCAGCAAAGGATGTGCTTTTGAAGATGTGCGGAGGTTGACGGGTGGGAACGAGGGGGGCGGTGGGCCGCGCTCCCACAGGGGGCCCGCGCTTGAGGGGCCTAGAGCCATCCTCACCTTCGATTCTCATCTCCTTAGATCTCCCTTTGCCCTGTTTCACACCATTAACGACCGTTTTGATCTGACCAGCGGCATGGAGGGCAGCGGGAGCCGCCACAGCCCGTTTTCACCTTCAGCTGTCTGACGGGCTGCCTGTCTGTCTGACAGCAAACCTGACAGAAAGATGCATCAACGATCTGTAAAGAGTTTCCAATCCATCCCAAATGTCTGTTCATACACGCCGTCTAACATGCTACTCGTACTAATGTTGCATTACGTACTGTATACTCTCACCACGACTCGACTGATGCTGACATTTTTTCTCTTTTACAAAGTTATTATCTCTCAAAAGAAAGAGTCGACTCTGAATTATTAAAACAAGTCATTTTTTTAAATGAATCATAAGCTGCTTCATGTTGACGTCTAATTGAAACATTTATTGCTGCTCACTTGTTGCCACTGGGTGCTGTTTTGGGAGCATTAAAAATAGCTGTTTCCCCGGTTACGGCTGTACACAAAGCACCACTGTGCTCACAAACGCTGGTTTTGATGAAATCGACCAATCACTGCAAATTAGTTTCACACATAACAAAACTAACCAAAATTGTGAAATGTTGTCTTGTCAACTAACTAAAATAAATTAAGCTTAAATAAAAAAAAAACTAGTTTAAAGTTAAGTTTTTTTCCAACTATAATATCCCTTTCTGAACAAGCAAAAATATAATCTTGCACTGAAGCGCCATTTTGCATATATATCTATAAATATCTTTGCAGTCAGACAAAATAATGATATTTCGCTCTGGAAATGTAAGGTAAAAAAAAGTCCACTGCATTATGGGATACATTATGGGATATAGTATTCGATGCGGTGCGCTCAGGTTGTATACTGCACATTTTGGCAAATGTAAGCAGGTCTCTCGGGCATTCAGTGCATCCAGAAAATGCATACCCTATACACACTTAATCCTGTAGTAGCATGTAACCAAACATACGCTTCCAAATGTACACATCAACAACGTATGCAATGCATACTGTTAACCCTGTAAGCTCTAACATATGATATAATAGGAAAATGTAATTTATTAAAACGGAACAGTTCATTGAACCTTTAGACAAAAAAAAGTGTTTTGTTGAGTATCATAGTGTATCATGCTTAAATATCTTATATATCAGGCTTTTATGGCACATATGATACAAAAGCAGTTTATTACTGAACCTTTAGACGAAATCTTAAGTCTTTTGTTGAGTATCATATTGTAATATGTTTAAGGCTTTTATTGCTTATATGATACAGGGGAATACTGCACTCATATTACTGGGAAGAAAAACAACAACTCAAAACTATGCAATTTTGTTCCTGATATTACCAAAAATGGCCAAAAAGTGTGCTATAATTATTGTAATATAAATGAAAAAGACCTTTATGACAATGAAGTGCATCCAAAATTATTCTGCATCTATCACTGAAATGTGTTAGATGATGCTTAGTTTTATGATTAATGCAGTGTTTATTGTGCGCAGCAAAACATGTAATGCAATGCAATACAATGATGATGAACAAATAAAAAGTCTTACGTATCAAATCTGATATTCATATTTAAACATGATTTAAAAAAAAAAAAGTATGCATAATCAAATAAACCTATGCTGCTTCAGTCCAGTAACCTTTCATCTTGAAATATCAAAATCAGTAAAACCTTCTCAGCATAAAGACACATGAACCACAGACTGAAGGAAGACGTGGCTCAGAAAGTAGAAACTCTAATCAAATGACAGAATACATGTAGTACATTCGCTAATCTTTTTTTTTTTTAAGTGACTATTATTATCATGCATTTAATTTAGAAGCCTTAATTTGCATATCAAATACGATACAGTGGTTTTTATCGGGTTTAGTAGGCAGCCTGATTTTTATAATAACATCAAAAAGCACTAATCATGTACAAGCAAACCAGCCATAAGTTTAGTGACTAAGAAAGCATAGAAATGGCCGTCACATACTAAATGGATAGTCTGGTGTCTGAGGTAGTCTGAGAGCAGAGCGAGAGGGCCGAGGCGCTCTCTCTCTCTCTCTCTCAACTTTGTGCCGTCAGAAAGCGCGAGCGAGCTGGACGAGACGGGTGATGGATCAGCAGGTGAGAGAATTTATCACTCATGACAGACACGAGAGAAAGTGAGGAGAGCTTATTTATGAGTTCGGATACAGGCTGAAATTGATATCCTTTACAGAGCTAAACGCCTTTAAAATGAGTAAACAAACCGAAAGGGGAAAAAACGCAGAATAAACAGATATCCATCACTGATTTATGCTACAACAAAATGCTCTAGTAATAGGGTGTAATATCAATTTTTGGTGCACATGGCAAGGACACTCATATACTGTATTCCACCGCATAAAGAGCAAGCTGTATTAATCCCATCAACTATAACTGAGGCGATATCAATATCACATAATCTTATTAAGAGACTCTTTATATCAATTCGTGCAGCTCTTATTCAAGGTTCGGCATAAGGAATGAGGCAATGCACGTCGGTTTTATTAAACGAGGATGTGCAAACACCTCAAAAACAACACAAAAACATTCCTGTCAAGTTTCAAGGTGCGAAAAACACCCTTACATCCATTTCACCATCACCTTTACCTTCAAAACCCAGACTCAAAGAGAAAATCCAATGTGTTCATGAATGAAACCTAACAGTGAAAGCTGCAAATCTGCAAATTTTAAGTTGATTCCTAAAGCATGTGTTTTGTTTGCCTTTACGCTACAAATGTGGGTTACGTCTTCACATGGGAGGTGATACGTGCTTTGTTCTGCTAGCTCTTGACGTGTGCTTGTGTGCAAGCAGACCGCCGCCCCGCTCTGGCTTGGATCAGACGTGAGGGCAGACAGGTTATCGCTTACTTGACATCAATAGATGTGCCACAGCAACCAGTGGACCACGAACCTCCCCCTGTCCTAATCCCCAAATCAGAGACAGAGAGAAGGGAGCGAGGAGGTGTCTGGAGACAGATTGGGGTTTGTGGTGTGCAGGTTTGAAGGAATTTGTGGATTCTGGGGTGAGGAGACAGGAGGACGGCCTGTCAGTCTCTCACGGATCATGAGTGCTGTGCTTGTTATTAAAGGGACAGCTCACCAAAATTTGAAAAATGTCCCAGGAATTTATTGGTTCATAACGGGGTCCAATACAATAAGTACACACATACAATAAATATTTTGAACTTATTTGCATATATTTCTATTCTTATATTTTATATATAAGAATATTTATTTTAAATATAAATATATTTTTAGCATATGTGTGTTTAGCATGTATTTATACTATAATTTACACAGAATATATATATAAAATACACCTAAATATATTTTTAAAAAACATGTATATATATATATATACAAGAAGAAGAAATATTTATTTATTATTTTACAATAATAATAATATTGTTAATTATTTTATTCTAACTATGTCCTTTATTTATAATTTTGTATTGACAATTTTTTATTAATTATGTATAGAAAGCAAATTTACTCTTCAAATTTCAAACTAAAATGTAATTATTAATGAACATTATTAAAATTAAGTTACTAATTCCATTTCAAGGCATTTATTTAAAAGTAATACTGGTTCACAAATCACATGTAATCTGCACTAGTACAGTATGTTGAAAGAAGCATGCTGAAGACGGCCAGACGGTAACCATTTCGGTGAATTTAGAAAATCATGGTTGTTTCTTTTTTTTTTTTTTTTTTTTTAAAAGCTCAAGGTGTGTTTGCTGGCTGCCAAGCTGGTAGTTTGATGGTTTTAAAGGGGTTTTGAGCACACGAGTCAGTGGGTCAGACTGGAAAACAAGCTAAAATATCTTAAACGAGCAAATGCAAGACCAGCAAACAACCTTGAGCTGCTTCGGTGAGGTTGACATTCAGTTTTTTCAAATGGAGAAATAACAGCTGCAAAAGTCTTTTTCAGCACTTACTATGTTTCAGTAGTTTTGTTAACGTACAGGAGCATACCAGCATGTAAATGACATGAAATAATAGTCATGGCCACAAAACTCCAATTAACATTTTTAAACACAATGCACTCGAATGTGAAAGACTGTGTGGTTTATGTACTAACTGACATATATAAAGAATGCCTTTAATGTCTGTGTGTATGTTGGAAAGCAGGAGCACAACTCACTATCTGTGTGACTGGGGGCCCTTGTTTCTGTGTCTCATTTGCCAATGGAGGCAGGCTTGTGTGTGTGTGTGTGTGTGTGTGTGTCGTTAATGTGATTCAGAGACCTGGATCCGCCACCCAGTGCAATCAATAGCTGTTTCATTTCACAATCTCTCAATGCCTTATAAAGAAAGCCCACTCCTTTTCTCTTTCTCTCCTTCTCTTCCTACCCAGCAAAAGCCAACCTCCTCCTTATGGCTCTCCCGTGGGTACCGGAAAGATCCGTGCTCACAGACACACACATATATGCGCACGGACACAAACACAAACACATACACACGGACGCTCCCCACCTGCCAGCTGGACTTAATGCCCAGACATTAAACCTGTGAGCACATCCTGAGAGCCCGAATGCTGGATGAGAGACAGCAAGTGTGTGACCCCACTCTCTGAATCAATAAAAATGAGTGAAGCCCCTCACTATAAAACACAATGTGATTTTCCTCCTTGCAGTACAGGCGACCGGTCACACAGACAGATGGATAAACAAACACATCTCGCTGGTGCACGAGGTAAACATGATACGCTTCTGATACGGGTTAGTAAGGGTTTCACACTCCCATTGGAAGGACGCCTCATAAATGAGATCTTTTTAATATCAATTAGTTTTCAATGAGATTTCAAAAAGGACAAATTGAGGACTTTGCTCATGTCTTCTACTACTCCGATGCTTCTCTTAAAAACAAAACTAGCGGTCTAGGGTCAATATAACATCAACATTTATTTATACATTAATGTTAAATTCTACAAGTTTATAAATAAATAAATGCACATTCACTATTTACTTTTTATGATGTATAAAGACGTTCAATTATCCATGTTTCTAAAAAATACATGCCTATTTAAAATAATTGTTGATAATATTATTGTATTAATCATGAACTTACTAACTAACATATAATTTACTGTAAATTATTTATTTAAATATGACAAAACACCATATATGAAAATGTTAAATAATGCACATTTCTAAAAAAATTTATGTACATTTATAATTTACATTTAACAATATAGTAATACATATTTATATTCATGACAATATTTTTTTTAAATAGAGGGCATTTAGAGAAAATGATAAACTAATTATTTCAATATTGTATATTACAGTGTATGAAAATGTTAAATTATGTGTGCCTATTTATAATTTCCTTTTATTAATATAAAATTATTATGAAAAATATATATTTTATACACAGTAATTTATCAAAAAATGATAAAAGACCTATACATTTCTGTGTTAATTTTTTTTTATTAAAGAAAATGCACATAAATGTATTATTAATACATCTGAGCAGCTTTCTGCTTGAATTGTATACATCTAAATCTTTTTGTACATAAACAACCAACCCATCTGTACCCATTTTGATTCTTCCTTTATAAGAAATGTCAGAGACAAAGGTGATGCTTAAATAAAACATGACTGAGAGACATGATGAAACTATGAAAGAGCAACATCTGAGCAAAAAACCTCCTTTAAGATTGTAACAAAGCAAAGCAGTACGAACACTAGGGGAAACACTTCTGACCATGTGCTCATTTGTTAACTTATGTGAGTTTATACTCACTGAAGGATATCGACAGGATAGACGATTACTCACAAGGTGTGTTTCCAGGTAGAGTTTTAAGCTGTCGATATCAGCTCTGGGTGGCGTCCAGTTCTCTGTGGTTTCTAGAGCGTCTCTCAGCCAGCAGATGAACTCATCCAGTTTGCTGACAAAACCCTGCAAGAACAAACACACAGACACAGACACATCAACACGGTCAGCAAATGTGAATTCTTCGACATTAAAAGTCTCTAAACAAAACCGCCATGTGTTACACCACAACACAACAAACAGGGCCTCCAAAAAATAATCAAGTGTGTTGATAAGGTTTGATAAACTGATAAAAGTTTCGAAGCGAGGGTTTGCATTTGTCAAAAGCACACAATGCTTAAGGGAATGTCACACAGAAGCTGCCCTTGATGTGCCTCAATGGCTTTTTCAGTGAGAAGAGATTCAATGTGCTTGGTGTGTACATACTGCCATCTGCTGGACCAAAGAAGCACTAGACTCCACCAGCTGCTTCTAAAAAGACGAAAAATTAAAGCTATGTCATTACAAAGCTGTCTTTCATCCATACACCAAAATGGAGACATTTAGCGGTACATCCAAAGAGCGACAAATACAGATGGAGTGTTTTATACCTCAAAAAGGACAAAACAACATATAAAGGAGTCTATATTAGTATCTGTAGGTATCTATCAAGTCTTCTGAATACACATGATAGCTTTGCGTGAGGAGCTGGCCAACACTGAAGCTATAAATCACTAAAAACACAGTGTTTATTATATTTTTTTATGGTACTACTGTGTTGTTTTTGGCGCTCAGCAGCACTGATTTGAGCCCGTCCTTCTGCACACGGCAGAAAAAGTATGAAAGGAAGGTGATTAAATGATGACATTTTCAGGTGAACGATTCCTTCAAGTCTGTGGTTAACCAGAAGGTGAACGTGGAGGATCTGAGCTCTAATTAGAGTGACAAATACGCCAGCTTTCTGATGTTCTGATGTCACACGCCCAAACGGATCAAATACCATTTCATAAAGTCTCTAATGAACCATCTGAATGTGATATGAGAACATCTCATCCTTTCTCCGAGGCAGCTCCTCCTGCTCATTATCTAACATTGGCGAAAATCTAAGATATTGATACAAATGACCTCTCCGCAGACGCCGGCTAAAAATCCCATAATTTATCGACTGTTTGGCCTTCGCCGGCAGACAAGCTTTGAAGTGGGTGAGACTGGCTCTGCTTTCAAAGCTAAACGCTGGAGAGGAATCAGAGCTGCCATTTCAGATGTCAGAATAAGGCCTGAATGCATCTCCTGCTGGTTTTTATGTGTTGAATGCATCAACTGGACCCGGTTTTGGTTTGGCAGACTGTCTTGGTCAAGCTGGCCAGAGCTAGTAGACCGCTTTTATGTTGAAAGAAAGCCCTGAAACTATCGCACATCTCTCCAGCTCTGCTGCAATATGGTACATCATCATATAGACCAGAGGAATTCTGCGAGATTGTGGCAGTCGATGGAGATCAATAGATACTGCCGCTAAATTATTCCCCTGGCAGGGACGGCGTGCGATTCGCTCTCATCTTGTGCACTGATAAAGCTCTCAGAGCAGATGAATATGTAGCCGCTGGTCACGGCATTAACTGAGCTTGTCACCAGACCTGTTTGTGAGTGTATTACAGAGGGAGGAAGAGAAAATGAGACGCGACTCCATGCCCCAGAGAAAGAAAAAGAAAGAGACGGACAGACAGAGAGTGAGTGAGAGAGTGCTAATAGGCGAGGGCAGTCATATTTGAATTGGACAACCTCAGAAAGCAATCACGGCTTTTATAGCCATATTCAATGCGTAAAACCAGGACTGTTCACCCAAAAATGAAAATTTGTTGATTTAAAGGTTGTACGTCTGCTTTTATCAAATCAAGGTGTCGAGTTTATTTGCATTAAAAAGGAATTGTTCACCTAAAAGTTAAAAGTGTGATTTCATTTCAAACCTGCATGATCAGTTTAACATAATTCTTTTTTTTTTTTGGTATAGTCTTATTTTTATTTGCAATACCATAACTAGCAACAAAAATCAAGACACTAAGACAAATATATGCAATATATGTCAAAGTGGGGGAGGCAGAGGAGAGAGAGAGAGAAAGACAAGGAGAAGGGGAAGACGGGTTGGTGGCGTCACACATGACTAGGCCCCTGAGACGCCCCCAAGAAGAGGCTTCAGCTGCCAGCTGTCTGTTGCCATGAGAATGAAGTCATCTCCAGCGGCTGAATACTAATGTAATCAATCACCTCCTCCTGTGACATGCATCATCTCAGGTGGATGTCGCTGCCTACCTCCACCCGCTCCAGTGAGCTTACTGCACACACACACAAACGCATGCACACACACTGGAATCAAAGGAAGGGATTACAGCTGAAAACTTTTGAGAGCATCTTTCCCTCCGCTAGTCATTCACCTCCATCAGATCGGCATGACTGCCATGGATTCTGTTCCTAAGACATGAGGAGTGTTATGAAGTAGCTTTCAAAAGTGCTTCCTATGCTGTGACGATTGATCTGCTTGGATGAAACAGAAGACTAAATTTGGAGGTGATAAAATATGCATTGGTGTGAACTGAAAGAATTCCAATGGACGATATGAAGTCATGACATTAGACGAAACGTGTCTAATGTCATTGATCAATGTATATCAGTGGCTTTTACATAAAATTTGCCTTTGTGTTAAGACTGTGTTGGGACCCGTCGGCGGGTCCAAAATTACATATTTAAATTGTGCCTTTAATTTTTAAAGGTCTGTCTGGACCAACAATCCAATACGTGGTACCATTTGAAATGCAGATATTTTATGCAGATATGCAGATATGCATCACATGATATTTATTTTACTGTAACAAAGTTATTTAAACGTAAATAACCCCATTATGTAGATATAGAACAAAAAAAAATAAAAGCGCCTTGTGTTGACATGGTTCATCTTAGGACAGACATCATATATAATAATATTTATCACTTACAGTAGTTTTTTATGTAATTTCAAAGGGTTTTCTTTAAAATGACACCAAGATATTGCATTTATTTCACTGGTATGGGGAGAATTAAAATTTGGGTAGGCGGAAATTGTATGAAAAAAGGGTTATTCTTCCCTACTGTTGGAATAGAATAACTCTTGCATAGATTATGATAGAAACTGACATGTGTTGGAAACAAATAAAATTGTTTGCAGGGAGCTGAGGCACTCAGGGCCTGAGTTTTACACTTTTAAATTTAAGTTTACAAAAAAAAGAAAAGAAAAATCGCCTCTTTTTTTGTCTTTATTATAACACAGACAATATATACAATTATTTTAATCAATTTCAACAGGGTTTTGTGTAAAGGTTTCCTTTAAAATTATACCAATCTTTTGTATATACACCTCTCCATGTGGGTATGGGAAGCCGAAAGGTGGAATTCACCAAAATAGCCCCAGAGCATAACAGGTTAAGAGCTAATCTGACCAACTAGCAAGAAGTAAAGTCTTATTTTTGATTATTTTAATTTTTAACAGCACTCTACGTTTAAATCTGTTTTAATGCGACTGACCAAAGAATGAATGCACAAAAATTTTTACGCAAACGGTATAAGCAGAGTTCCCACCAAAATGCCAGTTACAAATCTAATTCTTAATATGGTTCTTAATAAGTTAAAATGACAACGCTTTCAAACAGTGCAAGAATGATTTGGCCCAATTTTTTTATGGGACAATAGTAGCTAATATCAAAAGTCCTGACTGTAGAAACTAACCTTATATTGTTAAATAAACGTAATCTGATGCACTCATGATTGACACATTTTGATAAATACACAGTTATTAATCTATAATAACATAGGTTTACAAAATGGTGTTCTTGGTGTGAATTTGTTTTGACCACCAGAGGGAGATAGTACGCTACTGTGTCTCTAAGGCAGTAAACAAACCCGTAAAACTAATCTCATGGGCAACAGTCTGGAAAATTGGGCTTTGCCATTTGTTATACTGATAATGACGCTAAACAATATAACATCACCAAATAAAATTATTGCTTTCTGCAACAGTATATTGCTAACAAAAAAAGGTTTATATGCATTATTCCATGATAAACATCTCAAACAACAGTATGCCACTTTGTCACATTGTGCTGACCTCACTAGTATGATCATATGCAATTCCATAAGAAAGTGAAGAACTAGTCTGACAAGTTTGGGTTTCCTCAAGCACCCGGGTCCTTTATAAACACGATTGCATGTTCTTAATTACACAGCTAATCATTTAATTACAGACTTGGGACTGAAGAGAGGTTGTCGGGTAGTGCAATCCTGTTAATTAAGCTTTGAATATTAGCAAAAGGCTGAGGTGGCTTGTTAGTTCATTACCCCTTTAGTTATCAGCTGTTTTTAATATCTGCTTAGTGTAGTGACACATATTAACTGCCGCCTAAGGCATACAAATGACTTCCTTGATGATTATATCCCTTTCAAACCAAATGGAAAATGCAGGACTGTGATAACGCAAGTTTAACCAGTAATAGGGTTAACATTTTAACACTTATTTAGTTTTGCTACAGTGTTATGTAAGGAATAGTCTACTAGTTAGTCATAATATTTCTGAAATATGTATACTAGCATGATCTGATTTGTCAAAATCAGCAGTATTTAGGGATGTTCACTGGACAGAATGTATCTCTCAACATATTTTGCTGAAATGCATCCACTAATTTTTTGACCTGACTGCCAAAAATCAAGACAGAATTTTTCTAGATAAAATATTATTCAAAAAGCAAAATAAGGTTAATAACTAAACACCGCTCACGTGCAACAGGTTGAGATCATGTGACAGCAAATGAAGCATTCTACAGTTTGTTAAATGTTTATTACAGACTAATGAATACAGTTATTCTAAAAACAGTATGCAGTGTACTGTACATACTGCACAGTGTTCAATACACTGAATAATGCACAGTATTAGTATAAAGCCATGTACAACACTGCATACGGTTATGTACGACATTATATAGAGTATATGGGAAAGCATATATACTGTAAGATACTGCACAGTTTAGTATACAGTTCATAACACACAGAATTAGTATACAGTGTAAAGGCAGAGAATATATGGAATAGTATAAAGTAATTAATGAAGTACCAAATAAAGTATGGTAAAGGTCAATATTCAATATACTGTTTAATATACAGCAGTATTCTGTTTATAAGCCACAGTACACTGTATATATAAAAATGTATACTGTATAAACTAATAATATACCGTATATAAAACAGCATTCAGTTACATTGTAGTATAAAGCATATACTACATGGTTAATAGTCAGCACAGCATACTGCAGTATTTAATTAGTAAGCTAGTAATCTATTTCAACACTACTTAGAAAAGTTAGACAAGAAGCATTCATTTCTTACCTCTATCTTCGCCCAGACATCATGGTAGTTTTCTTGGTGCTGAATATCTGCTAGTAGTTGCTGTATCACGGGTGTGCATTGGATCATCATCTTTGGTGCATTGGGCCGACCAGGCGATATATTTCTACCCCCGGACTCTGGTGTGCTTCGTGCCCCCTCGTCCTCAGACATCAGGTCACTGAGTGGGCCAGACTCGATGCTGTCATCCAGAGAAGGTGCCACATCGCTCGAGGAGGTAGGTGAAAAGCGGCCGGCTCGGGAGGGCTTCTTATAGGGGTGCAGCAAAAGGAAATCATTGCTGCTCTCCCAATCAGGGTTGACCTCAGTGAGGTCCCAGTCATCCACGTCCTGGATGGACTCTTGCAGGCCTCTTTGCGGTAAAGCCTGAGCGAGGCTTTCCAGCTTCATCGCCAACATCTCTGTCTTTTTCAGCTGGGCGGGAAGAGCGAGGAACTCATCAGAGCCATACCAGTGCTCTTTGGGGCTCCCTGATGTGTTGGAGATGCACAGAGCATTCTGGTTCACGATCCAGAGAGAGCCTGAGGTGGGAGCTTGATCGTCTGGGCTGGATGACATTTCCCTCTGGTCAGGGTCTGAGGTGTCCTCCCCTGAAGATGGTGGAGGGCTGGAAGAGTCACTGTAGGCCTGCTTGGCTTTGGACTGCATAGTCTTGAAGTTTGTCAAGTGCTTCTGCGTGTGGAAACCCTGAATGGCCTCTGATGAGCGTCTCTCCAGAATTACTTCTGATGGTCTCTTCTGCATGTTCCTCCCATTCACAGCATGGAGACTCTCATAGGACTGACTCCCATTGCCTGGATAAACTGATTCCAGCTCCAGCCAGAACTTTGAGCGATCCAGTGTATCCAGAAGAGAGGGTGTGCTTCTGCTCATGTCAGCCTGGTACTGGAGAGGCGAAGGCCTAGTGCACCTTATGTCCCCATCACCCTCCAGGTACATCGGCTTTTTAGGCAAAGGCTGTGTAGGAGACACATCACTCTTAAAGCCACTTTGAAGAGGGCGTTTGGAAAGGCCAAAGCCGCAATCTCCCTGCATTGTTGAATCAGGTGCACTTTCTTCGCTGATTGTCTCTTGAGGTTCCTGGGTGGAGGTAACGGACTCTTCTGCAGGTGGAGAGGACACCTGGTTTTGTCTAGAGGCCGCAATGTTGAGGAGATCCACACTCTGAAGCAGTTCTGGAAAGTCTTGCTCCAGCTCGGGATAAAGGGAGCGTGGCCCTCGACCTTCTGGGTCGTCAATGGGGCTGTAGTCGCTCAGTTCGTATGCAGTGATGCCGCAGTCCAAGGAGAAGTAGTCCTTACTGCATTTAATGGTGAGTTGGCCAGAGTCATCCACTTCTGTCAAAGCGTCCAGCCGAGCCTAAAGATGATCAAGACCACAAAAACAAACAGACTCATTCACAAACAATACAATCAAACCAATCCTGAATTGATATGGGGTGAGCAAGTACACTTCTTTTAACTGAAAAGCATGTTTGCTAGGCTTGCCTATTCAGAATGTCTTTGGTCAAGGGTATATCAAATGAGTTTATTGTACATTCCCAGCAGAAGGTTGCGTAACTAACTTTCTGTCCTTGTGAATTAGTAAGCGATGCACCCTGAGTAAGGGATGTACCCCGCTTTAGGTGGTTTAACTTGGATGGTGTTTTGGAGATGTGTCTGACCTCGTCGTGATCCTGGCTGAAGGCTTGCAGTATGTCAGTCTGGCGGGTGTAGTTGCCGTTGGAGTCCTGGAGGCCCTGGAGAAGCCTCTCTTTCAGAACCAACACGGACACTCGTAACTGGTGCCAGAGGAGCTGCACGCTCCGGATGTCCACTATGATGTTCACTGAGTAGGACAGGAGCTTCAGGGAGAACTCGGTCTCCAGCAGGGCATGGATCTGCTCGACATGATCTGATATGTCTTCACAGATGTCCTATCGGACAGACAAAAGCACAATCAGTCAACTGATATTATGATCTGCAATTTTGTGCAAGAAATTACACATCATATGATGGGACTGGATTCATACTGCACAATTTGTCATCATGTGGCTTTCTCAACGGTGCTAAAATACCTATTTCCATCAGCAACCCAGAGCCTACAGGATATCAAAGACACATCCCTCTGAAGACTTCTTAGATGGGAAATGTAGAATGTTCAGACAAAATTGTTTATATGAATTACAATTCATGAGAAAGAGCAGAACGAACAGGACATGAGTAACAAGTACTTTGGAATTCCCTGAAAGAAGAGAGATTTTTCCAAAAACACGGCTCACTGATGCAAAGATTGAATTACTCAGCAGGATACATCTGCATCATGCATACCAAATACCTTGATTATGGTCAGGCAAGTAAAGACTACTTAAACCTACCTTCAACCAGGCACAAGTGAAACAACATCACCATGTTATGTATCAATGTAAGAGGAAACGGAGGGACATTTGAGTCATTTCCACATGACTTGTGAGTAATATGGAGGAGATCTCAGAATACACAAAAGAAAACCACTAACTATTTGGTTTTTCCATTGGTTTTTCCAGACATTTTTACGATTTCACGATGATTTCACTGGGATAATATCATTATAGTTACTGACCAGTTGCTTGTAGCATCAGGTTGAACTGATGTAAAAGTCATGGCAGCAAAGAGCACATTTGCGACCATAGGTCACTAGGTCTAGGGGCTTTTCTTTTGCTGTCACTGTGGTTCAAATCATAAATCAAGCAGCCAGGGGCTGATATTAAAAGCCTGGTTTCAGAAGCAGTAACTAATTTCAGAAAATGAGATCACAAAACAGAATAAGATGAGATGGTGTAGAAACACTACACAGCAACTGCACATTAAAATAGAGCCCAAAAACGTATTTGGACAAATTCATTGCATTAGACAACGATTGCATGCAAAGTTAGATAACAATTGAATTTTTTCTGCAAAGTAATGCAATAAGAGACTTTAAAGTGTACCTGAAGTGTTCAAATACTGTTTGGGTCCACTGTTTGTGGTTAGGTCATATCTCATTCCCTCCCCCAGCCTGTGTAAGTCGGGAGGCTCAGCTGCTAGGAAAGTCTGACAGTTGCCTCATCTTATCCAAGCTTAAAACACTGTCATTTATAAAAACTTTAATTTAGGAGTCAAAATAGGACTTGTTTCCAAGGACATACTGTAAACTGGAACATTTTGCCACCTTGATTTCATCGTAATTGCACAAAATCAAATAAAACTTCCACACTGTGTATACAGCATATTTATTTATTTATTGACTTGCTGATTTATTCACTGTTTGAACAAACAAACTAGTATCCTATTTCGTCCAAAAACCTGTGAAAATGTCAGAACCTAAAAAGCACTGAGACAATGAAGAGGAAGGTGACAGTGAATGTAGTTCACGGGAGCATTTATGGCACACGAAGACATCCCAAAACAACTGCAGCTTGTTGGCAACACAGCAACACCAGAGCTGGGGCCAGAAGCATCTCTGATACGGTGTCGTCCACTCCCTAAAATAACACGGCACCGCTGAATGTAGGTCAGACATGCCGCCAAAATGCAGCAGGTCCCATACACCCCTGCCTCGCTGCCTCAAAAACAAACAGTAGAGTACAAGCTGACCATGTTACAGTTCACAGTTCACTGCAGCACACACTGTAACACAGATTATGGTGACTTAATCAAACCAAAAGGTCCCCTAAAGATAGTATCAAGATTTATCACACAAGTGTCACATCAAAAAGATTCAAATACCTAATTTATGAAATATTTAAATGATATAGTGACATTTCTACTTAAGTTTGGCATTAAAATACTAATGAACAAAACAAATGCTTTTTTCATTTTTTAACATTTCATTGGTTATTTTAAAGATTATCTGGTATGTTTGACTCTCTATTGCTGAACTGCAGCACTATAATGATCACAAAAATATTTAATTGATCACTGTCTCAATTTTTTACTTAGCGGGGCAGGTTTCAAGTCTCATATGACTCTGTGGTGTCTCTTCCCCCACTATCGATATATTGTTCCATTTTCCAAGGTCAATGTCACAAAATAAACCTTTCAGGGTCAAACAAGACCCTCAGCAGCTAACTACATATATACTGATTTATGTACACCAAATAATGCATTTCCCCCCCAAATAAATTAATATTATTCCACAACAATTTTAGCAGCAATAATAATATGAAATGTGTCTTGAACAGCAAATCAGCATTAGAATAATTTCTGAAGGACCAATTGACAAAAAAATTCAGCTTTGCATTACAGAAATAAATTATATTTTAAAATATATAAAATATAATGTTATTTCACATTTTAATAATATTTCACTATAGTGCTGTTTTTATTGTATTTTTGATCAAATAAATACAGCCTTGGTAAGCATAAGAGACATCTTTAAAAAAAAAAAACATTTTAAACCTTGTCCAACGATACAAAAAAAAAAAACCTTTGGTAGTACCGTGTACTTCTCATCACTACACAGTGAAAGTGACAAGAAAAGGTGTAAGCGTGCCACAGCTGCCTTCTTAATACCATGTGTCCTCTGATGACACAAGCACATGGACACACATACAAACACTCTCACGTAAGTTCTTCCTTTTCCAAATGCAAAATAACACATAAACCTTTTCCTACATAACATGCCATTTCTTAGCCTTTATCATACAGAGCCAGCCTACTCAATTATCCATAGAAGAAACACAGCCACTCGACTTCAATATTTCAAACAATCTCAGCAACGTCAACCCATCAGAGACTTCCTGTTAGAAAAATACTTGAGCATGTCAGCTGATCCGTCCTCTTACCTGCTCGCTGGCTGAAGTAAAACACAATGAATCAAAGAGAATGAAGTCAGAGATTGGTTTAGTGTGCTCTGCGCTGCATGCGGCGCTGATGTGTGTCAGATCTGATGTCAGATGTGACAGCTCGCGCTGTCTGATATGCTGTCGTTCTCTCTCTCTCTGTATCTCTTCCTCACTCACTTCACAGGCCTGTTTCTTCCATTCTGTCTTTCTCTCTGGAGGAGGGGCTGCCTCACCACACCGAGGGGCTATTTTGGGACCTGACCTCTCCCTCCCTCCAGCGGCCCTTGTGCTGCTCTCACTTTGTCTGGCCCACCAGCACAGGCAGCTGCTGCAGGGGGAATTATACGGGGTCTGATGCGTAACTGGAGACGTTAAGGTCACAGCACATACTGGGGCTTCCACATTAGCATTAACACCAACACAGCTAGTACATTACACTGTACAGTATAATACAACGTATTTGTGCAAAGAAATCTGGCTTATTTACTTGCATACTAAAATGCTAAATATATTTTGATCGGTTTATTAGGTAGATTTCAATCAAATGCATCATAACATAAGCATTGACATTACAGCACAACTATACAGTAATGTTTAATTAGAAAATAAGAGGATCTTTATTCAAGGGCTATAAAATGTTTCTTGAGCAGCATTCAATTTGCTGATGATTTCTGAAGGATCATGTGACACTGTAATGATGCTAAAAATACAGAAACGAGTTATGTTTTAAAATATATTCACATGGAAAAACGAATATTTCACAACAATTCTGTTTTTAACGTGTTTTTGATCAAATAAACGCGTCCTTGGTGAGCATAAGAAAACATTCTTAAAACCATTCCTACAGTAAAGTTTTTTTTTTTAAAAAGCAACAACATACTCTTTAGGGCAATAAAATGGTCAACTAGCTAGTAAAAAGTTGCCTAAACTAACTAACACACCCAAACAGAGTCTATACATTTTAATTCTAACAAATAAACACAAAAATGGGACTACTGAAATCTTTTATTAGTGGAAAATTAATCATTTTGGACAAAATATTGCATAAACAAACATGCAAAAGGACAAGCAATGTGCAGAACTTTGTAAATTACTTTCTATTAGGACTTTCTATGAAACCAATACAGCATGCAAATAACACAAAGTCTTGCACATCTGCAAATCACACAGACCGTTCAGCTCACTGTACACCATTCACTCTCTGTAGATGAAGCTGAATTCTCTGCAGTACTAAGATTACATCACTCTAAATGTATGTCCACGTGAACCGATCCAGTCTCAACTGGGTAAAAATACAGACGTGAGAACTACGGGTGTGTCTGCGTGCGTGCATGTGTGTGTGTAAATCAAATCAGCGTGTGTACAACCTGCGTCCAGACAGCTGCTAAAAAGCTATTGCTATTAGTGCCAATGCAAGTGTGCTTTATAAGTGTGTGCATCCTTCTCATACTGTACATCTGATCTGTGGAATAAGGGTGTGTCTGCAGACATTGTTCTGTGGGCTGGTCTCATCTGGGAATGTGGACATCACAGCTGTGTGCTGATCTCTAAGCACTGATGTACATTAGTGTGTCCACTCTCCACATACTACACACAGCTGCTACAGCAAACCAGAACATTCCTCTTAGAACCAGCTCTGTACTATTTGTCTATCTATTCATGCACCAGTGACAGACATCTTCATGTTCTCTCATGAGTCTTTGTTAGTGATGCCATCTTTTGGGCGATAGTAACAGTGATGTACTTGCGTATGACATACTAAAGCACAATTATGTAAACAGTTGGACATGTAATCTCATATATATATATAAAGGCTACCTTACACAAAACAAAACAGACATGCATGAGCAAACGGGTGTTTATGATTTAATTACTATATAGAGTTATACATTACAGTTTTTTTTTATGTAAAAAAAAAATCTTTTGCTTGCAAAAGCCATATTTATTTAGTGAAAAATACATTTAAAAAAAAAAACTAATATTGTGAAATATTTATTTGGAAATGTAATTTATTCCTGTGATGCAAAAAGCAGAATTTTCAGCATCTGTTTTAGTGTCACATGATCCTTCAAAAATCGTTTTGTTACACTTCTGCTGCTCAAACATTTCTTGTTAACAATGCTGAGTTTATAGCAGTTTGTCTATTTCTCCATATTAAACCGTGACACTGATTTTTTTTCCTTTGATAAACATTAATTTCAAAAGCACAGCAATTATGGCAAACAGAATTTTTTGTAACATTACAAAAGTATTACTGACACTTTTGATCAATTTAATGTGCCTCTGCTGAAAAAAGTATTAGTTTCTTAAAAATAAAAAAAAAATCTTACTGATCAGACTCTTAAACATTAGTGTTGATCTCCACAAGATGGCGCTGTATGCTTGAAAGTCAAAGCCAATATATAGTTTATGAACACCTACCCACTACAGTTGAAAAAATGCTAAATAATAAATTTTACGAGGAAGAAGAGACGAGTGACCATTTCTGAGAGACTGAAAAGATGTTTTCGTCATCTGTAATTGCCTCATAATTCCTCCTGAAAGCACATGATTGTTGCATTTTTCACAATTGATAACACACACTGAAAACTCAGTTCTAAAATCAAAGTGCACACAATGAAGAACCGGCCCTGTATGTTGAGCTTCAGTAGGAAGCTCACAGGAAGCCTGCATGTGAGTCACTGAGGCACACTAGTGTAGGAGTATCAGTCCGTGCTGAGCTCTGTGGCCTCTCATGGAGAAGCAGATGTGTGCTGCCCGACTGACTCATTGTCTGCTGATACTGAACACAAAGCCTTCAGTCACCCCCTCAAAATAACACTGGATTCAGCAAGAAACACACAGGATTCTTCACAAACAACAACACACAGCATCAACAGAGAGAGAGAGACAGAGAGAAGTAGGTTTCATAACAGTCCACAAAAGAAGTAGAAAACGGTGCTCAGCCAACCAAATAAGGGAAAAAGGAAAAAATCAAGAAGAAAGAAAGTGCAATACTTGCTATTAAATCTATGAAACATGTCCTATCTAAATAATACATTACAATCTTAATTTACATATATTAATTAAGTTTGTGTGTGTTAAAATATTCATATATTTTTAATTAGAATAGTTTATTAATCATTTGCATCATTTGGCAAATTTAATCACCAACAGGTAAAATCAACATTACATTATGACATATTGTTAAAAGAAAATCTGAAGGGATGTGGTATTCAAACTGTTCAGAATAGACTTAATTTGATTGTTAATAGCCTAATGGCACAATCTAATTTCATACAGCTAAAAAGATTTCACTGTGGCAGTGCCATTTGGCCAGTGAGAGAAAAGCTCTGCTTCAGAGACTCTATCACACACACACACACTCTCTTTCTAAAAGCCTCACACATGATTTATTAAGAGGAAAGGCTGTAAAACGCTGTGACACCAGAGAATACAGAGTGTTATTTAACAACACAAATGAACAACTGCAATGTTGGAAGAAGAGAGGAAACCAGCAGATCCAGTTCCAGCTCCTGTGACACACGTTCAGTTAAAGAAGAGACTCCTGTAACACATTAATAATGCACAGACTTCGCCGAGGGGAACTGTGACACAGCCGGTTTCCTTTTCCCTTTCACTGATTTAAAACTAAAGCGTGTTGCTTTTTGAGGTTAAAACACTTCCTTCTGTCTCGGTTTCAAAGCAATCCACTGGTTCTTTGAACGGCTCTCATGACGATGTGAGCAGCTGTTTATCTGAGCCGTAACACGATGAAGCAGACCTCATTCTGCCTCATAAAGACATTAAGAGGGTGAACGTCTAATTAAAGGCTGCTGAGCGCACTGTTCTGATTAAACCTCAACAAACACAAAAGATGAAATGAGAACACAACCGGAAAACAGCGATGTTACTGAAACCTCATTCTTTCAGACAGTGTTAGTAGTAGTAATAGTTTTTTTAATCTGAAAGTGGAGCAGAGGGATTCAGACGCTCAGCTGTGAGTCAAACACTGAAACTCTCACTATGACCGAATCAAACACTTGGGATTTCATTCAGTCATCAAATATATGGCTCCTAGTGCAATAGACTGGGGTTTCCCACACTGGTTATACGAGCTGATGAAAACAAATAATTAAAAAAACAAAAAGATAGGAAATTGTAAAATTAAGATCAAATATGGAGTATAAAAAAGGGTCCCACTTATTAGGTGGCCTGCTGGTACGTACATGGTAGTATATACATGTTTTTACATTGTACTTTCATTTATAAAAAAAATACCTATATGTAATTACATTTGTAATTAATTTCTGTAATTAGAAATTGGTGCCTTGGAGATTATTTACCAACCCCAAACTTCTGAACAGACATATATAGTACTATTAAATTGCCATGGATGAATACACATTCAGCATCATTATTGGTCTCCTCAACTGACCCACCAGAATCAAGCATTCATGTGCTCTTACCTTGAGCTGTACCAGGTGCACATCCACGTGTCTGTTGATGCTGTCTTGCTGCACAGAGTGTGTGAGGTCTCTGACTCTCTCCGTCGTGTTCCTCAGCCAGGTCTCGATCTCTGGCAGGTGCAGAACCACCTTCCAGTCGGCCCCTGTGTGGAGAGGAGGGGGTTTTTGGTACCTGTGGTAGGGATCTTGTTTATGGGTTGGCTCGTCCCCGCTGATGCTGGGCCCACACGGATCATCGTGTTTATCGGGGCCCGGGTCCAGGGTGGGAGTCACAGAGGTTATCATAGGAGAGGAAGCCTCACTGGCCATCGGTGATACGGCAACATTCATAATGAAACAAAGAGTGATCCTGAGGATGGGCCTTTTTGGTTTAGCTGTTTGGAGAGGAGATAAAAAACGGTAGTATGAGTGCACAACACCCATTAATATAAAAAGAGCTGCCAGATTTAGTTCAGTATGGAAAGTCAGAGGTCATTTTGATTGCAAATCTAATGGCAGTCACTGTCATAGATGACAGCATGTAAAGGGGCTCTCATGGTGAAGTATTAGAAAAGCATTCAAAGAAAGGGAGTTTCAAAACACTGCACAGCTGTTTCAGGAAACATTATGAAATGTTGTATGAAATCCTCTAAAATAGAGTATATTTGCAGACAGCATTTTATTAAAACCAAAATTAATCATCAATAACATCATGCATTTTTCCTGATACACACATTTAAAAGTTCATTTAAATTAAAATGTTATTTAAGGCACATACAGAGCATATACAGCAGATGACCTCTAAGCTAAACTTATCCAAAAAACTCTGAAATATTGATCCCTTTGGGAATAGAAACCCATGTCACCAAAACCCTTTAAGATGTTTTCAAGCTCCATCATACTCTGTTTAATCCCGGATCAACTCTTTCACATCACTTACAGTGAGGATTATGTGCATACTGCCATCTCAGCAACACATGCTATTTTCCATTTCAACATGAGAAAACACAATGACAAATAATAGTCAATATCTTAATATTTATAAATGATACATTTTTATTGTTAATTAAAACAAACTTTTGAAAATTCTTTGCATTAATGAAAAATAAATTAAAATGAAATGCAGTGTAGATATTAAATTTAAAAATTTCAGTCAGTTCTAAATTTCATACTAAAATGACTAAACCTGAAATAAAAATAAAGCTAAACAGATGTGTGTGTGTGTGTGTGTGTGTAGAATAGATAGATAAATCGCATTCAAAAAATTATAATATATGTGTGTACAGTGTATATTCATTATGTAAATATTAATGCACCCACATACAGTAAGTATTTAGAAAATATTTTGAAAATGGATTTACATGTATATATTTATTTTTCTATATTTTATATAGATATATTTAACATTAACAACACATTTCTCATAAATACATGCAAGCAAGTTTTTGTATTTATATATGCATAAATAAATATACACAGTATAAACATGTCACGATTTGGGTCTGGGCTGCTGTAAGAATCTGCTGTCGCGATCCAGCTTCTCAGCGGACAGAATCAAGGCAGGCAGAACTTAGTGCAAAGTATTTAATAATAAAGGTGCAAAATACAAACTGAACGAAAATGCTGGGATCAAAGCAAACAAACATTCAAAGAGCAGGGCAGACGAGCACGGTGACATTCACAAAGACGGATACAGAGGACTGAAATGAACCTGGATAAATACACAAACTAATCACAGAAAACTCACAGCACCTGGGGAGACAATTACACACTAAGGACCGGGGCGGGGTTTACAAATGACAGGAGCACATAAGGGAGAATGAAAACAAACACAGAGCACATGGACAGCAAATGAAAACATTAACAGGAGTTTCATGGAACGCCTGTGGGCGTGACAAAACACTTATATTACGTGAACAAAAATTATATATATATATATTTAAAATAAAAGTTAATTAATTAATATATATATATAAAAGCTAATTCAAAATATTAATAAATCCTATATAGTATGTAATAAATAGCACTTAAACCGTAAACATTTTATTCACATGCACTAATGAAATTTAAAACATCTACCTACTGAAATTAAAAGCAGGACTTCAAATTCAACAGATCAGACAGATTAGCTTCTGTGCTGTAATCAGCTGTATCTCACACTACTATAATATTAAGCCATTTTAAAATATCAAGCTAACACTAAACATGTTCCTGTAGCTCCCATAGAATTCATAAACCAATAAAATGTATTACATCCTTTTTTTCTGTTTATATTTTAACTGACTCAACAGAATATAACAAACAGAATTTCTGCTTCTGCAGTTTATGTCATAAAGATAGAGAATAATTTGGTAGCACTCTACAATACAGTGCCCATGCAAACTCACTACTAACGTAATTACTGCATTACCTACTGCAACAGTCACTAAATGCCTATGAATAATGCACGATGAGGTCATTTCCTAAGTCATACACAATGTCATTACATCAGCATCTGAGGTCACTTTCACCCTGCACAAAGAAAGAAATCTGATGGTCATCTGACACTCATCATGTCTCACCGCCATTATCCAACATTGAATATCTAGGCCACTGCAACAGGGAAGTCAACGATTGGAAATCAATATCTTGAACGATCCGGTTTGAGTGTCTGGTTAATATGCTGCTTCAGCACTGAGTGATGCCACCCCTTCAACAGCATCACAGATATCCCATGAATTATTCAGCTAATATGGCTTCCTGGCATTTACAGCTCATCCGCATGTATTTGTTAAAGCCGTCCAAACCGATTTATTAGTTGAAATTCAACAAGAAAGGGCAGAGAGTATAATTTCAGATGTGTTTGCAAACGCAAAAGTGACAGAACGACAAACGATGGCACACATCTACATCAGGGGAACATGCAAACAAGTGTTCACCAGGGATTATACAGGGCCTTACAGGTGATTAGCATATCATATGCATGCATAACTTATTCAAAACATGACATGCACACGCACTGATGCATTTGCATGCTCTATGTTAATCTCTTTACAAACCGAGCCAAGTCCAGCCTCAAGAAGATCACTTAACTGGTCCATCAACTGATGTCTTGTAAAGCGAAAAGTTGCGAGTTGTGCGAGTTCCATCATTAAGATGTTTTCATGCTTCACACCTAAACACGAGTCCTCTCTCTATAATGTTGCTTTCAAACCATGAATTGTTGCCATCTGATGTGCTGATAAAAAAATAATTTTTATCCACATCTGTCACTCTGTCTGCTTTATTTCCACACTACTAAAGTGTCACTGCAAATAAACAATAAACAGCAGATGAATAATACACGTGCTGCTGTCCAAGCCAGAGCCAAAAGCTTTACTTAATTATACCAGGCAGGCACTCAATAAACCAGCCATCAGTTCTGCTGACTTCACTAAATCCTCTGAAATGAGCTGCAGCCTCCGTTAGAACTCAAAATGGGTCAAACTCCTGCTTCTTAGTGAGCACAGTCTCACACCACAATCTGACACCTACAGAAATCACAATGAAGTACACGAATACAGCTGCATCCCAAAAGCCAGAAAAAGGGTCACACTTTAGATTACAGCGATCACTTACAGTATGTGCTGAATCTATTTTTACATTATGTACAGTTCATTTCATTTATTACAGTTCACAAATAAAATTGTCACAAATTCCTGATGGACAGTGTTGGGAGTAACGCATTACAAGTAACGGGAGTTATGTAATAATATAACTTTTTGCAAGTAACTAGTAAATTAACAGATTACATTTTATTTTTAGAGTAATATAACTGAGTTAATTTTTCAAAAATGTAACGCCACTTACTTTGTGTTCTTATTTATTGACTGACAAGTCTCCTGACCTCATGTTGGGAGAAATCGGAAATACAGAGCATTGTGTGCGGTGTGTGTAGTAAAAAACTGAATGTGAATGCGCATTAATTCATCTCACTCTCAAAAAACAGATTTAGTATTCATCAAAATTAATTAAAATTCAATTCAATTCAATTCAAATTTATTTGTATAGCGCTTTTCATAATACATATCATTGCAAATAAAAAATAAACTCAGGATATGACGCAAACCTGCAATAATTAAATGACACAAATGTATCTAATCCTATCTTATTAACCAATGTCAATGCTGAGCTTTGATGTTTCAGTTCAACCATATTTACAAGCAAAAATGACTGTGCTTCATTTTTTTCAACTTTCCTCTGTATTCTAATTTACAGATGTGAATTTACCTTTTCTACAGCCTGAGGTTTATTCGTGACACTTTTTGCATATGCTATAATTAGAACTTCTTATATTAAAAACAAACACTCAAGCTCTGCCCATATTTAAAAAGTAACGCAAAAATAACGTAACGCATTACTTTCCATAAAAAGTAAATAAGTGACGTAATTAGTTACTTTTTTTTAGGGAGTAGCACAATATTGTAACGCATTACTTTTAAAAGTAACTTTCCCCAACACTGCTGATGGATATTACTGAAATAGATGCCCTGACAAATCATATGCATGTCTTTGTGACAGCACTTTGAAAATGTTCTAAATGTTTGGGAAACCTGTTTGGAAACATTATTTTCACAATTTATGAAGATATTAATAGAAGACTTGGACTGTCAACTTTATAAAATGAAGGAACCAAATAAAAAATTCAAATATGAAAAAATTATATAAAAAAAACATAGAAATTAAGCACTTTTTAAATGTGTCTCCTAATTTGCCAGTTTAAAAAAAAAAAAAAGTTTAGATCTCAAGAAAAATTTCCACAAGCTTATAAAAAAGATACAAAACTGGCAAAGTATTTCTTCAAATATGTACCATTTTGGGAATAATATTTTTTAGAGATACCAATATTTTAGGGGTAATTAATGTACAAAGGTGTACCTTTTCGAAAAGGTACCATCCCAGTGAGAGATTTTGTACCTTTTTCCCTGAGAGTGCATTAAAAATGTAAAAAATTAAACATTTACAGGCCTTGTCCTTGTATTAATAGCAGTAAGATCTATGGTTAACATTAAATACCTTGTTTGTTTGTCGTATTTGACACAAAGAAGTTACTGACCAAAAGGAAATCTAATCATTATAATATTATGATATTACGAATGCTCCAACATATGTACATGACCTCAATAATTTTTGGTGATGCAATATATTGCTCA
>JAUCMU010000033.1:1437426-1456493 GCA_032275025.1 Enteromius treurensis | reverse complement strand
CTGAGAACTTTATTTCCTCACGATGCATTAATACCTTTCAGATCCCCACTATAAAAACCACCACAAGCTTTAAAATTATTACCATTCAAGGGAGACCGCTGGATGCTCACCCAGTGAACTGCAGAACGATCGACCTCCAGCTTCAGATAGGTTGTCTTCATCAAGAGGCTATCCGTTTCCTGGTTCTACCTGAAGCCAATATTGACATCCTCCTAGGACGACCGTGGTTATCCAAGCATAATCCCGACACTCGCTGGACCACAGGTGAAATTTTGAAATGGAGCCCATTTTGTTTTCAACACTGCCTGTCTTCCTTTCCACAGCCCACCACAATGCCCTGTCTCTCCACAACCGTGGAAAGCCCAGTAACCAATGTCCCATTCCACATACCTGACGAATACCTGGAGTTTGCAGATGTCTTCAGTAAAGAGGCCGCTACGCACTTACCTCCACATCGCAGATGGGATTGTGCGATCGATCTCGTTCCCCAGGCCATCTTACCTAAAGGTAAAATCTACCCCTTGTCGTTGCCTGAACAAAGGGCCATGGAGGACTATGTTACGGAAGCTCTGGCTCAGGGATTCATACGGCCATCCACTTCCCCAGCGGCGTCCAGCTTCTTTTTTGTATCTAAAAAGGACGGAGGTCTGAGGCCATGTATTGATTATCGGGCCCTGAACTCTCAAACCATAAAGTTTTCCTATCCATTGCCTCTAATAACATCAACCCTGGAGGAATTGAGGCAGGCCCGAGTCTTCAGTAAACTGGACCTTAGAAGCGCGTATAATCTCATTCGTATTCGTAGTGGTGATGAGTGGAAAACCGCCTTTGTCACCCCTAGCGGCCACTACGAATATCAGTTGATGCCGTATGGTCTGGCCAACTCTCCTTCAATCTTTCAAAGTTTCATGAACGAGATTTTCCGTGACATGTTACACCATTTTGTTATCATCTACATTGATGACATTTTGATTTATTCCAGAGACCTGCCCAGCCATGTTACCCACGTCCAACGAGTCCTTGAACGTCTGTGCTCCCACCATCTATATCTCAAGGGAGAAAAATGTGAGTTCCATCTAGATCGCATTAATTTCCTGGGTTATTACATCACACCCGAGGGGATAGAGATGGACCCCAAGAAAATTCTTGCAGTGTCAGACTGGCCTACACCTACCACGGTTAAAGAGCTTCAACGTTTCCTGGGGTTTGCCAATTTTTATCGCCGTTTTATAAAAAATTACAGTCTGATATCCTCAACACTCACTTCCTTACTAAAGGGGGCAAAGCGGTCGATCACATGGAGTCCGGCGGCTCAAGAAGCCTTTACTCACCTGAAGAATGCTTTCTGCACGGCCCCTATTCTGCAACATCCCAACCCAGAGCTACCGTTCATAGTGGAGGTGGATGCTGCCACTACAGGGGTAGGAGCCACTCTCTCACAATGGCATGACACACCACCTACTTTGCATCCCTGTGCCTACTTCTCGAAGAAGTTGTCTGCTGCCGAGCAGAATTACGACGTGGGCAACAGAGAGCTGCTAGCCATTAAACTGGAAGAGTGGCGGCAATGGTTAGAGGGAGCCCAATATCCTTTCACGGTTATCACTGACCATAAAATTCTCCAATATCTTCAGGAGGCTCGGAGACTTAATCCACGTCAGGCTCGATGGGCACTCTTCTTTAGACGCTTTGATTATAAAATCTCTTACCGGCCCGGATCAAAGAATACAAAAGCGGATGCTCTGTCTCGTCTCCATCAGCCTGAACCTCAGACCGAAGTGCCAGAAACCATTTTGCCAAAGGAAACATTCTTAGCCCCCATACAATGGTCCATTGACCCCTCAGGATCCGGCACCTCCGGGAGTACCGGAAAACAAGAGGTATGTCCCACATAACCTTCGAAATAACCTGTTGGAATTAATTCATACCTCTCCAGGGTCCGGACATCCAGGGGGCAAGCGCACTCTCACTCTCCTCCAAAACAAATATTGGTGGCCTGAAATGAGTCACGACGCCTACCGGTATGTGAAAGGATGCTCAGTCTGTGCCACATCTACCACCCCCCATCGCCTACCAGAAGGTAAATTAGTTCCGTTACCTGTTCCAGAGAGACCCTGGTCCCATATTGCAGTGGATTTTGCTACTGACTTACTTAACTCCGATGGATATACTACAATCCTTGTGGTCGTAGACCGCTTTTCTAAATCTTGTAAATTAATTCCCTTACCTGGTCTACCTACTGCCATGAACACTGCCCAACTCCTATTTTCACAGATTTTCCGCCACTTTGGCATTCCAGAGGACATCGTGTCCGATAGGGGGACCCAATTCACTTCTCGGGTCTGGAGAGAATTCTTTCGACTGCTGGGAGTTTCTGTAAGTTTATCATCTGGATACCACCCTCAGACAAACGGGCAGACTGAGCGTAAGATCCAAGAAATATCCCGGTATTTGAGATCATATTGTCAAAACCATCAAGACACCTGGAGTCAGTACCTGCCATGGGCTGAATACGCCCAAAATTCTCTCCGTCAAAGTACCACAGGACTAACACCATTTCAATGCGTTCTAGGATACCAACCTCCCTTGTTCCCCTGGAACGACGAGCCATCATCCGTTCCTGCCGTCGACTTTTGGTTCAGGGAGAGTGAAAGGGTGTGGGAATCCGCTCACGTGCACTTACAGCAAGCCATCAGGAGACATATTCGATGGGCAGATACTAGACGGTCCCCCACACCAGTCTATCAGCCAGGAGAACTAGTTTGGCTTTCAACAAAGGACATGAGACTTAGAACACCCTGTCGGAAACTCAGTCCCAAATATGTCGGACCATTCCCCATTCGTCGTCAAATCAACGAAGTCACTTATGAACTTGAACTGCCACCACATTATAGGATTTCACCTACCTTCCATGTCTCCTTACTGAAACGCCACACTAACCCCATGTTTCCTACCTCCACAGACCACCCGGAACCCCCTCCTCCACCCGAAGTCGAGGCTGCAGAGAACATCTACCAGGTTCAATTCATCCTCGACTCCCGGCGGCGAAATGGGCGGCTCCAATATCTGATAGAATGGGCTATGGACCGGAGGAGAGATGCTGGGTTGACAAGGACGATATTCTCGACCCATCCTTAACTGCGGAATTTCATTTGTCACATCCCACCTGTCCGGCTCCTAAAGGGCGAGGCCGCCCTCGCCGGCGGGTACGAGCGTCAGGAGCCGCTCGTGGAGGAGGGGGTAATGTCACACCGTCACTCTCACCTGCACCGGGATCAGTTGATACAGAGAACACGCAGCCACCAGTCACACGCTCACTATCACCTGATTACTGACACCTGTAGGACAATCAAACAGCATTATTTAAGATCGCTCTGCCAAACACTAAACGGCTGAGCTCAAGGTTAGACGCTTGTCTATACTCACCTCCTGTCTGCCTGCCTGTGGATTTCGTGCTCTCTCTCCCTCTGCATGGATTATGGAATTCGTCTGTGGATTATAAAAGACTTTAAAGGAAGGATCGAGAACTCTGAGTATACTTACCGATTACCTACCTGTGTGTTTCCGCTCCTCTGCTCCGATCCTGTGTGATAACTTACCTGATATACTCACCTGTTGAAACCTACCAGCGATGCCTTTATGTTTATCCTGATTTGAACTCTTTATATATTCTGCTTTACTTCGCTGAAGACTGTTTGACTTTCTGTTTAATAAAACTCACCATTTAAACCTACTCAAGTCTTCCGTGTTGTCTGAGCGTGACAAGGAGATGGTTCCTCGTTCCAGGGAAACAATGGTGGTTGATCTGTGGCAAAATCTTTGCCAATATGGGTCCAGGGGCGTTCAGGTATGGGCAGAGGTAAGAGTTTACTGGATGGTAGTTGGTGTGGAGTGTTGACGATGGCACAAACTGCACAACCCTTAACATACTCATTGACGTCGTTCTGCATATGGGGCCACCAGAAGCGTTGATTGAGCATCTGTAAAGTACTCTTAGTGCCTGGGTGGCCGGCTCCGGGTGAGGTGTGGGTGGTGTCAATCAACCGTATTCGAAGCGCGGTGGGCACATAAGTTTTCTGGTCGGGGCACTCAGGTGGGGATGGTTCCTGAAGCGTTGCCTGTCGGATTTGATCCTAAAGATCCCAGGCTATAGGAGCCAAAATGAGAGATGATGGCAGGATAGGTACAGGTTTCTCGCTGCATGGTTCTGGGTCGTACAGCCTAGATAGTGCATCTGCCTTGGTGTTCTTTTCTCCGGGTCGGTATGTCACCTTGAAATTAAAGCAAGAAAAGAACATAGCCCATCGAGCCTGACGTGGATTAAGTCGCTTGGCCTATTGGATATAGTGGAGATTCTTGTGGTCAGTTATTACGGTGACTTGATGTTTGGCACCCTCCCACCAGTGACGCCACTCTTCGAAGGCTAGCTTTATGGCCAGGAGTTCTCTATTGCCAACATCATAGTTCTGCTCTGCTTGCGTAAGCTTCTTGGAGAAGTAGGCACAAGGATGTAACCTGGGTGGATTACCTTGATGTTGTGAAAGTGCGGCACCTACTCCAAGTGTGGATGCGTCCACTTCCACAATAAACAGTAAGTCAGGGTTTGAGTGACTCAGGATGGGTGCAGAGCAAAAGGCATTTTTCAATTGTTGAAATGCAGTTTCTGCTGAAGGATTCCAGTGGAGCGCTTTCTTGTTCCCTTGAAGCAAGGATGTTAATGGTGCAGAGATGTTGCTGTAGCCTTGGATGAATCGACGATAGAAGTTCGAGAACCCCAGAAACCTTTGAAGAGCTTTGAAATTGGTAGGAAGGGGCCAGTCTCTGACAGCTCTCAATTTATCTGACTCCATGGTGACGCCTGCTGAAGATATGATATATCCAAGGAATTGTACTTCTGGTAAGTGAAAGGCACATTTTTCAGCCTTGAGATACAGGTGATTTTCTCTCAGGTGTTAGAGAACCTTGGTGACGTGGATTCTAGGGGAAGCAGGTCAGGTGAATAAACCAGAATGTCGTCGATATATATGATGACGAATTGATTGAGCATGTCACGGAAGATTTCGTTCAGGAAATTTTGAAAGACAGAGGATGAATTGGCTAGACCATACGGCATCACCCGATATTCGTAGTGGCCAGCAGGTGTCACAAAGGCCGTCTTCCACTCATCACCTGCTTTGATTCTGATAAGGTTATAGGCACTTCTTAAATCAAATTTGCTATGAATGGTGGCTGACCTGAGTTCCTCCAAGGCTGCAGGTATCAGTGGCAATGGGTAGCTAAATTTCACCGTGTGTTGGTTCAGAATTCTGTAATCGATGCAGGGACGTAATCCTGCATCCTTCTTGGAGACAAAGAAGAAGCTGGAAGCCGCGGGAGAGGTGGAATGTGTGATGAATCCCTGTTCCAGTGCTTCTTGAATGTATTCATTCATGGCTTGTGTCTCTGGAAGAGAATAAGGGGTAGATACGGCGTTTCGGAAGTTTAGCCTCAGGTAATAAATCTATAGCACAGTCCCAGTGTCGGTGAGGCGGAATTTACTAGTGGCTTCTAGTTTAGTGGCTTCTTTACCAAACACATCCAGATGATCATGATATTCACTGGGTATTTCAACTGTAGTAGAGGTTTCAGGACTTTCAACAGTGGTAGAACAGCACTCCAGGGTAGGTCTGGGAAGTTTCTGGTAAGCAGTTAAACAGTTAGTCAGACAATATTTACTCCATTTTGTGATTTCACCTGTTGTCAAGTGAATTTGGGGATTATGCACGGAGAGCCAAGGTGGACCCAGTATTAAATACACTGAAGCATTTCGTAATACAAGAAAAGAGAGATTTTCTTGATGGAGACATCCTATTTGCAGTTTTACAGGTAAGGTGTATCGGCTGACTGGCTCTTTGTCTAGTAAAGTACCCTGGATGGTGGTTAACTGGTACGAAACAGGATTTTTCTGACAAGGGAGATGTAATTCATCAATACATGAAGAAGAAATTAAATTTCCAGCAGCTCCAGAATCTACCATAGCAGTCATGTGATATTCTTGGTCTTTATGAAAAATCTTAACTGTGATCAATGGAACATCTTTTGTGAGAGGTTTTAAGAAATCAACATTTACCATCTTGTTCGATTGACGACTGGGACAGACACGTTGCATATGGTTTGCAGCTCCACAGTAGTAACAGCAGCGTTCTTGTCTTCGTCTCAGTCTTTCATTGGGTGATGCATGATAGGAATCAGTTTGCATAGGTTCATAATCCACATTGTTATGGGACAGCATAGCACAAGATTCAAGATTCTGAGAGGGTGTAAGATTCTTGGCCACAATGATAGTTTTTCGAAGAAAAGCTTCGAGATTTGCCGAGTCATCATAGATGGACATTAGATCCCGAATCTCAGGTTTTAATCCTCTTCGGAACACTGCTAACAAGGCGGGATCGTTCCAGCCGCTGGTGGCTGCTAGTGTGCGAAATTTTAGAATGTAATCATGAATGGTGAGTTTATCTTGTTTTAGTTGCAGTAAATTTTCTCGCGTGGATACTGGCGATGGGTCATTACCAAATACTTCTTGAAAGTGGCTTGAAAACTTCTCATGAGAAGAAAGGTGATCGCTGGCTCCAGTCCATAAAGCCTCTGCCCATAGTAAAGCACGCCCGGTGTGTAAGTTCATGATGAATGCTATCTTGCTTCTCTCAGAGGGAAAGAGGTGAGGTTGCATTTCGAAGTGAAGTGTACATTGCATGAGGAATCCTCTGCATGAGGTTTGCTCACCGGAATATGGTGGAGGGCGGATCATTGGACTTTGAACAGGTGTAGTTACTCGGAGACTTTCGATGGCTTACAACACGGTGTCCAATTCACTTTTCTCTGTAACAGCGATATCCTCCATGTAGAACAGGTTGGTGGAACAGATCGATGTGGAGATCGATGTTGATGGGCTGTGATTCTGTAACGTTCCACACAGAGGAGACGGAGAGCGGAGAGGTAAGTATAAACAGATTTTATTAATACAAGGTAAAGTGTCAATGGAGCTTGATAAGGATCATTTGTGCTGGATGCCAGATCCGAATCGGGTCAGTCGTGAAGGAGGAATACAGGTGAGTGAGGTCCTTTTGATATCTCTCAGGTTATGGAGCTTTAGCTGTGTCTCTTTAACTCCTCTTGTGTTCCACAGCGCTCTTGGAACTCTGAGGAGACAGGTGAGTAAAATAGTTGAGTATACATAGGTAGGTATGTATGGTTTTAGCCGAGTGGAGATGACATCTGGTGAGTATTCTGATGATCACTCCGTTTCAGAGCGTGCTGAAGAATATGAATCCTTAAATCCTTTATAACATCCAAAAAAAAAGCTCAAACAATGGTCGTGAGAGTCAATAGATCGAGTGGAATCTAAGACTGGTAAACAGAAGATAGAGTTGTTACCTCGATCACAGCCAACGCTGAGCTGGTGAATGGGGCTTAAAAAGCATGGCTTGATTAACATCAGCTGGCGATGATTAGAAGTCCGGTGATTGAGAGCGTGTGTAAGTGACTGCACTGGGATCAGTGCAGTCCTGTGACGTGACAAATGCAACCCAATACATTTGAACCAAATAAGAATTTAGAATTTTGTGCCTGGTTTGCTTTTGGTATTATGTTAATTGCTGTAAGTTTTTTTTTGAAATGCTGAATGTAAACACATTTTGGTGCAGGGGAAATTATTTACAATAATTAAATTAAAATAAATAAATGTAAACATGCATTGTTTTGTGGATTCATTTATTTATTTTTACCTGATCAATGACCACCCGATGAACTATAAATTTGAGTTCAGTTAAACACTTGTCAAAATGGATATATGACTACATATAGTCAAATATATGAAATTACACTTTTAAAAGTGTGATATATGTACACATCTGCGGGAGTTTATTGTACACTGCCTTTTTTGCTGTGATAGCATTTTTGAAAGTATCTATGTTTCAATGATATTATGAAGACACATTCAATTTCTGTGCAACAGTTTTACTATCTGACACCATGGTATCATCAAATATACATACTGTAGTTCTAACACTTAACTATTTAGAAATAGTATTTATAATCGGAATACTATCATTTATTAAAAATAAATATGCATCACACATCCAGGAAGATGTAGAAACAAGAAAGTAATGCCAAGATTGCTAGCACAGTGACATGTTCAAGCTACAAATGTCACCTCCAATTTCTGTGGTTTCTGGTTGAAATTTGAAGTGCTTTAAAAAGGAGCGATACCAAAGACAAACGCGCAAACAAAAGTTTTCAGTCTCATTGTGTTCAGACTCTTTTGCCAGACAAGATGCTAAAGAGTATCGTCCTGATGAGCCTGCTGATATCCTCAGGTAAACTTAGGGAAGCAATTTGTGCAATTATTTTAAGACCACTTTTACCATTTTTGTCACTGGTGTTACCTTCTTAAGCAATATAAAAAAGATTTTCATTATGAAATATTACTCCAAAAAAAATGTATTTAGCCATTCCCATTGATCTATATTGATCCTACAGCCATTAAATGTCATTTAAGTCTGCCCTAGTCATAAATCGCATAATTTGAGCATATTAAAGTTTATACAAAAATAATTGTAAACATTTCACAGCATTTTAAACTACTATTTCTGCATCCCATTCTCCTGATGAATACAATTTAAGTGCTTTTTATTTATGTATTTTTGTTATACATAGTTGGGTGTAATACTTTTTTTTAATATCTTTTGTTAGTTATTACATCTAACAGTTATAATAAAGGTTTTAGTGCATTTCTAATTATTCTGATAGACAAAGTGTTATACATCATTGATAGTGACCCAACTGTCATTTAATAACTATTGACTCTAATATGCTGTATCTGTTGTCTTCTTAGGGTGAAATACAAGCAGAACAACTCCCTGGAATGTGCTGGGCTTGCAAGTGGGCCATGGGGAAGCTGAGAGCTGAGATCACCAAATCCTCAAATAAGGTTGGTAACAGTACTGTTTCATACACTTTAAAGGTGCCATGTGTTATATTTAGGAAGATCTATAGACATAAATACAACATAATATATATGGCTTCAGAGACCTAATTGAACCGTTATGTTTTTATTAACTTAGAATGAGCTATTTATATCTACATACACCACGGGTCCCCTTACATAGAAGTCGCAATCATGTTTGTACATTAACCGTCAACGGACAAACAGAGTGCATTTCGTTACTATGATGTTCATGCAAATACAACACTGATACAATGATGAACAAGTATTAACGGGGCTCTAGAGTCATAAATTGCACAATTTGAGCATATTAAAGTTGATACAAAAATAATCGTAATAATTTTACAGCATTTTAAACCAGTGTTTCTGCATCTCATGATGAATACAATATGAGTGCTTTTTATTTATTGTATGTATTTTTGTTATACATAGTCGGGTGTAACAATTCTATTATATATTTTTTGTTAGTTGTTAAATGTAACAGTGTAGACATGGCAATGAAATGATTAGGCAATATATTTAGCACACACCAAATAATGATGTGCATTTTAAGGCACTTCAGTAGACCTTTAATGTTAAAATGTATCAATAAAAAGTGTGACAGACTTTTACTCTAGTCTTTATCACTTAATTAAAATTAACCAAAACAAAACCACAGAGTCTTTCATATCGGCTTGTAGTAAGCGGCTTCTTGCCTGGAGACTCAATCCAGTAACAAAATGCGGCGGCAAACGACAACTCAGGCTGTTCTGTTAGGTCATATTTGGCCAGTCACTGATACCGTATGCAGTCCGACCCCATACGACTCCGTTTTTCAACACTCTGGGTCGGCACCATGCTTTTCCAATGAGGGGGAAAGCCCTGTTTTACCCGCCTAATAAATCCTGCTCACAAAAATGGTGAAAAACTGAATAACTCCACCATTAAGTAATATATACATCAAAGTCTTTGTTTCAGCAATGCATTTCTAATATTTATAATGGGTTTAAAAACAATTCTCAAAATTTACGTTACACAGTCTTAACTGTACAGTATTAACTCTGCTGGTCACGTTCCTACAGAATGACATTAAACGGATGCTGGGGATGGTCTGTGATGAGATCGGCTTCCTGAAGTACCTGTGTAGCATGTTTGTGAACAACTACATGGATACTCTGATCGAAGAACTTTCAACTACTGATGATGCCAGAACCATCTGTGTTCATGTTGGTGTTTGTTAAAGGCCTTTGAAAGTCTAAGAATCCTTTCTTTGATAAATTGAATAAAGGCATAAGGCTTTTCGTTTGTTTATTTCTTAAGGGCTTTTCACACTGCACTTAAAGAGATTAGTTCATCCCAAAAATAAAATTACCCAATTATTTACTTACCTTCAGGCCATCATAGGTGTGTATTCCTTACTTATAATTATATATATATATATATAAATATATGTTTATATTTTTTTTTTTTTAAGTTTAAAAATAAAATGTCTTGGCTTATAATGCCAAAAAATGGAGGTCAAGATTTTGAAGCAAAATAAATTGCATCCATCTATCATAAAAAGTGCTCCTCATAGGGGCTAATATAGGCTTTCTGAAGCAAATGTTTGTGTAAGAAAGATATCCATAGCATAGTTTATTAAGTTTTAAATATGGATAGATTATGGTTTATTTTCATGTAGATAGATTATGGTTCATTAATTAGCTTTAGAAGAGCATTATTAACCCCCCTAAGCTCTTTTTATGATTGATCTATGGATAGATGCACTTTATTTTGCTTCAAAATCTCAACCACCCTTCACTGCCATTATAAAGAATGGAAGAAGCAAGATATTTTAAAAATAACTCCACTTGAATTAGTCAAAAAAAAAAAAAAAAAAAATCCATTAACCCCCAGGTTACTTTTATAAACAATTGGCAAATTATGGCAATATATGAGGATTCACAACACTAGAGCCGTTAAGTAAACAAGATCTGTTAGGAATGTACAACGCGAAACATTGCCGTATTAATAACCAAAGTAATTAACCCCTAGTAAATTATGAACAGTGTAAGACATGGAGCAAGACAACCCAGGACCCTTTTAACCCCAGAGTTAGCTATTTCAACAAGTGTGAAAAACCCTTGAGTGTTTGCTGTAGCTAGAAAAACTGAGCTAGACTAATTAGAGCTAATGGTGTGATTATTGTGGTTTTTTGTTTACTACAATTGTATTTTTTTATTTTTTTTTATTTTTTTTTTTTTGCTTATTTGTTGTATACTGTACACTTTTTTTAAAATTAATGGCACAATAAATGCATGGAACTCATGATTATTATGTTTTTGCTCTTTTCCAATTTTGGAGATACTTTTACAGACAGTTAATTCAGCTTGAATTAATAATTATTGGTCCGTTTCATGGTCAATAAGCACCACGCCACATACATTAATATCCCTTGTCCATTTCAAACTCATTACTCAAGTGAGTGTACTTGTGTCAGGAGTTTAGTGAGGGTCTCCATGGCAGGCTGGTCAGAAGGACCTCTACAGACTGCAGAGAGCTGAAGCTGCGTGACACAGTACATCGGTAGTGTCTTCAACATAAACTCGAAACTAGTGGAGCCCAGAGCATTATGGGAAAGGCACACTGCATATTTCCAGTCCCTGGGAGAGCATAAAATGGTTGTTAAACAGAGGATACTTCAGATCTGATGCGTCTGTGCACTTACTGGCCATGGCATTGGCTAAGAGAAGACGGTGCTGCTGCAGGAAGCGTGCAGAGAGGCCACAAGCTTGCAGGGACAGAGTGGAGAGCAGGGGACAGGCGGACAGAAGACTCGCTAATGCCTGCGTCCAGCCATCACCCAGAGGATTCATGCTTAAAACACTACAGAGTGAAAAGGGGACATTAATATTCATAATCAATGCAAGCTATCAAAGCATATTCTGCAGGACTCTTTTTTGCAAGATGATGATTAACAAGTTCTCAGTGATCTGTCAGTTTGCATGTCGTGATGTGTGAATTTCACATCTATTCTTTTAGGCTTGACCAACGCTCTCCTCATGAAACCATTGAACCCAAAAGAGGAAGCAGTTCATTTCTTCTCAGAGAGGAGCAAAACTCCTGACCACATACTAACAAGATAGTCACAATAAGCTGATATTAATTCTTCTCATGCTGGGGTGATCGTGCAGTTAAGGAGATCAAAACTAAGATATGCTGGTTATGCTCAGCCATGTAGGGGAGGTGCTCAGGTGGGAAACTGACGGATGAAACTGGGTACTGAACGTAACCTTGGTTTCCTGAGAAGGGAACGAGACCCTGCGTACAGCTTTGCTGATGCATTGGGGAATGTATACATTCATGGTGTGTCTACTGCGAAGGTCTTTCGGCTAAAAGCGGAAACAATGTCGTTTGAAGTGAACATGTCGCTCAGGCGGGATAACCCTTGACTTGGTTTGCAAGAGCCAATTAGATCCAAGTGAAGGTGTCCGTATTTGTACCTGGTTGAAAAACCCCGTGCTCTAGAACAGAGGGTGGAGCCCAGCCAGTCACTTAGTGATAATGATGTTCACTGGAATGGTAGAAGTGGTGGTAGTCAGAGCTTACTGACAGAACGCACTGATATGAAACACGAGTGGCACAGTGCATTGAATCATATCGAAACAGAGAGAAATGTTCAAGCAAGCTCAAGCTAGATTTATTGACTGAGAGAGTGTGTAAACCCCAATTCGCTTGAAATATTCCAGCACCAGCAGAAGTGTTGTCTTGAGAGAGAGACTGCAGTGGTTCGAAGGAGGAGGGTGTCATGGCATCCAGGACCAAAGACAAGTCCCAGGATGGGATAGTGTTCGAGCAGGGAGGGTTGAACCGTCTCGCACCGCTAAGAAATTTAATCACTAAATCGCCCTTGCCAACAGAATGTATACTACAAACTTTTATATATTAATGATTTCTTATTGGTAAATAAATATGTATATACTTGGTAAATAAATAATTATACTTCTTATTATTATTAAAGGACTGCAGCAAAATGGTCTGTGTGATTCTGTAGCCAGAAAGCTGTGGTGTGATGTGTGTCTTTATACTTAATGTATTTCAGGTCATGTATATTTTACTTTAAGATTAATCCTTGAGAATTTGATGTTTTGTATTAATATGATTTGGGGGTTTTTTCTGAATTGGCTGTGTAATTGACATAATACATATTTAACTGACTGACAATAAATTGTTACATTTGATCTTATTCCGTTTTACTCTGTAATTATTGACTCTAGTACGTTATATTGAGCACTCGGATGAACGAGTAAATATAAGAGTTAACTAGAATAATCAGATATCAGAAGAATACTAATTAGAAATAGACAAACAACCAATTTGCTTTTCAATCTAAATTCGAGGTCATTATATAATGGAGTCAGATTAAATAATAAAATGGAGTCAGATTTTAATTTAACCTAAACTGAATAACTTTGCATGCTGAAGAGACCAAACACGCAGGAAACCTTCATCCACCATGGGACGCCTTCCTTGGGCCAATTCGTAGATCTTGCAGTGCAACTCCGTTTCTACTTTACTGCACATTTCACTGCAGTTTCAAAGAGGAATGTCCACTGAGTTGCACTAAAACACAGGTTCTCACTATAATCTCACTTACTTTTGGTAAGTGGTTAATCTGATGGTTTAAGATGATAAAAATATCAATAGCCACTAGTCGGCAGTAATTTTTTTATTGACATTTGTGTGTGAGTTTGAAACGCTGAAAATGTTGTGTAAGCTAATTTGTGTGTGTGTGTGTGTGTGGTCTGCATTGTTGATTTATTGGACAAATAAAAAAATAGAATTTTAGTATTACTCATTCCTTTCATATGGGAGAAATTTGGGAGATTTTCTCCAACCACTTAGCTTTGTTGAATCAAGTCCTGTGTGTGTGTGTTGTGTGTGTGTGTGTGTTCAGGAGGCAAAAAGTAGCCAAGTCTTGAACAATTCTGTATAAGGAAACTATAAAAAGAAAAATATTTTCTCCAAAATAATCTTTTATGTAAGTTATGTAAGTTGTATTTAATATTTCTTTTACTTCAGTACAAATATCACTCAGACTGCCAAACGTAAACATTTGATGACTTTTATTTTGCTATCTGGTGGCATATGATGGTATCAAGATATCAAAAATATTAAAACTTTCAATGCCACTATTTGACTGTGGTAGTCAATGTGTGTTTGTGTGTGGTTGAGAGAGAGAGAGAGAGAGTGAGCCACATCCGAAAGGCAAAAGAGGTGGTGTCGCTACAATTTATAGCAATATTCTCCGTATTTCTCAGAAAGTCGGCTTTAAGTATAAATTATTGAGGCAAACTACCCAGACAGCTCCCTCATGCCCTGTTTCTCTACCGCACTCACCATTCAAGAATACATCCTCCGCTTTCGCACACGCTCTCTAACCAGTGGATGGAATGAAGCTGCTTTGCTGGCGGTGTTTCGCCGAGGACTCAATACCAATATCCGTCAACAAATGTCCATATACGAGGATAATGTGGGTTTGGATGCCTTCTTGAAACGAGCAGTCACTATATCCCAACATCTCGCAGTCTGCGAAACAACAGTCACTGCAACACCTACACCGAATGCCGAAGTGGAACCCATGCAAACGGAACGTTCCAGACAGTTGCGTGAGTGTCTGTGTTTATACTGTGGAGCTCCATCACATCAACTCATCGACTGCCCCGTCCGACCAGTTCGTAAAGCGGTGAGTGTGGGACACCTAAATCATAACCTGCATATGTTACCACTGATCGATGTACTGTTAATCTCTGAAACCCACCTGTTCCCAGCAAAAGCCTTGGTGGACTCCGGGGCAGCCGGAAACTTCATCTCATCACACTGTGTGGAGGCTTTTCAGATCCCAACACAACGCAACTCAATTCCACATAAAATCATCACCATCCAAGGAAAGCCCCTGGGTGCCCGTCCTATCAACACCAGTACTAAGACTCTGGAGATGAGAATAGGATGTCTACATCAAGAATCGATCAGCTTCTTCATTCTTCCTGGAGCCACTGTAGACATTCTTCTGGGTCGACCCTGGCTGGAAAAACACAATCCACTCACTCGTTGGAAAACAGGTGAAATTTTACAATGGAGTTCCTATTGCTTTGATCAGTGCCTGTTGTCTCCTATTCAACCGTCCTCAGTGCCTTGCTATTCAACGTCAGTAGAGAGTCCAGATACTCACCGGGAGACGGAGATTCCTCCAGAGTATGCTGACTATGCTGATGTCTTCAGTAAAACCGCTGCCACCCAACTTCCTTCACACCGTCGATGGGACTGCGCTATTGACCTGATACCTCAAGCTAACTTACCTAGAGGTGAAGTTTATCCACTTTCCTTGCCCGAACAGAAAGCCATGGAAGAATGTCACAGAAGCATTGGCACAAGGCTTCATCAGGCCCTCCACATTACCGGCAGCGTCTAGCTTCTTTTTTGTGGCCAAAAAGGATGGTGGATTAAGGCCCTGTACAGACTATTGAGCGTTAAACTCCCAGACAGTTAAATTTGCCTACCCGCTTCCCTTAATCCCTTCCACACTAGAGGAACTAAGACAAGCCAAAGTCTTTAGTAAGTTTGACCTGAGAAGCGCCTATAATTTAATTCACATTCGTAATGGAGATGAGTGGAAGACCGCTTTTTGGCCCCTAGCGGCCATTACGAATATTGCGTGATGCCGTATGGTCTGGCCAACTCACCTGCTGTGTTTCAGAACTTTATGAATGAGATATTTAGAGACATGATGCACCAATTTGTGATCATCTATATAGATGATATTCTCATTTATTCAAAAGATCTGAATTCACATGTTTCACATGTCAGACAGGTTCTGGATCGACTCAGACATTACCATCTATATCTCAAAGGAGAGAAATGTGCCATTGGCTAGAGGGAGCCAAATTTCCCTTCACCGTCATCACTGACCACAAAAATCTACAATACCTACGGGAAGCGCGGCAATTAAATCCTCGTCAAGCAAGGTGGGCTCTTTTCTTCACTCATTTTGATTTTCACATATCTTATAGACCAGGATCTAGAAATGTGCGGGCAGACGCACTTTCCCGACTCTATCAACCAGACCCTGCTCCAGAAGAACCGGAACACATCTTTCCACCTTCGGTCTTCCTGGCACCCGAGCAATGGAGTATGGATTCCCAAATCCAACAAGCCGCAGTCTTGTTGACCTACCTGTCTCCAATGGATTTACCACAATTCTCATTGTGGTGGATCGATTCTCGAAGTCATGCAAATTAATTCCACTACCAGGGTTACTTACCGCAATGAATACTGCCCAACTCCTGTTTTCTCATGTATTCAGGCACTTTGGGATCCCGGAGGAGATAGTATCAGACAGAGGAACCCAATTCACATCATGTGTGTGGAAGGAGTTTTTCCGTCTGCTGGGCGTTACCATCAGCTTGTCCTCAGGATACCACCCGCAGACGAACGGCCAGACAGAGCGCAAGATCCAAGAGATCTCCCGATATCTTCGGTCCTACTGCCACGATCAGCAAGACTCCTGGAACCAGTACCTGCCGTGGGCTGAGTATGCCCAAAACTCCCTACGCCAAGAAACCACCGGCCTAACCCCTTTCCAATGTGTTTTAGGTTATCAACCACCTCTATTCCCGTGAAACGATGAACCCTCCCCAGTCCCGGCAGTCGACTACTGGTTCCGGGAGAGCGAGAAGGTATGGAACACAGCTCACGTCCACCTACAAAGAGCAGTGAGGAGACACGCTAGGTGGGCAGATACTCGTCGTTCCGCCACTCCTGAGTACCAACCAGGAGAAGTAGTCTGGCTCTCTACCAGGGATATCCGTCTCAGAACGCTATTCCGTAAACTGAGCCCTAAATTCATAGGACCTTTTCCCATTCGTCGTCGCATTAACAAAGTCACCTACGAACTAGAACTCCCACCTCAATACCGAATTGCACCAACCTTTCTTGTTTCATTGCACGTCACATTGAACCCATGTTTCCTCCCTCCACAGACCACCCGGAACCCCCTCCTCCACCAGAAGTCGAGACTGCCGAGAACATTTATCGGGTCCAAACGATCCTCGACTCCCCGTGGCGGAATGGGCGGCTCCAGTACCTGATTGAGTGGGAGGGATACGGCCCAGAGGAAAGAAGCTAGGTCGACCGTGACGACATACTCGATCCATCTCTGACCACAGAATTCCATCAATCTCATCCTACCTGTCCAGCACCTAGAGGTCGTGGCCGCCCTCGCCGTTGGTTTCGAGCGTCAGGAGCCGCTCGTGGAGGAGGGGGTAATGTCACGCCAACACATTCACCTGTTCCCGGACCAGCATGCACCGAAACCACTCCAGCACCTGCAATCAGATCACTGATTTTATTCCCTTTGTCTGTCTTATCTGAGCGTGACATATCTAGAGAAAGATAAACCTGTCCATTCTAAACCTTGTTACAAGTATGGTAGAACCATCACTTCTACCACAAAAGACTGCTTTATAAGTAATCTTTCTGATTTATCTCAATTCCTTAGCACGTCTAGCTTAGAAAAACTTGATGATGCAACAGAAACCATACACTGTTTCTTTTCTAGCACTTTGGATACAGTTGCTCCTTTGCGCTTAAGAAAGGAAAAAGAAAACAAAAAATAAAGCATCAACAGGTACTGACTTTCCACAAGACCACAGCAGTTATGACTTCATGCTATATTTTACTTTCAAGCTTAATATTATTAGAAATAAAACAAAAAACTGTGCAGCCGTCAGATACAGTATCGCATCAGATGCAATGAAGATCCCCTGAGGAAAAATCCCACTCGTTCTCTACCATAGGAGAGGAAGAATTGTATAAACTTGTTAAATTATCAAAACCAACAACATTTATGTTAGGCCCTATTCCATCTAAACTATTAAAAGAGCTGCTTCCAGAAGTCATAGATCCTCTTTTGTCTATTATTAACTCATCATTGTCATTAGGATATGTCCCCAAAGCCTTCAAACTTGCTGTTATTCAGCCTCTCGTTAAAAAAACGCAACTTGACTCCAAAGATTTAGCTAATTATAGACCTATCTCAAATCTCCCTTTTCTGTCAAAGATACTAGAAAAGGTAGTATCCTCACAATTATATTCCTTCTTAGAGAAAAATGGTATCTGTGAGGATTTCCAGTCAGGATTTAGACTGTATCATAGTACTGGGACTGCTCTAATTAGAGCTACAAATGTCCTGCTTCTATCATCTGATCGTGGTTGTATCTCATTATTAGTGCTATTGTATCTCAGTGCTGCGTTCGACACTATTGACCACAACATTCTCTTGAATAGACTAGAAAACTATATTGGCATTAGTGGAAGGAAAGGATGTGACATGTGGCCAGGTATTGTTTCCATACTAGGAATTTGTGCTTTGCGTTTAACCCATCCAAGTGCACACACACAGCGGTGAGAAGTGAACAACCACGCACACACTGTGAACACACACACCCGCAGCAGTGGGCAGCGATTGCTGCGGCTCCCAGGAAGCAGTTGGGGGAACGGTGCCTTGCTCAAGGGTCTCACCTCGGCCGTGGTATTGAAGGTGGAGAGAACACTGGTTATTCAGTTCCCCCACCAACAATCCCTGCTGGACCTGAGACTCTAACCCACTACCTTTGGGTTACAAGTCCAACTCCCAAACCATTAGTTTGTAGCATTAAATGAGGATGTATCATATCAATCACAAGTGCAATATGGAGTACCTCAAGGCTTTCCATCTCAAGAACATATCTAAATTGCGACCTATGCTCTCAACCTTAAATGCAGAAATGTTAATTCATGCGTTTATGACCTCAAGGCTACACTATTGTACTGCTTTATTGGGTGGTTGTTCTCCACGCTTGATAAATAGACTACAGCTAGTTCAAAATGCAGCAGCTAGAGTCTTTACTTGAACCAGGAAGTATGAGCATATTAGCCCGGTTCTGTCAACACTGCACTGGCTGCCTATCAAACATTGTATAGATTTTAAAATCTTGTTAATTACTTTTAAAGCCCTGAATGGCTTAGCTCCTCAGTACTTGAGCGAGCTCTTATCACATTATAGTCCTCCACGTCTGCTGCATTCTCA